>CM075765.1:28935147-28950147 GCA_037974665.1 Ehretia macrophylla | reverse complement strand
CCTCGACCCAAACTCGTCGCCAAGGCAAGGCCCGAACGTGACGTGGACAAGTCAGATTACCTGTACACTCATCAATCCATAACCTAAGAATTTATAAAATCCACAAGTAACATCAAGAAGGGTGCCTAAAACTATCATCACTTCAATATTCATTAACCAATTCGTTCATATGTACAAGGCCTACATTCAACCTTTAGGCACGCCACAAACATCAATGCCTTCTAGGCCTCAAAAGAATAAACTAGCAATAAGGTTACAACCCAACGTTAGAAGTTAGTTACACGACTAAATCCAAAATAATATTACAGTACTTGAAGTTGTTCGATATTGACTAGTTTAACTACCAAAATAGCACTAAGAACAAGCATGATCACAGCAAGCAAAAGTCCACTTCATCACACAAATAGGCCTCGCCATCAGCTTGAGTCCCTAGCACAGGCTCAACCTCGGCCTCACCTGAATAATTGTCATAAAAAGGGATGAGCTACACTTAGCTCAGCGAGGGTTACAAGTCATGTTAGGTTTTTGCAAACATTTTCGTCATTTAGAAAATCTTTTTTGCAAACATGTCATGCATGAGTTACAATTATTGTACAAGAATTAATAAGCTGTCAAGCATGAGTTATAATTATTGTACAAGAATTAATAAGCAAGCAGTAACACATAATCCCATCCTCTAGATCCTCAAGGGCCCAAGCGAAGGTAGGTTTACCATATATCAAAGGATACGATACTGGAACTGTTGTTGGAGATGGCCAATCTCGAATTAGCTTCCAATGTAACCCAACACACCAACTGATAAGCGTACTCTGGAGGCAACCCAACCATAGTAGCCGAGTCCGTCCTAGCAAGCCCAACGCCACCCAGGCGGCCTAGAACTTCCACTATGGTGTTCAATAACTTAATTATACCAACCATCTCTCCAAAGGAAACACACCAAGTGAGAGAGGAATTCAATCATAGCAAACAAGCTCGGAGGCAACAAAGTAGGTTGCCACCGGTTAGTAACAATAATCAATTGACATATTAGTGTAATCATGTTCCAAATAGAATTCATATAATGTGTAAACAAGCAAGTAGAGGTCAATGGAATAGGTTGCCCCTAATGTGGAAACATAACATGCTTTAAACTCACCGTCTTCACACTAATCCCAAATTAAACAGTTAATTTACCTATCTTCCCAAGCTCTAATTAATCTGATTTTGGTTTAGAATTTAAGCTTATCGAATATAGATAACTCTAGAATCAAACGAAAATCGATTCGAAGTTGAATTGAGTGAGATATGGTTTTCGGAAAATTGTTACGTAAAGTTGTCAAACCCGAAGCCTCACCAGCGGACGAGGGGTCCTCCACCAGTCGACCGGTAGATGGGGGTAGTCTGGTCGTGCCAATTCTGTTTGTGAACGCTACAGTACAACAAATGCACGAATTTCCCTTTTCTTGCTACCATTATCCCACTTCTTACAACCCATCAAACATACATAATGTGGTTTATTAGGCACCAAATAATGGTTCAAACATCAACCAAAACCTTCCATGCAAACAATCAACTACCAACTTACCAAGAATTGAACATCACACACAACATCAAAATCAACCTCCAAACTTTGAATGCTAACTTCATGCTCCTAACTTTTACATACAAGTTACATACACATTGACACCTACATAACCAACACCAAGCTCACCTCTAGATTTCACAAGCTCATCAATTCACAAATTGAGCAAGTCCTAAATCTTCAACATACAAAATACTTCATCTCATCATTCAAGCTTAGTTATACAAGCTATAACAATCTTAACACACATATATAATCACAAACATGCTCAACCTAGCTTTGAAAACTTTTAAGAAAACATCCCTCACCTCAAGAACACAAGAAAATACTTGATTAGAGTAGTTGAAGGCAAGAGAATGCTCAAGAGTGGCTTGAAATTCCCTTCTTTCTTCTTTTTTTTTTTCTCTTTTCTTCTCTCCTTCTCTTCTCCTTCTTTGATCGTGTCTGAGTGTGTGAGTGTGTGTGCAGGGATTTTGTGTGTGTTTGAGTATGTGGTGTGTGTTTTGAGCGGGAATGCCTAGTATAAGTTAGGTGATCAAATGTCCCAATTGCCAAATGTCCACCTTGCCCTCCAACTAAGTTATTTTTACTAGTTTTCCATTTTAGTTGAATTGCAACTAATTAGTTACTAATATTGACTTGTTAGAATATATTTAATGTCTACGACACGTAAAATTTCTATATGCACGAAAATGAACATTTTGGCACGTAAAACGATAAATATGCATGATAATTAATATTAATGCACAAAATTGATGCCAATGCATAGGAAATAATATGAATGCATTATAATTAATATAATTATATATATAGATTCTCGTGCCGGGTTTTATATCCTCCCCTCCTTAAAAGAATTGCGTCCTCGCAATTTCTCCTTACCTTGCAAATAACTTCGGATATTGTTTCTCCATTGGATCCCGTAACTCCCAGGTTGCTTCCTCAATACCATGGTTGTTCCACAATACCTTTACCATAGGAATCCTCTTCCTCCACAACTCCCGATCTTGTTCATCCAAAATTTGTACGGGTCTTTCTTCATTGGAGAGGTTCTCACGAAGTTGTAGCGGTTCTAGCTCCAAAATATGAGAAGGGTCAGGCTGATACTTCCTTAACATCGGGACATAGAACACGTCATGTATACCAGAGAGATTCATTGGTAGACTCAACCGGTATGCTAACTTGCTAATTTTCTTTACAATCTCGAATGGTCCCACATATCTCAAACTCAATTTGCCACCCTTACCATGCCGAATCAACTCCTTTCGAGGAGATAATTTCAAAAACACCTTATCACCCTCTTCAAATTCCAAGTCTCTTCTTCTTCTATCGGTATAACTTTTCTGCCTACTCTGTGCGGTGAGCATCCTTCTCCGGATCAAATGCACGTTCTCTATCTTTTTCATCATCTCCGGCAACACTGTAGGATCAATAGACTTTATCTCACCAACCTCACTCCAATATAGAGGAGATCTACACTTTCATCCATACAAGGCCTTATAAGGTGCCATGCTAATCGCCGCTTGGTAACTGTTGTTGTAGGCAAACTTTGCCAACGACAAGTGTTTTTCCCATGTTCCTCCAAAATCCAATGCACAAGCTCGTAGCATGTCCTCCAAGATCTGAATGGTACTTTCGGACTGCCTGTCAGTTTGAGGATGGTAGGCTGTACTGAAACTCAATTTTGTCCCTATCGCTTCTTAAAACTTTTGCGAAAACAGCAATGTAAACCTAGGATCTCTATCTGACACTATGCTCACGGATATACCATGCAATTTAACATTGTTAGCTATGTACAAATCAACTCGTTTCTTCAAGCTATCCGTCTTATTCATTGCGATAAAATGGCCTGTCTTCATTAACCGATCCACGATCACCCAAATAATATCACAACCTTGAGGTGATCTCGATAACTCCATCATGAAATCCATTGTTATGTGCTCCCATAACCATTGTGGAATTTCCAAAGGTTGTAAGAGTCCTGCGGGTCTTTGATGTTCTGCCTTAACCCTTTGACATGTCAAACAACACGACACAAACTGCGCAATCTCCCGCTTCATATTATTCTACCAATAAAATTGCCTCAAGTCACGATACATCTTCGTTTCCCCCGGATGTATTGTATACCTTGTATTATGAGCTTTCTCAAGTATCTTTTTCTTCAATTCCAGGTCATTCGGTACACAAACCCAATTTCGAAATCTCCACAATCCATCTTGTTGTTTGAAATCCGGATTGCCTTCTTTTATCTTCTGGAATTGTGGATCTTGTTGTTGAGCTTCCTTAATTTGAGATAACAATGATGATTTAATCATTAAATGAGCATTCACCGCCAACTTCGCCAAGCTTGCCTTCCGGCTCAATGCATCTGCCACCACATTAGCTTCTCTGGGTACATAATTGAAGGTGCAATTGTAATCCTCCAAGAGTTCCATCCACCTTCTTTGCCTCATATTTAACTCTTTTTGGGAGAACAAGTACTTTAGGCTTTTGTGGTCAGTGAAGATCTCGAACTTGCTTCCCCATAAGTAATGCCTCCATTTCTTCAATGCAAATACTATTGTTGCCAACTCTAGGTCATGAGTAGGGTAATTTACCTCATAGGGCTTCAATTTCCAAGAGGCATAATCAATTACTTGATCATTTTGCATTAAAACACATCCTAACCCCTCATTCGAAGCATCACTGTAAATGACAAACCCTTGACTTCCCTCAGGCAATGCTAAAATTGGAGCGGTTGTCAATCTCTTCTTCAACTCTTGGAAGCTATTTTCACACTTATCATTCCATGTGAAGCTCACCTTCTTTTAAGTCAATCTTGTAAAGGGTCATGCAATCTTTGAGAAGTCTTTCACAAATCTCTTATAGTACACGGCTAACCCAAGGAAGCTACGTACTTCTGTAACATTCTCGGGCTTCTTCCACATTTGCACCCCTTCAATCTTTGATGGATCCACTGCTATCCCCGCTTGGGAGATTATATGCCCTAAGAAAGCAACCTGTTGAAGCCAAAACTCGCATTTGCTAAACTTGACGTACAATTGATGTTCCCACAACTTTTGTAACACCATATGTAGATGCTTCTCATGCTCCTCTTCGGTCTTGGAATACACCAAAATATCATCTATGAATATCACCACAAACTGATCCAAGTAAGGCTGGAACACCCTGTGCATCAAGTCCATAAAGGCAGCAAGAGCATTTGTTAGTCCAAATGGCATCACAACAAATTCATAATGTCTGTACCTTGTCCTAAAAGCTGACTTAGGCACGTCTTCCTTCTTGATGCGAAGTTGATAATAACCCTGCTTCAAATCAAACTTTGAATAAACTTTGGTTCCTTGTAATTGATCAAACAACTCATCTATCAATGGCAAAGGATACTTGTTCTTAACAGTCACATGGTTCAATCCTTGATAATCGATACATAGCCTCAAGGTGCCATCTTTCTTCTTCACGAACAATATTGAGGCTCACCAAGGAGATGAACTAGGTTGAACAAATCCTTTGTCTAGCAATCCTTGTAATTGAATCTTCAATTCTTGCAATTCAGTCAGGGCCATCCGATATGGTGCCTTTGAGATGGGCTGAGTACCTGGCAATACCTCAATCACAAAGTCTATCTCCCTCTTTGGTGGCAGTCCCGGTAATTCTTCCGGGAACACATCAACATATTCTCTTACCACTGGTACTTCTATTAGCTTACTTTATTCAGTTGGCTTGTTGAGCAAATAGGCCAAATACCCACTGCATCTTTTCCTCATTAATCTCACAGCCTTGATCGAGGATACAATAGTATTACTTGAAAAATCACCTCTACCCTTCACATCAACCACAGGTTGACCCGGTACTTGCAACTTTACAATCTTCGTTTGGCAATCCAATTGGGCATAATTGCGAGCTAACCAATCCATTCCCAATATAACATCATACTTTTGAAAAGGGAGTACAATGAGATCGGCCAAAAATTCTCGACTTTTTATTTGAATTTTACATTCCTTGCATCCATATTTAGAAATGTACTTGGTACCCATAGGATTACTAACTTCTACATGACATGATAAAGGTCCTATTTGCAATTTGATGCGATTCACACATTGAGGTGAAATAAAGGAATGCGTGGCTCTAGTATCAATAAGCACCTTTACCAATTGCTTTGAAATTAAGAAAGTACCTTCTACCACTGCTGCAGCCTCTGGAACCTTCTCTTGATCAACAGCATATACCCAGGCTTGGACCCTCTGTGCTGGGGCATTGACTATGGTCTGGTGCTGCTGATCTTTGCCTTGCCATTTAGGGCACTGCCTTGCTTAATGTTGATCACTGCCACATCTAAGGCATCTACCATTCTTTCTCCAACATTGGGCCTCCATATGCCCCTTCTTATTACAATGTCTGCACACAACATTACGGGCGGTAGTAGTACTACCCGAAGAACCACTAGCCGATTAAGTAACTAAAGCACCCGGTTGTGGTCAGGTAGAGGCTGATCTAGCTTGACTTGAAGCTTGACTCTGGATTGAGTATGATCTCTGTGGTGTTTGTGACAACATCGGCCTCTTATTTACTTGACTCGGTCCCCCACGAGTATCCAATCTCCTCTTCTCAACTTACGATGCCGAATCAACCATCTCAGCATAATCAGTGAAACGATGAGACACAAGAAAATCTTGAATTTCGGGCCTTAGTCCCCGAACAAAGTGTTTGATTCTTGCACTTTCTGTTTGGACCAATCCTGCCAAATATTTGGAGAGTTTGTTGAATTGGGCTTCATATTGCACCACCGACAAGCTTCCTTGTCTCACAGTGAGGAACTCTTCTTCCTTTCTCTCTCGAGCCACCTCCGACACATAGTTACCTTTGAAAGACCTCACAAAGTTAGCCCACGTTGTTGGGCTGCCATTTCGCTCCCAACGAGTCTTCTCATTTCTCCACCACTCCTCTGCATCCTCCTCCAACAAGAAGGTTGCATAAGCTACCTTCTTCTCATCATTGTAGTCCATGGTCACATAAATCTTCTCCACCTTGGCAAGCCAAGCCTCCGCCTTCTTACTGTCAGGCTCACCGAGGAACTTAGAATGTCCATATCCTAGGAAGCCTTTCAATGTATCATCTCCATCACCTCGGTGGTTGTTGTTGTCATTGCCACCACCGTTGTTGTTATTGTTATTAGTGTTAGCTACGGCTACTGCGGTTGTTGCTTGCTGTTCCATAGCTCTGCTCATGTGGTCTATCACGGTTGCCATCATGTTAAACATGGCTATCCCAGGGTTGGCTGGGTCAACATTCCCTATTCCTGTGGCTCTAACATTTGTACGAGTGTTACGACCTGCCATCTATAGACATAGCACATGGACCACTGATGGTTATATAATAAGCATGCATTATGATATGAAATGAGTATACATGTCCTATAGTTCTAATATAAATGATTATGGATAAATTAACACTGATATGGTATAGTGTATGGCCATACTTATTTACATGATTTCATATTAGTAAGAAAAAATACTGCACATAAGCACATATTATTCACATATAGACACATAAGTCACCTTATCACATAAGTAATTCAAAACATCTCTCAAGTAATTCATATTCCTATTTAGGGCATCTACCCACAGACCATTTTCCTAAACCTGAACACTCACTAACCTAGGTTAGCTCTGATACCAACTAAAGGGTGTCACGCCCAGACCCCAACTCGTCGCCAAGGCAAGGCCGGAACGTGACGTGGACAAGTCAGATTACTTGTACAATCATCAATCCATAACCTAAACATTTATAAAATCCACAAGTAACTTCAAGAAGGGTGCCTAAAACTATCGGCACTTCAATATGTACAAGGCCTACATTCAACCTTTAGGCACGCCACAAACATCAATGCCTTCTAGGCCTCAAAAGAATAAACTAGCAATAAGGTTACAACCCAACATTAGAAGTTAGTTACACGACTAAATCCAAAAGAATATTACAGTACTTGAAGTTGTTCAATATTGACTAGTTTAACTACCAAAATAGCACTAAGAACAAGCATGATCACAGCAAGCAAAAGTCCGTCTCATCACACAAATAGGCCTCCCCATCAGCTTGAGTCCCTAGCACAGGCTCAACCTCGGCCTCACTGGAAAAATTGTCATAAAAAGGGATGAGCTACACTTAGCTCAGCGAGGGTTACAAGTCACGGTAGGTTTTCACAAACATTTTCATCATTTAGAAAATCCTTTTTGAAAACATGCCATGCATGAGTTGCAATTATTGTACAAGAATTAATAAGCAAGCAGTAACACATAATCCCATCCTCCAAGGTCCTCAAGGGCCCAAGCGAAGGTAGGTTTACCATATATCAAAGGATATGATACTCGAACAGTTGTTGGAGATGGCCAGTCTTGAATCAGCTTCCAATGTAACCCAACACACCAACTGATAAGGGTACTCCGGTGGCAACCCAACCACAGTAGGTGAGTCCATCCTGGCAAGCCCAACGTCACCCAGGCGGCCTAGAACTTCCACCATGGCATTCAATAACTTAATTATACCAACCATCTCTCCAAGGAAACACACCAAGCGAGAGAGGAGTTCAATCATAGCAAACAAGCTCGGAGGCAACAACTTAGTGTAACAATAATCAATTGACATATTAGTGTAATCATATTCCAAATAGAATTCATATAATGTGTAAACAAGCAAGTGGAGGTCAACGGAATAGGTTGCCCCTAATGTGGAAACATAACATGCTTTAAACTCAACGTCTTCACATTAATCCCAAATTAAACAGTTATTTTACCTATCTT
The DNA here is from genome assembly GCA_037974665.1 of Ehretia macrophylla. Lineage (NCBI taxonomy): Eukaryota > Viridiplantae > Streptophyta > Magnoliopsida > Boraginales > Ehretiaceae > Ehretia > Ehretia macrophylla. Next base: position 28,941,795 of record CM075765.1, on the reverse strand, counting down.
CCCAAGCTCTAATTAATCTGATTTTGGTTTAGAATCGAAGCTTATCGAATGTATATAACTCTAGAATCAAACGGAACTCGATTTGGAGTTGAATTGAGTGAGATATGATTTTCGGAAAATTGTTGTGCAAAGTTGTCAAACCCGAAGCCTCACCAGTGGACGAGGGTCCTCCACCGGTCCGCTGGACGAGGGATCCTCCACCAGTTGACCAGTGGAGGGGGGGTAGTCCGGTCGTGCCAATTCTGTTTGTGAACGCTACAGTACAACAAATGCACGAATTTCCCTTTTCTTGCTACCATTCTCCCACTTCTTACAACCCATCAAGCATACATAATGTGGTTTATTAGGCACCAAATAATGGTTCAAACATCAACCAAAACCTTCCATGCAAACAATCAACTATCAACTTACCAAGAATTGAACATCACACACAACATCAAAATCAACCTCCAAACTTTGAATGCTAACTTCATGCTCCTAACTTTTACATACAAGTTACATACACATTGACACCTACATAACCAACACCAACCTCACCTCTAGATTTCACAAGCTCATCAATTCACAAATTGAGCAAGTCCTAAATCTTCAACACACAAAATACTTCATCTCATCATTCAAGCTTAGATATGCAAGCTATAACAATCTTAACACACATATATAATCACAAACATGCTCAACCTAGCTTTGAAAACTTTTAAGAAAACATCCCTCACCTCAAGAACACAAGAAAATACTTGATTAGAGTAGTTGAAGGCAAGAGAATGCTCAAGAGTGGCTTGAAATTCCCTTCTTTCTTCTTTTTTTTTTTCTCTTTTCTTCTCTCCTTCTCTTCTCCTTCTTTGATCGTGTATGAGTGTGTGAGTGTCACGCCCCAACTCGACCCCACTTACGATCAGTCAGGACGCAACGGAATTTCGGCGGCATAACGACAGTAAACAGATTTCCGAGGTTCTAAACCAACCTCATTAAACATCATACATCCAGTAATTCCTCAATACAAACAACAACATACAACACAACCATATTATACAATAAAACATCCTCGTTATACGCCTCCGTTCCAACATGACATACAATACCTCAACTTTATCATACATTTCAAAAGTAAGTTGAGACACAACTACAATTTAACCATAGACAAAAGGAAACCGCTAAGTTAACATCATTTGGTTCATCATCTTTTCAATATCTATTACATTAAGAACCGTAAAGCATATAAAGTCTATTAAACTAAAATACAAGACATTTAACAACATAAAGTCATGGATAAGGCTCGGGAACATATGACTCATCCACAAAAGGCACATTTTCCACATTCTCCTCTTCAGGAGGCACGTACCCGTAATCTTGTGAAAGTACACCTGAAACATGCATTAATAGAGAGTGAGCTTATATACATAAGCCCAGTGAGGATCCGATAGATCTCGACAGTATTCACTACGCTCCTTGGATTTAGTCCTTTGAGCAAGTAAACACACAACAACAATAATAACATAAATAAAGCTATCATCACATAACTATATGACCATTCAATAAGGATACTCTATTTGGTGTAGCTCCAAACGCCATCACGATCTCAACCGTTCTTCTTATAACTCCCCATTACTCACGCACCCGAGGTACCTCACTATCCCCTTCCCTCCATGACATCTCCGTCATGCGAGCTGGGGGTAACCTATGGCAGTCATGCCGGTTTCAACCCGACAGCCCGACGCTGCCCGAGAGGTGGCACACACATACCAAGGCTCCATATTCATCAATCATCATGCAAGCATAAATCGATCAATCAATTGGGAGATCAGCAACAAGAGTGCCCGATTTCCGCATTCAATAATAATCAATCAATAACATCAATATAACATCAATATAACATCAATATTAAATTAAACATCAAACAACTTAGTTAGATGACAAAGTAGGCCATCTAACCGGACATGCATAATATTCATAATTAAACTCTAAATTACTCAACAACAACTCACCATTCATCACTCGAACACTACCCAACCATCTAAGGCATCGTTCAAGAAATTAAAGAATGACAACCTAAACTTCTAAAATTCATAACTTACAATCTACTAATCCAAACATTGCCAAATCAGTTCCTATCACTCACCCATTCAACCTACTACATTAGCCCTCTCGGAAATCCACCATAACACCTCCAAAACATGCCCGATAACCCTAAAACCCTATGACGTCATGGCTGGATTTTCCGGATTTTCACACAAACAATGTAATCGAAAATTCGGCATTACAACAGCGCTAACACGTAATTATCAAGTATTTAGAAATCGACGGCAATCGATTTCGAGCAACGCAACTCAATTAAATCAACTTTGAACATTTTAATCAAAATTAAATACCCGGAAAATAAAAATTATGCTATATCCGACAGAAACTCGTAGTATTAGTATATAATGATCCCTAGCATGCAAGGAGCAATAATCTATCATCAGATTTCAATTCTAACGGTTCAATCTTCATTTATACGCAAAAATACAAAAATGACATTTTGAGATCTAGAATTTTTCTCTCACCTTAGATGCGATATAAGCCTAGGAATGCGTGCAATGCGTGCCCAACAAGCAGAATCCAAGTCGGTGCGAAGTTTCACGGACAAAAACTAGGTTTTTCTTTGAAAAATTGGATTGAAAGCTTAAGTTTTTCTCTTCTCTTTTCTCTCCTCAACCTCACGGCAATGTGTGTGTGTGTGGTGGTGTTTTTGTGTTGTGTGAGTGTGTGTTGAGGACATGAGCTTATAAGGTCAAATATTTAATTAAAGTCAAAGTTATTTTAATAGGCATTTTTGTATTTTTAATGACTTTAATTGCATTTTAGTACTCACCAAGTTAAAAATAATTATGCAACCCCCAAGATATCTCAAGTGAGTTATTTTTAGGTGACAAGAAGTTTTACATTCAAAGAATTCCACCCGAGTCGGCTTAAAACTCGATTTTCGCAAAAGTCGGTGTAAAAACCCTAATAAATTCTTAAGCCGATTTTAAAACCGTTTTCATCAAACACAGGTCTATTAAAGTCCGTGGACTAGGTCTAGAAGGGTTAAAAAGACCAGTTTCAAAATTATAGCGGACGTGTTTCGAAAATACTATTCACTGAAAATCGACGATAAAATTTCTGACTCCGTTTTTTGATGAAAATTTCATGAATGCACATTTAGCACGTATTAGGAGTATTGAAATCAAAATTATAACTTTCTAGGTCCTATAGCACATAAACAGGTTATATGCACGCAAAACGAGGTAAAACACGTAAAACGAGATAAGCAAGAAAGTGGGGTTTCACAGTGAGTGTGCCTGCAGGGATTTTGTGTGTGTTTGAGTGTGTGGTATGTGTTTTGAGTGGGAATGCATAGTATAAGTTAGGTGATCAAATATCCCAATTGCCAAATGTCCACCTTGCCCTCCAACTAAGTTAATTTTACTAGTTAGCCATTTTAGTTGAATTGCAACTAATTAGTTACTAATATTGACTTGTTAGAATATATTTAATGTCTACGACACATAAAATTCCTAAATGCACGAAAATGAACATTTTGGCACGTAAAATGATAAATATGCATGATAATTAATATTAATTCACATAATTGATGCCAATGCATAGGAAATAATATGAATGCATTATAACTAATAGGGTCTTACCTCGATTAAGTGCCATGTCTTGATTTTTGTGCATTCCTTGTTATACGTGCCTTAACCTAGGATTGTATGCACTGACCTCGATTTACGTGCATTATCTCGTTTCGTGTGCCCTAACCTTGAACTGCGTACCTTAACCTAGATATAGAGTTGTGCCTTGATTTATGTGCTTTGCATTGAATTATGTGCCTTGCATTGGTTTGCGTGCATTTACTTTGAAATCTGTGCATTGTCTTGGAGTTCGTGCCTTACCTCGTAATGCATGCCCCAGACTTAGGAAAACGTGTCTGCACGCTAATCAATAAAGAATCCTATACAAAGCACTAGACTATTAAATAATCCTATATAATCCACTAACCAATATTATATTCCTAATTCAAATTCTCTATAAAATCCACTAACAATAAACAATTCTTTCTACACAAACACCTAAACATTCTTTATTCTTTATTTTTATTCCAAAACCAATGCACCTCAAATTCTACACATAATATAATCCCTAATATACTCACATGAATCTGAAAATTTAGAATTTCCCATGCTATACACGGCCCTACCAAGCCATTTGAGCAACTTTGCACAACTAAATAAATTCCAGACATTCCTATGACACACACACAAGACACTAGGCATAAAATAATCCCATACACCCTACCCCAAGCACCCTATCTCGACCAAATCACCCTAAGCATGCCTCACAATTCAAAATTGCACAATTGACAAAGTAAAAATCAGATTTGAAAGGCTCAAGGCCGACATACACACACACAAGCATCATTTCTCTCTCAAACTCTCTCTTTCCTCTCATTCTCTCTCCTTCTCTCTCATTTTCGGCCATGGCTGCCCTTTGAGATCCCAAGACTCCTAACAACTCTCAAGGAAATTCTAAGACTCTCACAAGCTCGGCCATAGCAAGCACAAGCAAGCCACATAGCAAGAAAACTCACACAAGCTCTCAAACCTCTCATTTTCGGCCCTAGGTAAAGTTTTGATAGTTTTCTTCCATTTCTTTTTGTTCTAGTCATATGCACACACTAAGCATAAGCTAACTAAGCTGGGATTTAAAGGAAATCAAGATATCTCTGGGCCAAAGCAAGGAAAGAAGACCTCTTGTGCGATTCAATGAGCATTTTTGGATTTTCATCTATCAACTTGCTAAGGTGAGGGTTAAACTCTTTTAAAAGCTTTCAAAAATCACATGCATGCCTTCATATGACTATATTTATCTCTGTAGTTGTTGTATATGTGTGTATATGAGCTTATATACCCATGCATGGCTAGATTTTTGGCTAGAACTTGAAGATAGGTAAAAACATGTTGCTGGCAGGTTTCTGACTTTGTATAGCGAAGTGCATTTGGCTTAGTAAACCTTGATAAAAATTCATGAAAATTAGTAAGTTACTAGTTTTGCCAGTTTTGGACATTTTTCATAGAAATAGGCCAAGGCCAAATTTGATTCTAAGGCCTCCAAAATGGTCAAACATCGTGAGGTGTCAAAATCTGGAAGAATTGGAAAAATGAAATAGGTTCTGGCAGATTACTGACTCTGTAGAACGAATCATTTTTGACCTAGTAAATTTTGGGGAAAATGCATGAAAGTTGGTATGTCACTATATTTTTCAGTTTTAGACATTTTTGTCAGAAATAGACCAAAGCCAATTCTGACTCTAAACCCTCAAAAATAGCAAAAATCGTAATGTGTCCAAAACTGGACAGTTTTGCGTAGTCTCACGGTTTTGGCCATAACTCCTAAGTCCGAACTCCAAATGATGCGAGGTTTGTTCCTAGATTTAAATAACTATTTAAGATTTAATTTGAGATTTTGTTCACTGAAATTGGAGATTTTTTGCTTGTCTAAATGAATGTGGGAAAACAGACCATTGCAGTGAGGTTTTTGTTTAGCAATATGCTTAGAATCATGTTGAGACCTTGCTTGAGGTATTGAATGCTTGGAATTGTGGTAATTATAAGTTGTGTGGGCTGTTTTGGATGATTGAGGATGCTTAATTAATTGATGCATGGCTTGGGTTTAATTACATGATGAATTGTTGCTTAATTGCATGTGTAGCACAAAATTGAAGCCCTATTGCTAATGAAAACTTGCTAAGTGATGATCTTGTGGTTAAATGTGTTCAATTGTGTGGTTAGTAGGCTTCCCAATAAATGCTAAGTATGCTTGAAATGGTTAAAGTATCTCTTGTGGTCTTTAGCAAACAAACTGACACTTGAGCACGGCTTTTGCAAACCGTAATGGTCCCGTAGATTCCAAAGTCATAAACGACCTTTGTGTGACTTAAGATTGATGTTGAGGAATGTTAATAGGCTACCCGGAATTGTTTTATAACTCTAAATATGATTCCCGATGATTGCACGTTGATAAGTGAACTATTCTTGCACCCGGTTTTGTGCAAGTGTCGTAGCATGCTTGTATGATCTTAACACTTGATATGTGAACTAAAATGAGCTACATGACTTGTTTATATGGTGATTACTTGGCTGTCCGTTAAATGTTCACAAGCTTCTAAGTGTTTTACAAAGTGAATTTACATGTCAAAGCATGCCTCGTATGTTTACTTGTCGATACGTGATCTTATAAGTGCTTAGAGGCAACCTACTTTGTTGACCTCCTAATGTGAATTGTTAAAAGATATTCAATGGCTTATTTGAACATAATTACTTGGCTGCCCGTGAAAGTTTAATTGTTTCCAAATTGATATATGAAATGATTATATGTTCTTATAATGCCTTATGTGCCAATATGTCAAAATGCGATCATATACTTGCTCGGAGGCAACCTACCTTGTTGACCTCCCAATGTGAAATGTTAAATGGCATACATGTGCATTGCATACAAGATTGCAACATTTCATTCTGGCATGGTAGCGTTTCACGCACGCCGGGCGGCATCGGGCTTGCCGGTGCTACCGTGACTACCATGGTCCAATTCCCTTTCTCGCTTGGGGGCTAGACTTCCTCAGAGAGTTGG
>CM075765.1:28915147-28930147 GCA_037974665.1 Ehretia macrophylla | reverse complement strand
AAGAGTTGGGTCGTAGGATTTCGTGGTACATCCGGAGTGTGATAACCCGAACCCAACATGCATTTAATAACACCTGACTGCACTTGATTAAACGTTTAATTAGTTAAATCAACCAATTTGTACTATTTTCATATTTCTCTTGGAAGCATTTAGTAATTATATATTGAATAATTGAAAGGTTGTTATCTACTTCTATTAATTATAATAATTGAATTTATTCTCTTGTGGTTAATTAAGTGTTATCTTAAATGTTAGGGTTTAATTGTGTTTGACTATGTGTTTATATTAACCTTCATTTGTAGTTTAATGTTAACTTCATAATTCTTTTAAATGTTCTAGAAATAGTTAAATTAATTATTTTAAATGAATATTGATTACCTTGATTGTTTTGATTATTTTAATAATCGGTTTTGGTTGTTTCGTGTTAAAATCACATGGTTTTCAATAAATGAGAAAAGTAACTCCGAGCCGGAGTAAATTTTAAACTATGATGCTTTCCAAAAATGATATATTTCTTAGATTATTTGAGAATTAATTGTTATTCTTTTATTGTCGCAACGTGCATTGCATATCGAGAGCGTTAGCTAGGAAACGGTTCCTAGTCCTCAGTAAATAGTGAAATTAGTATTTAGATGACTTAAATTTTATATTTTAATTGTTACTAGCTAGAATTAATTTTGGTGTTAGTTATTTAGCTTAAAAATGCACAAAAATGAGCCATTTTGACTAGTTTTAAGTTGTTTGACCAACCTTGACCAAAGCTTTGACCTTTTGACCTTTGACCTCTTTAAAATAGCCTAAATAACACAAAATACAAAAAAAAACAGAACTGAACAGCAGCTTAGCAGGGCCGAAAATGAGGAGAGAGAAAAAAAAGATTTCAAGCCAAAATCTTCATTTCTTCGCGGGAGCTTGCACGTGGTGGTTTCCGAGGCATCCTACAAGGTCTTCCTAGCGTCTAGGAGCATCTCAGGTGAGGGTTTTATGTTTATTTGCGCATTTGAAAGTTTTGTGTGTTAACTTTGATTTTTGAGATTTACCTGTATATTGTTATTTAAATCATTTTAATGTTTAAAGAATGCTCCTTGTTGGTTGTAGAACATGTATTTATAGGTTTTTAACATTTTTTGCGGTTAAATGTTGAGATTGTAATTTAAATTGATTAATAAATAGTAATTAGTGAATAGTAAACCCTTGGAACGATGAACTTGCTCCGTTATGCTGTCCGTTGATGTGAAAATGTGCTAGGTATGCTAGAATCCCTAAATGTGTGGTTTAATTGGAATGTGTAATGGAAAAACGGAGAAAAACAGCTTAGTGAAAGTCGGGGTCGTTTAGGTCGACTTTAGCGTTTTCTCATTTTGCGTGATGGCATTGTTTCGGGAGGCCATGGAAGAACTTTTGGTGCGATTATGGCATTGGTTGGGTGATCGGTTGAGGTAGTTGTAGTTCAAACGAGCAAAGGGGAAAATCGGGGCTTTGCACGAATTCTAGGGTTAAGTAGGGTTTCGGAGTCTCTAGACGTGCCTTATAGTGACCTAGGAGGATTGGTTAAGTTGGTTTTCACGACTCGTGGCTCCTTTGAAAGTAGTGGCGTTTTGAAAGTTGGGGCATTTTTGGTGATTTTGTGTGTTTCATGATTATATTGTTAATAGAATGCTTGTTAATGCTTATTATTGCTTGTTATGTTTGCTAATGCTTATTCCGCTTGTTAGAGTTGGTTGTTGATTGAAATGTTTATCCATTGTTAAGAATGCTTGATATCTTGCTTATCGCTCTTTTATCGCCTTGTGTCGAGTCTTGCATTGCATAGTGTCTCGCGCGTGAGTGATGAGCCTCTCTGGGTAGCCTCGGGTTGCCAGTGTTGGTTGCTCTAGCTCCGCTGCTATTCCCATTCTCGCTTGGGTTGCCTCCCAGGGAGATTTGGGTCGTAGAATTGATGGTTACTCCTGGGGTATTCCAAACTGGTGTTATAAGGTGGTTTGGGCCGGCGCGTCATCGTTAATGTCATCGGAATCGTGATCGGTACATTACTCGCTCGAGTGATCCATAGCCTTCAAAGTGTGGTATAGCTTTGATTGGTTGTGTTAATGCTTTTCTTAATTGTTTATTGTATTGTTATATATATTGAATGCCTTTTATTGATTGTATTGCTTAACTGTACCTATTTGCATTGCACGATATTCTTTCTCTCCATCTCGATATCTGTCTCGCCCTCACTGAGTATACGTGTTGTGTATACTCACTCCTCACCACCACATTTCAGGAAATGCCATGTTAGCTGGAAAGTTCATGATTTCGTGAAAGTCCGTGCTCAAAGAGTTGTCTTGCGTGCCTAAGTGACTTGAGTTGTCAAAGTTGTAAAGTTGTATGCTTTTATGTTGTATGTAATTATTGTTAAAAGAAATGTAATATAAATTTAGCTAAGTAGTTGGAATGGTTTGATAAGTTAGATCATGTATATAGTTAATGTAACTTAACTTCAAATGCATGTCTGTAATGTCCAAAAGAAAAGAGTTAGAATGACATGATAGTTTATTTTATGCAGTAGCTTAGTATGGTTTAATTGTCAAGTTCGAATGTACTTGCCAAAATGAAAAGAGATAGGTTAGCTTTTAAATTGGAAATGTATGTATAGTTGCTGAGTTTAATTGCTGAGAACCGAGGCTTGGATGGCCTTGAGGTGGTTGAATGTTTGGACATGGTATTGGTTCCCTTATATGCTATCGCAGGTTTTACATTTCGCCTAGAAACAGGGGAGACTCCGTCCGTTTTCCCTGAAAATTATGCCCCGGTTTGGTTTGGGTTGTGATTAGATTGATTGATAGAACTCCCGGTCTCAAGAGGGATCGGGGTGTTACAGGTGGTATCAGAGCTTGTTTAGCTCATAAGCCGGGACAGGGTCCTCGGTTTGGTGGGTAGTGACTCTTGGATGTGTGCTTGTTAAGTGTGTCTTGAAAGTGTATGCTTGTATGTGAGATTGTGTGTTTTGAGTTGAATGTATGCACCTATGTGATAAAGTTATGTGGTATGTGTTAATTGCGTTTTAAGTGAAGTAAAGTGTCTAGCTGTGCATTGAATTGACATATCGAATTGGTATCGTGAATTGTATCGACCTCGTGAATTGTTATTTGCTTGAAGTATTACTTGTAATGTGAGTATAGAATGTCTTGAATTAGCTATGTCGTGGTTTGAATTAATTATGTTGTGCTTGACTTGATTGTCATGTTTGAGTAACTTTGATTGAATAAACTCTTTTGTAAACTTGCTTGCATAGTAGTTTAAGGCATATGTATAACTGTGATATATTGGCATTCATACATGTCCTATTGAAATGGTAAGTAAGTCCTCTTCCTCCCCTGAAGAAAGTGGTTCACTGCTGGTTTTTCAAGGTGTATGGATTGGCAGGAAATGAATGGCATTTGACTTACCTTATTTGGGAGTTGGTGTTTGTTTATGGAGCTCAGTTGTTGGCACTTCTTGGTAGACTTGGCTATTGGGTTTTCAGTTGGACTTACTGCATGGTATTATCTATGGCATATGTGTCTCGGTCTTTATTGGAGTGTTACTAGTATTCCTTATTGGAAATTCTTCAATGGCATTCTCTAGGATTCTCAATGGCCAATTATTTAGTATTACTTATTGGGCAATTCTTGGTACTTTCTTACTGGAGCATTGTTCGGGTATTTTCTTTGGCATCCCTCAGTTTATTTGGTAACTGGAATTCCTATCAGACTCATTATCTCATATTACTTACGGTATTCTTTGGAATTCTTATCGGGCATTTTACTAGTATTTTCCTTATTGGCATTTATTGGAAAGTCCTACACTTGGAATTCTGCTTGGACATATTATCTTGTACTGTTTACGGCTTCTCCTTCAGCCTTTCCACTCAGGGAGAATATATACTTGCTGTTTGACTAAGATGTTGCGGTAGGAACACAGTGATTGGAAGATTTCATTTAGAGGTTGGCCTTTGGTATTATTCTCTATATTCCTTTACAGAACTTTCAGCTGGGTATTTACGGTGGTCAGTACTGCATGAGGTGTATCTACTCTGGCTATCTCTTAACTTTCTTATTTGGTACTTGTTAGACTTCTATTGAAGATTCTTAAATAGGGTACTCCTTCGGTACTCTTCCTGCCATTAGTATGTGGTATTGATGATATCTACAGTATCTTTGCTTCAGTCTTTAGTTGGTATTTCCTCGGCATTCTTGATTAGAATTTCTATTCGGGATTTCCTACGGGCATTCTTATATATTATCTTGATCAGCAACCGATGAAGATTAGTCAGAATTAGATTTCAGATGATGCTGAGTTCTATTGGAAGAAGAATTGCGAGGACACAATTGTTTTAAGGGGGGAAGGATGTGATAACCCGAACCCAGCATGCATTTAATAACACCTGACTGCACTTGATTAAACGTTTAATTAGTTAAATCAACCAATTTGCACTATTTTCATATTTCTCTTGGAAGCATTTAGTAATTATATATTGAAAAATTGAAAGGTTGTTATCTACTTCTATTAATTATAATAATTGAATTTATTCTCTTGTGGTTAATTAAGTGTTATCTTAAATGTTAGGGTTTAATTGTGTTTGACTATGTGTTTATATTAACCTTCATTTGTAGTTTAATGTTAACTTCATAATTCTTTTAAATGTTCTAGAAATAGTTAAATTAATTATTTTAAATGAATATTGATTACCTTGATTGTTTTGATTATTTTAATAATCGATTTTGGTTGTTTTGTGTTAAAATCACACGGTTTTCAATAAATGAGAAAAGTAACTCCGAGCCGGAGTAAATTTTAAACTATGATGCTTTCCAAAAATGATATATTTCTTAGATTCTTTGAGAATTAATTGTTATTCTTTTATTGTCGCAACGTGCATTGCATATCGAGAGCGTTAGCTAGGAAACGGTTCCCAGTCCTCAGCAAATAGTGAAATTAGTATTTAGATGACTTAAATTTTATATTTTAATTGTTACTAGCTAGAATTAATTTTGGTGTTAGTTATTTAGCTTAAAAATGCACAAAAATGAGCCATTTTAACTAGTTTTAAGTTGTTTGACCAACCTTGACCAAAGCTTTGACCCTTTTGACCTTTGACCTCTTTAAAATAGCCTAAATAACACAAAATACAAAAAAAAAAAAACAGAACTGAACTGCAGCTTAGCAGGGCCGAAAATGAGGAGAGAAAAAAAAAGATTTCAAGCCAAAATCTTCATTTCTTCGCGGGAGCTTGCACAGGGTGGTTTCCAAGGCATCCTACAAGGTCTTCCTAGCATCTAGGAGCGTCTAAGGTGAGGTTTTCATGTTTATTTGCGCATTTGAAAGTTTTGTGTGTTAACTTTGATTTTTGAGATTTATCCGTATATTGTTATTTAAATCGTTTTAATGTTTAAAGAATGCTCCTTGTTGACTGTAGAACATGTATTTATAGGTTTTTAACATTTTTTGCGGTTAAATGTTGAGATTGTAATTTAAATTGATTAATAAATAGTAATTAGTGAATAGTAAACCCTTGGAACGATAAACTTGCTCTGTTATGCTGTTCGTTGATGTGAAAATGTGCTAGGTATGCTAGAATGCCTAAATGTGTGGTTTAATTGGAATGTGTAATGGAAAAATGGAGAAAAACAGCTTAGTGAAAGTCGGGGTCGTTTAGGTCGACTTTAGCATTTTCTCATTTTGCGTGATGGCAATGTTTCGGGAGGCCATGGAAGCACTTTTGGTGCGATTATGGCATTGGTTGGGTGATCGGTTGAGGTAGTTGTAGTTCAAACGAGCAAAGGGGAAAATCGGGGCTTTGCAAGAATTCTAGGGTTAAGTAGGGTTTCGGAGTCTCTAGACGTGCCTTATAGTGACCTAGGAGGATTGGGAAGTCGGTTTCCAAGACTCGTGGCTCGTTTGAAAGTAGTGGCGTTTTGAAAGTTGGGGCATTTTTGGTGATTTTGTGTGTTTCATGATTATATTGTTAATAGAATGCTTGTTAATGCTTATTATTACTTGTTATGTTTGCTAATGCTTATTCCGCTTGTTAGAGTTGGTTGTTGATTGAAATGTTTATCCATTGTTAAGAATGCCTGATATCTTGCTTATCGCTCGTTTATCGCCTTGTGTCGAGTCTTGCATTGCATAGTGTCTCGCGCGTGAGTGATGAGCCTCTCTGGGTAGCCTCGGGTTGCCAGTGTTGGTTGCTCTAGCTCTGCTGCTATTCCCATTCTTGCTTGGGTTGCCTCCCAGGGAGATTTGGGTCGTAGAATTGATGGTTACTCCCGGGGTATTCCAAACTGGTGTTATAAGGTGGTTTGGGCCGGCGCATCATCGTTAATGTCATCGGAATCGTGATCGGTACATTACTCGCTCGAGTGATTCATAGCCTTCAAAGTGTGGTATAGCTTTGATTGGTTGTGTTAATACTTTTCTTAATTGTTTATTGTATTGTTATATATATTGAATGCCTTTTATTGATTGTATTGCTTAACTGTACCAATTTGCATTGCACGATCTTCTTTCTCTCCATCTCGATATCTGTCTCGCCCTCACTGAGTATACGTGTTGTGTATTCTCACTCCTCACCACCACATTTCAGGAAATGCCATGTTAGCTGGAAAGTTCGTGATTTCGTGAAAGTCCGTGCTCGAAGAGTTGTCTTGCGTGCCTAAGTGACTTGAGTTGTCAAAGTTGTAAAGTTGTATGCTTTTATGTTGTATGTAATTATTGTTAAAAGAAATGTAATATAAATTTAGCTAAGTAGTTGGAATGGTTTGATAAGTTAGATCATGTATATAGTTAATGTAACTTAACTTCAAATGCATGTCTGTAATGTCCAAAAGAAAAGAGTTAGAATGACATGATAGTTTATTTTATGCAGTAGCTTAGTATGGTTCAATTGTCAAGTTCGAATGTACTTGCCAAAATGAAAAGAGATAGGTTAGCTTTTAAATTGGAAATGTATGTATAGTTGCTGAGTTTAATTGCTGAGAACCAAGGCTCGGATGGCCTTGAGGTGGTTGAATGTTTGGACATGGTATTGGTTCCCTTATATGCTGTCGCAGGTTTTACATTTCACCTAGAAACAGGGGAGACTCCGTCCGTTTTCCCTGAAAATTATGCCCGGGTTTGGTTTGGGTTGTGATTAGATTGATTGATAGAACTCCCGGTCTCAAGAGGGATCGGGGTGTTACACGGAGTACACCCATTTGGAGTGATAAGTGGATGATTGAAGCCAGCCGCAACAATTGTTATAAAAAATGATCTTGTGAGCAAATGCTCACCGATTGATCTTGAGAGCGAAAGCTCACCATATCCTTTTCACTATGTGTTTAGGTACTCTCGCTTGGTTCCTAGAGGACCTCGGGGAGGAAAGACGAGTAAATGTGTTCATTTATATTTATGTTATGTTATGAACTTGCTTATTTCATTTGACACGTTTTCAAACGGGTTTTTAATAAGATTAACCAGAAAAGAGTTTTTAAAGTGTTATCTCTTGTTCCCCCTCGCTGAGTTCATAAGGACTCACCCTCTTTTTGTCACAGGTGAAGTAGATTTAGAATAGGTACTCAAGGAGAATCTACTTGTTGATGATTCCTTGGAGTGACTATGTGCTTTTGTGCTTTGCTTGAAAGTAGTTGCTATATGGATGTTGTGTTTGATTACAATTGTTCATTTTGTTGATGTAAATGACCTCGTTGTAATTTGGGTCTAATTTTAGCTTGTACTGATTATAACCGGACGAACTCTTTATTTGGTTATTTGCTTTCCTTATCTCGTATAGTAGTTATCGTAGGCGTTTAACCACTAGATGATTAATCCACTAAGTTAATTATATCTAATTTCACTTAGGTGCTCATTTGTACACTAAAGGACAATAGGTACTTGCATGAAATGAAATTGACAAATAAACAGGACATAGTTATCATGCTAGGCTTATTAACCAAATGAGACATTCAAGATAGACTAGTAGGCATATCGGTTGATGACAAAATAGGAGTCCTTAATGGAATTGGATTAATGATTGGAATAATTGAGGCATTTAAAAATTAGGTCAAACTAAAAGGTCTTAACTACAGCCGTTATGCTACCGGTTCTTCGAAAAATCTTTTGGGTTCTAGACGAACGTTAAGTGTTAAATCATAACAAAAGGCTAAGAATGTGAAATAGTATAAATGAATTAGGTCATACAGTCACCCCCAACCCGGCCTATAAAGGTTAGACTAGGTTGTGATCTAAACATTCCAGTCTATCTCGTACTTAACTGTTCATGGAAATTTAATACTTAACGTTTTAGCCTAAACTCCAAAGTTTTCTGGAAAACCGGGAGCATAACGGCTGTAATTGGGCTATTTGGTTTGACCTAATTCTCTAAACGCCTCAAATTTTTCAATCTCAATTTCATTTCCAACTAAGATTACTATTTACCATCAATTGAAAGGCCTACAGGTTATCTCGAAGTCTTGTTTGATTAATTACCTAGTATGATACTATGTCTCGTCTGTTTGTTAATCCTCGTTACAAAAGTACCTGTTGATCTTAGCTTAATAGTGAGTACCTGCTTAAGATTGGATAGGTTCATTTTACTTAGTCCTTATCTGATACTTCATAATCCTATGATAGATACTAGCCAATGACAATAATAAAATGATCATAGTTGTGTCTATCTAGTTATTATCAGTACAAACCAAAATTAGACCCCAAATTACAACGGGGGTCTTTTACATTACAAACATTAAGAAACATGAAAAGAAATAGTCTTCAAGTAGCATAGTGTTCACAAATGTCCCTAATCAAGCAAGCACATAGGACAGGCAATCATTCCAAGGAATCATCGTTAGGCACGTCGTCCTCGGGTACCTGTTCTTGATCTTCTTCACCTGAGATGATAAAAGAGGGTGAGTCCTTATGAACTCAGCGAGGGGGAATGAGAAATAGGTTTTGAAACTCATTTTCCAGTTCAACTTATGAAAACCCTTTTTGCGAGCATGAATATAACACAATTAAGTACATAACAATAATATAAAAGTAAAGGAACACAATTATCCGTCTTTCCTCCCCGAGGTCCTCTAGGAACCAAGCGAGAGTACTTATACACATAGTGAAAAGGATACGGTGAGCTTTTGCTCTCAGTTCATTTCCAGTATCAGTTGTTGCGGCCGACTTCAAATCATCCCCTTATCACGCCAAATGGGTGTACTCTGGATGTACCCCGAAATCCTACGACCCAACTCTCCAAAGAAGTCTAGCCCCCAAGCGAGAGAGGGAATTGGACAATGGTAGTCACGGTTGCACCGGCAAGCCCAATGCCGCCTGGTGTGCGTGAATGCTACCACACCAAAATGAAAGGTTGCAACCTTTTATGAAATGCACATTTATGACATTTAATATATCACATTAGGAGGACAACAAAATGGGTTGCCTCCGAACAGTCATAAGATTGCACATTGACAAGTAAACAAGCGAGGCACGATAAGACAAGTAATTTCACTTGAAAGGCATATGGAGTTATATGAACATTAAACGGGCAGCCATGTAACGTACGTAAATCAAGTCATATAACTCATTTCAACGTTCACGTAATCAAATAATAAGATTATTCAACCTGCAACGACAATCTACGTGGGTTCGGGTGCAAGAAAACCTACTTGTCAACATGTAATCATCAAGATCGCATTTAAGGCTACAATGGCAACTACGGGCAGCCTACTAAACGTATAATTAAGCACGATATTCATAGGATCAACAGTTAGTGAATTTACCTAATCACTAGGGTTTCAATTTCGTGCTTACCCGTGCAATGAAGCCCCAAGTCAACTCAAAATTTATCTCAAGCCATGCATCGATTAGTTCAATCATCCTCAAGTATTCAAAACAGTCCACACAACATCCCAATACCACAATCCCAAGCATTTAATTCAACAAGAGAAGTTACAACAATTTTTCTAAGCACATCACTAAGTGAAACCCTCACTACAATGGGCTGTTTTCTCACAATTATTAAGACAAGAAAAAAATCTCCAATTCTAGTGAATAAGATGTCAAATTAAAGCTTAAGAAGTGAACTAAATTCAGAAACAACCCTCGCATCATTTGGAGTTCGGGTTCAATAGTTATAGCCAAAACAGTGAGATTGCACAAAACTGTCCAGATTTGCACACATTTCAATACTTGTCATTTTTTAGGTCCTTAGAGTCAGATTTAGCCTTAGTCCATTTCTGACAAAAATTTCCAGAACTGAAAAATATAGCATCACACCAAATTTCATGCATTTTGGATATCATGTAGTAAGTCAAAACTGATTTTTTCTACAAGGTCAGTGAATCTGCCAAAACCTGCTTCATTTTTCCAGACTTCCAGATTTGGACACATTTTAATGATTTTCCATTTTGAGGACCCTAGATTCAAAATTAGCTTTAGCCTATTTCTGGGAAAAATGTTCATAACTGGCAAAAATAGATACCTACCAATTTTCATGCATTTTCAACATCGTTTGCCTAGCCAAAATCACCTTGCACCAACAAGACAGAAAGCTGTCACAAACCCGATTTTATCTATCATCACTTTCTAGCCCAAAATCTTGCCATGCATGGTTGTAAAAGCTTATGAACACACATATATCTCAAGTACAGAAGCAAAGACAAACATTTAAGAGCATGCATGTCGATTTTTGAAAGATTTTCAAGAAGTTTTAGCCCTCACCTTAGCAAAACAACAAGAAGATGCACAAAACTTTGATGAAGCACAAGGTTGACTCCTTTCCTTGCTTAGCCGAGACACCACTCGAATTTTCTCTATTTTTCCTAGCGTAGTGACCAAGTTCTTAGTAGGTGCATGTGGTTAGAACAAGAGGAAAAGAAATGGAAGCTAACAAACTCACCTAGGCCGAAAGGGAGACTCAAAGAGCTTGCATGTGATTTTTCTTGCAACCTAGCTTGCTTGGTTGAGTTCCCTACCTTCTTGCTTGCCTTGATTAACCATGGAATGATGAAGATGAGCTATGGTGTGAAGCAACTCAGGCAAAGCCGAGAGAAAGAGAGAAGAATGAGAGGGAGAGAGAGAAATGTGAGGAGATGAGAGAAATGAAAGAAAAATGAAGGCTTTGCAAAAGATGAAGCATGTGTCGGCCTTGGGCATACAAAAAATCAGATTTGTGTCTTCAAGAAGCATGGTTTTTGAATTATCTAGCATGGGCAAGGAGCCTATGTCGAGATTGGTGGAGTTTTGAGGAGTTTTGAGCTAATTTTTTATGCATTTGTGTCATAACTTGTCATAGGATTATCTAGAATAAATTTTGAATTGAGCAAGCAAGCATAAATGCCACAAGGTAGTCGGCCAAGGCATGAAAATGCTGAATTTTTGTCATCTATTGGAGTATTATTTAATTGTGTGTTTGAAAGTGCAAAAGAATAAGGAATGTCTAGCTTTTTGTGAGATTTTGTCTTCTAGTGGGTTGAATTAGTAAATTAATATTGGTTAGTGGAATTTGTAGGATTAATTAATGAGCTAGTGCTTCGTGTAAGATGCTTTCTTGATTAGCGTGAGGGCATGCTTTCCTAGGTCTAGGGCATGCACTACGAGATAGGGCACGAACTATGAGACGAATGCACGTTTTTTCAAGTAAATGCACGCAACCCTAAATGAATGCACGTAATTCAATGCATGGCACACAAAATGAAACACAATTCTTAAATCTAGGTCAAGGAACGCAAATCTAGGTTAGGGCACACGAAACGAGGTATCGCATGCAGATCGAGGTCTGGCCTCACACATACCCTAGTCTAGCCTCTATAGGTCGGGTTGGGGGCGTGATATGCCCACCCTGGAAACGGCTCAGCCAGAGGTAGGGTCCAGCAGCTAGAAGAGCACTGCGCGTCACGCGATGTTCGTTGCGCCCCCGACGGCCCTTGAAAATCCAAAGGACCGAGTGCCATCCACACCCGGTCGTACTAATAACCGCATCAGGTCTCCAAGGTGAACAGCCTCTGGTCGATAGAACAATGTAGGCAAGGGAAGTCGGCAAAAAGGATCCGTAACTTCAGGAAAATGATTGGCTCTGAGGGCTGGGCACGGGGGTCCCAATGCCAAACCCGTCGCCTATCGGCGGACTGCTCGAGCTGCTCTCGCGGCGAGAGTGTCACGCTCCAACCCGACCTATAGAGGCTAGACTAGGGTGTGAGCTAAACTTTCAAGTAATTTCGCGTACTTAACTGCTTCACTATGATTAATGCTTAAGATTAGCCTAGAACTCCAAAAGTTTTTCCAAAAAACCGGCGGCATGACGGTTGTATTTAAGACCTTTTAGTTTGACCTAATTTCTAAATGCCTCAATTATCCCAATCATTAATCCAATTCCATTAAGGACTCCTATTTTGTCATCAACTGATATGCCTACTAGTCTATCTTGAAAGTCTCATTTGGTTAATAAGCCTAACATGATAACTATGTCCCGTTTATTTGTCAATTTCCTATCATGCAAGTACCTATTATCATTTAGTTTGCAAATGAGCACCTAAGTGAAATTAGATAGAATTAACTTAGTTGATTGTTCATCTAGTGGTTTGAATGCCTACGATAACTACTAATTAAGAAAACGAAAGCAAACAACCAAATAAAAAGTTCATCTGATTATAGATAGTACAATCCAAGAATTAGACCCAAATTACAACGGGGTCATTTACATCAATAAAATGAATAGTTTGCAATCAAACACAACATCCATATAGTAACCACTTTCAGGCAAAGCACAAAAGCACGTAGTCACTCCAAGGAATCATCAACAAGCACATTTACTTCGGTTATCTATTCCAAATCTGCTGCACTTGTGACAAAAAAAGAGGGTGAGTCTTTATGAACTCAGCAAGGGGGGAACGAGAGATAACGTTTTGAAAATCCTTTTCCAGTTAACTTATGAAAAACCATTTTTGAAAGCATGACATATAACACAAGTAAGTATATAATGTAATATAAAAGTAAAGAAACACAATTACCCGTCTTTCCTCCCCAAGGTCCTCTAGGAACCAAGCGAGAGTACTTACACACATAGTGAAAAGGATACGGTTTGATACGTATAGGACTCTAGAGGTAGCTCATACAGGCTCAAGAGGTAGCTCCCACTACATTTAGGTGTAGCACTTTCCCCCGCATAGCACTTACTTCCTGCCGTTCAAGTTCATTTTCAGTAACAGTTGTTGCGGCCGGCTTCAAATCATCCCCTTATCTCGCCAAATGGGTGTACTCCGGATGTACCCCGAAATCCTATGACCCAACTCTCCGAGAAGTCTAGCCCCCAAGCGAGAGAGGGAATTGGACAATGGTAGTCACGGTTGCACCGGCAAGCCCGATGCCGCCCGGTGTGCGTGAAACGCTACCACGCCAGAATGAAAGGTTGCAACCTTGTATGCAATCCACATGTATGCCATTTAACATTTCACATTGGGAGGTCAACAAAGTAGGTTGCCTCCGAGCAAATATATGATCACATTTTGACATATTGGCATATAATGGTAAGAACATGTAATCATTTCATATATCAATTTGAAAGCAATTAAACTTCCACGGGCAGCCAAGTAATCATGTTCAAATAATCCATAGAATGTCTTTTAACAATTCACATTAGGAGGATAACAAAGTAGGTTGCCTCCAAGCAATTATAAGATAGCATATCGATAAGTAAACTTACAAGGCATGCTTTGACATGTACATTCACTTTGTAAAACACTTAGGAGCATGTGAACATTTAATGGACAGCCAAGTATCACCATATAAAACAAGTCATATAGCTCATTTCGAAGTTCACGTAATCAAATAATAAGATTATTCAACATGCAACGACATCTACATGGGTTCGGGTGCAAGAAAAGCCTACTTGTCAACATGTAATCATCAAGATCGCATTTAGGGCTACAATGGCAACTACGGGCAGCCTACTAAACATATAATTAAACACGATATTCATAGGATCAACACTTAGTGAATTTACCTAGTCACTAGGGTTTCCATTTCTTGCTTACTCGTGCGATTAAGCCCCAAGTCAACTCAAAATCAATCTCAAGCCATGCATCAATTAATTCAAACATCCTCAAGTATTCAAAACAGTCCACACAACATCCCAATGCCACAATCCCAAGCATTTAATTCAACAAGAGAAGTTACAACAATTTTTCTAAGCATAACACTAAGTGAAACCCTCACTGCAATGGGCTGTCTTCTCACAAACATTAAGACAAGAAAACAATCTCCAATTCCAGTGAATAAGATTTCAAATTAAATCTTAAGAAGTGAACTAAATTCAGAAACAAACGTAGCATCATTTGGAGTTCGGGTTCAATAGTTATAGCCAAAACAGTGAGACTGCACAAAACTGTCCAGATTTGCACACATTTCAATACTTGTCGTTTTTGAGGTCCTTAGGTTCCGATTTAGCCTTAGTTCATTTCTGAAACAAATGTCCAGAACTGAAAAATCTAGCAGCACACCAAATGTCATGCATTTTGGATATCATTTACTAAGTCAAAACTGGTTCGTTCTACACGGTCAGTGCATCTGCCAAAACCTGCTTCATTTTTTCCAGATTTCCAGATTTGGACACATTTTAATGATTTTCCATTTGGAAGACCTTAGAGTCAAAATCAGCTTTATCCTATTTCTGCAAAAAATGTTCAAAACTGGAAAATATAGTTACCTACCAATTTTTATGCATTTTAAACATCATTTTCCTAGCCAAACTCACCTCGTAACAACAAGACAGAGAGCTGTCTCAAACCCAATTTCATCTATCATCACCTTCAAGCCAAAATCTTGTCATGCATGGTTGTAAAAGCTTATGAACACACATATAACTCAAGTACCGAGGCAAAGACAAACATTTAAGAGCATGCATGTGGATTTTTGAAAGATTTTCAAGAAGTTTTAGCCCTCACCTTAGCAAAACAACAAGAAGATGCACAAGACTTTGATGAAGCACAAGATTTGTTCTTTTCCTTGCTTAGCCAA
>CM075765.1:28895147-28910147 GCA_037974665.1 Ehretia macrophylla | reverse complement strand
AGCCCCTCATTATCCATCTTGGAGCCGCAATACCATGGACGTCAATGGTATGGCTAATAAGGGGGCGAGTGGTTGCCCAAGCACAAAACTAGCCATCCCCGAGCCACCGGCTAGGTACTCGTTGGGGGACATTCCCATACCCCGACGTGTCATTGGGCCTGCGCGATGCACGAATTGCCTAGGACACAAAGCCATGGTCATTGCCGAGTGGATACGTGTGGCCATGGTCTAGTGTCGTAAAGATCCAAGCACCGCGTGGGCTTGGGAGGCTCTTGTGGGACGGTGGGGACAAGCGTGATGCACAAATCGCCTAGCACACGTGGCATTTTCTTTCGTTAAGCAACGACGCGAGCGTTGCGATGAGACGATTGGTAATGCTTCAATGTCGTGGCAATCCGAGCACCATGCAGCCTTGAAGCCGTCCCCCGGTTGGTTCCGACAGGCCTGTACGATGCGCGAATCGCCTAGCACACGACGCCATGGTCCTCGTTGAGTTGTAATGCGACGGACATGGTCTAGTGTCGTGGCGATCCAAGCACTGCGCGGGCAGGAAGGTAGTTTGCTTGTCACGTTCCGTGCATACGGGTGCGTAGAGGCAGACGGTAGGGGGCATGCGTGATGCGCGAATCACCTAGCACATGTGGCATTGGCTTTTGTTAAGCAACGACGTGAGCGTTACGATGAGACGATTGCTGATGCTTCAATGTCGTGGCGATCCAAGCACCATGCGGCCTTGAAGCCGTCCCCGTGTTGGTTCTGACGGGCATATGCGATGCACGAATCAGCAAGTGTAATACCCCGATCCCTCTCGAGACCGGGAGTTCTATCAATCGATCTAAACACAACCCAAACCAAACCCGGGCATAAATTTTCAGGGAAAATGGACGGAGTCTCCCCTGTTCCTAGACGAAAAGTAAAACCAGCGACAGCATATAAGTGGACCAATACCATATCCAAACATTCAACCACCTCAAGGCCATCCGAGCCTTGGTTCACAACAAGCAAAACACAAGTAAATATACATTCAAGCTTAGCAATTAAACTACACCAACCTATATCATAAGCTAGACTATCATACCTTTCTATCTCTTTTCCTTTATCATTACAAATATACATTGGAGTTAAGCTACATTAACTAAATACATAATTTAGTGAAACTTAAATTATATCCCCTTTAACATTAAATACATATAATACATAAAAGCATACAACTTTACAACTTTGACAACTCAAGTCACATAGGCACGCAGGACAACTCTTCAAGCACGGACTTTCACGAAATCACGAACTTTCCAGCTAACATGGCATTTCCTGAAATGTGGTGGTGAGAATTGAGTATACACAACATGTATACTCAGTGAGGGCGAGACAGATATCGAATTGGAGAGAAAGAAAGTCGTGCAATGCAAATAAGACAGTTAAGCAATATAACTGATAAATAAGCAATCAAAACAAATAATCAATACAATAAGCAATTACTGAAAGCATTAACACAACCATTCAAAGCTATACCATACTCTGAAGGCTATGGTTCACTCATACGAGCAAAGTACCATTTCACGAGCGATACATCAATCTCGAGCTTGATGTTGACAACGATGACAATAAGCGCGCATCCACCTTATAACACCAGTTTGGAATACCCTGGAAGTATCCATCAATCTACGACCCAAATCTCCCTGGGAGGCAGCCCAAGCGAGAAGAGGGAATAGCTACGGAGCTAGAGCAACCAACACTGGCAACCCGAGGCTACCCAGAGAGGCCCATCACTCACGTGCTGACACTATGCAATGCAAGACTCGATACAAGGCAATAAACGAGCGATAGCACAACAATACAAACTAGTGACAACAAACGAGATAACAAGCAATCACAATCAATACTAGCATTCAACTAACTTTTCAAGCATAACAAGCAATAATAAGCAACAATAACACCAATTAAACAAGTATATCAAGCAACCCTAAGCATTCTATAGGCATAATATCAAGATAACAAGCAAAATCACAAATCGGCCCCAACTATCAAAACAATACCATTTCCAAACGAGCCACGAGTTTTGGAAACCGACTTCGCCAATCCTCCGAGGTCACCATAAGGCACGTCCAAGGACCCCGAAACCCTACTTTACCCTAGAATTCGCGCAAAGCCCCGATTTCCCCCTTTGCTCGTTTGAACTACAACTATACCAACCAAACACCCAACCAATGCCATAATCGCACAAAAAGTGCTTCCATGGCCTCCCGAAACAATGCCAACACACAAAATGAGAAAACGCCAAACTCGACCTAAACGACCCCGACTTTCACTAAGCCGTTTTTTTCCGTTTTTCCATTACACATTCTAATTAAACCACACATTTAGGAATTCTAGCATATCTAGCATCTTCGTACATCAACAGAACGCATAACGGAGCAACTTCATCGAAACGGGGGTTTACTATTCATAATTTACTATTCATCACACAATTTATATTTCAATTCCAGTATTTAACCGCAGAAAATGTTAAAAAGCTATAAATACATGTTCTATAATCAACAAGGAACATTCTTTAAGTAACAAAACGATTAAAACAACAATGTACGCATAAAATCCAAAAATCAAAGTTTAGATACAAATATTTCAAATGCGCAAATAACCATGAAACCCTCACCTTAGACACTCCTAGACGCTAGGAAAACCTCGTAGAGTGCCTCGGAAACCACCCCACACAAGCCCACGCGAAGAATCGAAGATTTGAAGTTGAGATTTTCTTTTTTTTTTTCTCCTTCTTTTCCTCATGGTTTCAAGTTTTTTTTTCTCTGTTTTTTTTCGTGCACATTCTGCTTATTTAAAAAAAATGACAAGAAGTCAAAGGTCAAAATTCGGTCAACCCGCTAAACCAAAACAGCTATGCGCGACCTTACGAAAACGGCCATAACTTCTTCTAGAAAACTCCAATTCACGAACGGTTTGAAGCCTCAGAAACTAGACTCATAGAGCTTTCCAACCATATATAATTTGCTACCTAACTCTTCCCCAATTGGTTCAGATTTAATTCCAAAGTTGACCCAAATTTAACTAACTTAACATTGCATTTTTTTATTTCTAATCCCAAGTTTGCCTTTTATTAAACATTTCAAAAATTCCCACCTTGTCCTAGTTGGTCAATGTAGATGAAAAGTCAACTAGTTTGGTCAAAGAAGGTGAAAGGTCAATAAAATGCAATTTAAATGAACTTTAAATGCTATTGAATACATGCCAGGTTCGGGGTATCATATCCTTCCCCCCTTAAAACAATTGCGTCCTCGCAATTCTTCTTCCAATAGGATTCTGCATCATCTACAATCCAACTCTGACTAGTCTTCATTAGCTACTAAAAAAGTATTTAATCAAGATGACCAATAGGAAAGTTCAAGTAGAAATGCCAAGTAGTAACGCCAAGTAGAAGCTCAAATGCAGATACCGTACAAGAATCCCGTTGACACGAATACCGAAGAAGAATAAATTCCAACCAGAAACGCCGAGATAATACCAATAAATACTAAAGCAAAGATACTGTAGATGTCATTAATACCACACAATAACGACAAGAAGAATACCTCATGCACGAATCTCCAATAGAAGTCTAACTGTTACTGCCCGGGAATTCCCAAGCAAGAAGCCAAATAAAAGCTCAAACAAAGGTTCTATCTAGAGGTCCAAAGAAGTACCCCGCTGGTCATGGATTTCATAGAAGAATTCCCTGTTAAGAGTGCTGAAGAAAATACCAAGAACCCAATCAAATATATTTCCAAAGTTCCAAAGAAGCCTTCCAAATAATAACCCCATGGAACAACCAATTAGATTCCGAGTTTTGCTATCAAATGCTGAGAGGAATGTCAAAGGAAATAACAGAGAAAATATAATGTGCCCAATAAGACAACCAAGTTGAATAACAAACATAGTTTCCCAGATGGACGAAAACTCCAAGGATAAACACCGAACTGATGAACAATATACCGAGACCAAACTCTGAGGCCTCTTCACTGTTTGCCAAGTGAGAACTTCATACAACTTTGCCAACAAGGAAAATACCAAGAGAACGCCTAATAAGAATTTCAAAGAATACCATAAGTAGTATTATTCAATAAGTCTGATAGGAACTCCAAATACTAAACCTACTGAGGAACACTGAAGAAGATATCCGAGACAATGCTCCAATAAGAAAGTAGCCAAGTTTGCCAAATAAATAAATAGTAAATAATTGGCCACTGAGAATTCCAGAAATTACCATTGAAGAATTTCCAATCAAGGATGCCAGTATCATACCAATAAAGACAGAGACACATATACCCTATATAATACTATGCAGTAAGGCTGATTGAAATCCCAATAGCCAAATCCACCGAGAAATGCCAACAGAAGTCTCCAAAGAATATCCATTAAGAAAACCAAAGAATGCTCCAAAGACCAACAAAATAAACCCTAAGAGAAATCTATTCTTTCACAACTGTTAAGCACAGAGGAAGACCATAGAGATTCGCCAATAACCGAGCTCCAAAAGCAAACACCAATTCCCAAATAAAGGCTAGTCAAATGCCATTCATTTCCTGCCAATCCATACACCTTGAAAAGCCAGCGGTGAACCACTTTCTTCAGGGGAGGAAGATGACTTACTTACCATTTCAATATGACATGTATGAATGCCAATATATCACAGTTATACATATGCCTTAAGCTATTATGCCAGCAAGTTTACAAAATAGTTTATTCAACAAGGTCACTCAAGCATAACAATCAAGTCAAGCACAGCATAACCAATTCAAATCACAGCATAGCTAATTCAAGACAATTCAGTACACACATTACAAGCAATACTTCAAGCAAATAACAATCCACGAGGTCGATTCGATAGGTCAATTCAATGCACAACTAGACACTTCACTTCACTTAGCACACAATTAACACATAACACATAACTATATCACATAGGAGCACACATTCATGTCAAGACACATAATCTCACATACAAGCATACACTTTCAAGACACACTTAGCAAGCACACATTCAAGGACCACTACCCACCAGACCGAGGACCCTTTCTCGGCTTATGAGCTAAACAAGCTCTGATACCACCTGTAATACCCCGATCCCTCTCGAGACCGGGAGTTCTATCAATCGATCTAAACACAACCCAAACCAAACCCGGGCATAAATTTTCAGGGAAAACGGACGGAGTCTCCCCTGTTCCTAGAATAAGAGTAAAACCTGCGATAGCATATAAGTGGACCAATACCATGTCCAAACATTCAACCCCCTCAAGGCCATCCGAGCCTTGGTTCACAACAAGCAAAACACAAGTAAATATACATTCAAGCTTAGCAATTAAACTACACCAACCTATATCATAAGCTAGACTATCATACCTTTCTATCTCTTTTCCTTTATCATTACAAATATACATTGAAGTTAAGCTACATTAACTAAATGCATAATCTAGTGAAACTTAAATTATATCCCCTTTAACATTAAATATATATAATACATAAAAGCATACAACTTTACAACTTTGACAACTCAAGTCACATAGGCACGCAGGACAACTCTTCAAGCACGGACTTTCACGAAATCACGAACTTTCCAGCTAACATGGCATTTCCTGAAATGTGGTGGTGAGGAATGAGTATACACAACATGTATACTCAGTGAGGGCGAGACATATATCGAATTGGAGAGAAAGAAAGTCGTGCAATGCAAATAAGACAGTTAAGCAATATAACTGATAAATAAGCAATCAAAACAAATAATCAATACAATAAGCAATTACTGAAAGCATTAACACAACCATTCAAAGCTATACCACACTCTGAAGGCTATGGTTCACTCATACGAGCAAAGTACCATTTCACGAGCGATACATCAATCTCGAGCTTGATGTTGACAACGATGACAATAAGCGCGCATCCACCTTATAACACCAGTTTGGAATACCCCGGAAGTATCCATCAATCTACGACCCAAATCTCCCTGGGAGGCAGCCCAAGCGAGAAGAGGGAATAGCTACGGAGCTAGAGCAACCAACACTGGCAACCCGAGGCCACCCAGAGAGGCCCATCACTCACGTGCTGACACTATGCAATGCAAGACTCGATACAAGGCAATAAACGAGCGATAGCACAACAATACAAACTAGTGACAACAAACGAGATAACAAGCAATCACAATCAATACTAGCATTCAACTAACTTTTCAAGCATAACAAGCAATAATAAGCAACAATAACACCAATTAAACAAGTATATCAAGCAACCCTAAGCATTCTATAGGCATAATATCAAGATAACAAGCAAAATCACAAATCGGCCCCAACTATCAAAACAATACCATTTCCAAACGAGCCACGAGTTCTGGAAACCGACTTCGCCAATCCTCCTAGGTCACCATAAGGCACGTCCAAGGACCCCGAAACCCTACTTTACCCTAGAATTCGCGCAAAGCCCCGATTTCCCCCTTTGCTCGTTTGAACTACAACTATACCAACCAAACACCCAACCAATGCCATAATCGCACAAAAAGTGCTTCCATGGCCTCCCGAAACAATGCCAACACACAAAATGAGAAAATGCCAAACTCGACCTAAACGACCCCGACTTTCACTAAGCCGTTTTTTTCCGTTTTTCCATTGCACATTCTAATTAAACCACACATTTAGGAATTCTAGCATATCTAGCATCTTCGTACATCAACAGAACGCATAACGGAGCAACTTCATCGAAACGGGGGTTTACTATTCATAATTTACTATTCATCACACAATTTATATTTCAATTCCAGTATTTAACCGCAGAAAATGTTAAAAAGCTATAAATACATGTTCTATAATCAACAAGGAACATTCTTTAAGTAACAAAACGATTAAAACAACAATCTATGCATAAAATCCAAAAATCAAAGTTTAGATACAAATATTTCAAATGCGCAAATAACCATGAAACCCTCACCTTAGACACTCTTAGACGCTAGGAAAACCTCGTAGAGTGCCTCGGAAACCACCCCACACAAGCCCACGCGAAGAATCGAAGATTTGAAGTTGAGATTTTCTTTTTTTTTTTCTCCTTCTTTTCCTCATGGTTTCAAGTTTTTTTTTCTCTGTTTTTTTCGTGCACATTCTGCTTATTTAAAAAAAATTGACAAGAAGTCAAAGGTCAAAATTCGGTCAACCCGCTAAACCAAAACAACTCTGCGCGACCTTACGAAAACGGCCATAACTTCTTCTAGAAAACTCCAATTCACGAACGGTTTGAAGCCTCAGAAACTAGACTCATAGAGCTTTCCAACCATATATAATTTGCTACCTAACTCTTCCCCAATTGGTTCAGATTTAATTCCAAAGTTGACCCAAAATTTAACTAACTTAACATTGCATTTTTTTATTTCTAATCCCAAGTTTGCCTTTTATTAAACATTTCAAAAATTCCCACCTTGTCCTAGTTGGTCAATGTAGATGAAAAGTCAACTAGTTTGGTCAAAGAAGGTGAAAGGTCAATAAAATGCAATTTAAATGAACTTTAAATGCTATTGAATACATGCCAGGTTCGGGGTATCACAGCAAGCACATGATGCCATGGTCCTTGCTGAGTCGTAATGCGACGGACGTTGTCTAGTGTCGTGGCGATCCAAGCACCGCGTGGGCAGGAAAGTAGTTTGCTTGTCCCGTTCCGTGCATACGGGTGCATATAGGGGGACGGTTGGGGGCATGCGCGATGTGTGAATTGCCTAGCACATGTGGCATTGACTTTTGTTAAGCAACGACGCGAGCATTGCAATGAGACAATTGCTGATGCTTCAATGTCGTGGCGATCCAAGTACCATGCGGCCTTGAAGTCGTCCCCCGGTTGGTTCGAACGGGCCTGCGTGATGCGCGAATCGCCTATCACAAGACGCCATGGTCCTCATTGAGTCGTAATGCTACGGACGTAGTCTAATGTCGTGGCGATCCAAGCACCGCGTGGGCAGGAAGGTAGTTTGCTTGTCCCATTACGTGCATACGGGTGCATACAGGGGGATGGTGGGGGGTATGCGTGATACGCGAATCGCCTAGTACATGTGGCATTGGCTTTTGTTAAACAACGACGCGAGCGTTGCGATGAGACGATTGTTGATACTTCAATGTCGTGGCAATCCAAGCACCGTGCTGCCTCGAAACCGTCCCCTGGTATGTTCCTATGGGCCTGCGCAATGCGCGAATTGCCTAGCACACGATGCTATTGTCCTCGCTGAGTTGTAATGCGACAGACGTGGTCTAGTGTCGTGGCGATCCAAGCACCGTGTGGGCTGAAAGTTTGCTTGTCTTGTTTTGTCCATGTAGGCGCATATAGGGGGACGGTGAGGGACTGCGCGATGTGCGAATCGCCTAGCACAAGCCCTTGGCTTTCGTTAAGTGACGACGCGAGCGTTGCGATGAGATGATGGATAGAGCTTCAATGTTGTGGAGATCAAGCACCGTGCTGCCTCGAAGCCGTCCAACGGTGTGTTCCCTCAGAAATTCTTCATGCCTAACGGTGCATGCTCGGGCCATCTCACCGGTTCTGTTTGCCTGAAGGGCTTCATTTTCCTAGACGGTGGGGCGGTTACCAGCTTGGTGGTCGGGGCATAACGAATGTGATAGCGCGTGAGTGGTGGTCAGCTTGTATAGGTCGGTTGGATCCCTGCTTGAGCAACGACGTCGGCCCCTACTTGTCCTTTCATTCGCGGGCCGAGTGCTTACGTTGCCTCAGTCGGTAGGTCGGTTTCTTGTCTTGCGTACCTACAAAAAAGGCAGTCTAAAGTCACATCGTCCATCTTTTGCCTTACGTCTGCCTCCGTGGACGATGTGGGACGAACTCCTAAGCACTTCCTTTGTTCCACGCTGCTCACTCCAACAAGTGCAGCACATGTGGCCCGTGGGGCGTCGCTCGAACTCTCGGATGTCGCATGTCACGCCCCAACTCGGCCTATAAGGTTAGACTAGGGTGTAATCTAAACATTCAGGTCACATCACACACTTAATCGTTTATGAAGATTTAGCACTTAATGTTTTAGTCTAAACTCCAAAATTTTTCAGAAAACCAGCAGCATAACGGCTGTAATTAGGCTATTTGGTTTGGCCTAATTCTCTAAACGCCTCAAATTTTTCCAATCTCAATTTCATTTCCAACTAGGATTACTATTTACCATCAATTGAAACGACTACTAACTATTTTGATGACACGTTGATTAATAACTTACCATAATACTATGTTTCGTTTGTTTGTTTATTCTCGTTATGAAAGTGCCTGTTGATCTTTGCTTAACAACGAGTACCTGATTAAGATTTGATTGGTTCATTTTACTTAGCCCTTACCTAATACTACACGATCCTATTATAGATACTAGCAGTAATAATAGCAAAATAACCATAATAGTGTCTAGTGTCCGTCTAGTTAATATCAGTACAAATCAAAATTAGACCCCAAATTACAATGGGGGTCTTTTACATTACAAACAACAAGCAACATAAAAGAAATAGTCTTCAAGTAGCATAGAGTTCACAAGTAGCCATAATCACGTAAAGCATATAAGACAGGAAATCACTCCAAGGAATCATGGTTAGGCACGTCATCCTCGGGTACCTGTTCTTGATCTTCTTCACCTGAGATAATAAAAGAGGATGAGTCCCTATGAACTCAGCGAGGGGGAACGAGAAATATGTTTTGAAACTCATTTTTCAGTTCAACTTATGAAAATCCTTTTTGCAAGCATGAATATAACACAATTATGTACAGAATAATAATACAAAAGTAAAGGAACACAATTACCCATCTTTCCTCCCCGAGGTCCTTTAGGAACCAAGTGAGAGTACTTATACATATAGTAAAAGGATACGGTGAGCTTTTGCTCTCAGTTGTTGCGGCCGACTTCAAATCATCCCCTTAACACGCCAAGTGGGTGTACTCCGGATGTACCCCGAAACCTACGACCCAACTCTCCGAGGAAGTCTAGCCCCCAAGCGAGAGAGGGAATTGGTACCATGGTAGTCACGGTTGCACCGGCAAGCCGATGCCGCCCGGTGTGTGTGAACGCTACCATGCCAGAATGAAAGGTTGCAACCTTGTATGCAATGCACATTTATGACATTTAATATATCACATTAGGAGGACAACAAAGTAGGTTGCCTCCAGACAATCATAGGATTGCACATTGACAAGTAAACAAGAGAGGCACAAATAGACAAGTAATTTCACTTGAAAAGCATATAGAGTTATATGAACATTAAACGGGCAGCCACGTAACACATGTAAATCAAGTCATATAACTCATTTCAAAGTCCACGTAATCAAATATCAAGATAATTCACATGCAACAACATCTACGTGGGCTCGGATTCAAGAAAGGCTTATTTGTCAACATGCAATGATCAAAATCACATTTAGGGCTATAAGGGCATCTATGGGCAGCCTACTAAGCATATAATTCCACACAATATCCAAATGATCAACACTTAGCAAGCCTACCTAGTCATTGGGGTTTCCATTTCATGCTTACCCGTGTGATTAAACCCTAAGTCAACTCAAAATCAATCTCAAGTCATGCATCATTTAATTCAAACATCCTCAAGTACTCAAAACAGTCCACACAACATCCCAACGCCACAAACCCAAGCATTTAATACCACAAGAGAAGTTACAACAAATTTTCTAAGCATATAACCAAGTGAAACCCTCACTGCAATAGGCTGTTTTCCCACAATCATTAAGACAAGCAAACAATCTCCAATTCTATTGAATAAGATTTCAAATTAAATCTTAAGAATTGAACTAAAATAAAAAACAAACCTTGTATCATTTGGAGTTCGGGATCAATAGTTATAGCCGAAACAGTGGGATAGCACAAAAATGTCCAGATTTGCACACATTTCAATAATTGACGTTTTTGAGGTCTTTAGGGTCAGATTTAGCCTTACTCCATTTCTGACAAAAATGTCTATAACTGAAAAATAAAACAGAACACCAAATTTTATGCATTTTGGACATCATTTACTAAGTCAAATCTGGTTCGTTCTACAAGGTCAGTGCATCTGCCAAAACCTGCTTCATTTTTCCAGATTTCCAGATTTGGACACATTTTAATGATTTGCCATTTTGTGGACCTTAGAGTCGAAATTAGCTTTAGCCTATTTCTGCGAAAAATGTTCAAAACTGGAAAAAATAGTCACCTACCAATTTTTATACATTTTTAACATCATTTTCCTAGCCAAACTCACCTCGAAACAACAAGTCAAAGAGTTGTCACACAATCCGATTTCACCTATCATCATTTTCAAGCCAAAACCTTGCCATGGATGGTTGAGGAAGCTTATGAACACACATATATCTCAAATGCAGAAGCAAAGACATACATTTAAGAGCATGCATGTGGATTTTTAAAGGATTTTCAAAAGGTTTTAGCCCTCACCTTAGCAAATCAACAAGAAGATGCACAAAACTTTGATGAAGCTCAAATTATTCTTCTTCCTTGCTTAGCCGAGATTCCAACTCAATTTTCTATATTTTTCCTAGCTTAGTGGCCAAGCTCTTAGTACATGCATGTGGTTAGAACAAGAAGAAAAGAAATGGAAGCTAGGAAACTTACCTAGGCCGAAAATGGTGAGTCAAAAGCTTGCATGTGAGTTTTCTTGCAACCTAGCTAGCTTGGTTGAGTTCCTTTGCTTGTGGCTTGCCTTGATTAACTATGGTATGATGAAGATGAGCTATGAAGGTAAGAAACTCAGCCAAGGCTGAGAGAGAGAGAAAAGAATGAGAGGGAGAGAGAGAAGATTGAGAGGAAAAATGAGAGAAATGACAAAGAATGAAGGCTCTTGCAATTCTTGATGCAAGTGGTCGGCCTAGGGCTTAGTAATTCAGCTTTTTTGTGTCTTCAAGATGCAATTTGAAATTCCTAGTATGGGCAAACAGGAGTTGGTCGAGTATGGGAAGCTTTTGCAAAGGTTTTTGAGCTAATTTTTATGCATTTGTGTCATAGAGTTGTCATAAGTTGTCTAGAGTTAATTTGAATTGAGCAAGCATGCACAAATACCACCTAGTGGTCGGCCAAGGCTATAGAAAATCTGATTTTTTTTTTGTCATCTATTGGAGTATTATTTAATTGGGTGTTGGAAGTGCAAAAAGAATAAAGAATAAAGAATGAAGAATGCTTAGTGTTTAGTGAAATTTTGTCTTCTAGTGAGTTGAATTAGTAATTTAATATTAGTTAGTGGATTTTGTAGGATTAATTAATGACCTAGTGCTTCGTGTAAGATGCTTTTTTGTTTAGCGTGAGGGCACACTTTCTTAGGTCTAGGGCACGCACTACAAGGTAGAACACTAACTACGAGACAAACGCACGTTTTCCAAGTAAATGCACATAACCCTAAATGAATGCACATAATTCAATGCATGGCACACAAAACGAACATAATTTTTAAACCTAGGTCAAGGCACACAAATCTAGATTAGGGTACACGAAATGAGGTATCGCACACAAATCGAGGTCAGGCCTCACACCGCACACCATGACTATATGAGGTCCTTGGCCTTTCTTTGCCCAAAATCAACGTTCGTCGGTAATCGCATACGATGGTCGTGGGCTCGTCTCGAGCTGTCGACCCTTAGGGGACGATGTACCTTGTGCGACACCGGCATCGGTGAGGAATACTACCTGGTTGATCCTGCCAGTAGTCAGATGCTTTTCTCAAAGATTAAGCCATGCATTTGTAAGTATGAACTAATTCAGACTGTAAAACTACGAATGGCTCATTAAATCAGTTATAGTTTGTTTGATGGTATCTACTACTTGGATAACCGTAGTAATTCTAGAGCTAATACGTGCAATAAACCCCGACTTCTGGAAGGGATGCATTTATTAGATAAAAGGTCGACGCGGGCTCTACCCATTGCTGCGATGATTCATGATAACTCGACGGATCGCACGGCCCTCGTGCCGGCGACGCATCATTCAAATTTTTGCCCTATCAACTTTCGATGGTAGGATAGTGGCCTACCATGGTGGTGTCGGGTGACAGAGAATTAGGGTTCGATTTCGGAGAGGGAGCCTGAGAAACGGCTACCATATCCAAGGAAGACAGTAGGCGCGCAAAATTACCCAATCCTGACACGGGGAGGTAGTGACAATAAATAACAATACTGGGCTCAAAGAGTCTGGTAATTGGAATGAGTACAATCTAAATCCCTTAACGAGGATCCATTGGAGGGCAAGTCTGGTGCCAGTAGCCGCGGTAATTCCACCCCAATAGTGTATATTTAAGTTGTTGCAGTTAAAAAGCTCGTAGTTGGACTTTGGGATGGGTCGGCCGGTCCGCCTCAGGTGTGCACTGGTCATCTCGTACCTTCTGCCAGTAATGCGCTCCTAG
Source organism: Ehretia macrophylla (assembly GCA_037974665.1). Taxonomy (NCBI): domain Eukaryota; kingdom Viridiplantae; phylum Streptophyta; class Magnoliopsida; order Boraginales; family Ehretiaceae; genus Ehretia; species Ehretia macrophylla. The sequence goes on along the minus strand of CM075765.1, from coordinate 28,896,759 downwards.
CCTTAACTGGCTGGGTCGTGCTGCCGGCGCTATTGCTTTGAAGAAATTAGAGTGCTCAAAGCAAGCCTACTGAGACGGTATGCGCGTTTCGGTCACACAGATGCCTATGGCTTAGCAAAAACATGCCATGAACAGTGCCGACGGTCCAAGTGCAGAAATTGGCCCAAGGCAAACCATGACCCTTCCCAGCGTGTGTGGAAGCTTTTGGAGCAGTGGAAAAGGCTCAGGAATCAATTTGGGGCGGTTTGGAGGGAAACATGCATAATTGACTCCAGAAGGTTCCGGAAAAATGGCTAAGGCATAGAAACTACCCAGTCTGCCCAGGCTTGCTGCCCAGTCTGCCCAGCAAGTGCAGGAAGCTTCTATAATGGTGTAGAATGGTGCCCAGCTGTGGAGAAATCTGGAAGTTCTGCCCAAAATTGAATTCAAATGTGTAGATATCTCTAGAAATTGTCTTTGTACATAGACATTTTTATGGCTAGGATTGTAGCCACTTGGCATAGATTATAGGCATTGATTGAGGCCATGTACATGTATAAATTTGAGTTGTTGTGCTATGAAATGTAAGCCATTTACCTTGCCATTTTTGTGTGCCATCTTCTTGCCATCTTACTTAGCATTTTCCAAACTCCTACCAGTGTTGCCTACTGGTGCCCGACTTGCACAAGGGTCTGCCCTCGTACCCAAGCGCCCTTTGCAAGCCAGTGTTGGGGTCCTCAACCTCTAACACTTGTGTTCCTGCTGTGCTACTCTAATAACGTAGGCGTACTTAGTCGACACCCACGTTGGCTAAGGCCGCACGTAGTCGAGATTTCTACCTCAATCTCTAACCACGTGACAGTTGGTATCAGAGCCAAGGTCGGCTTGGCTCAAACATGTGTTGCTGCGTGCTCTTTGTTGGTCAGTCCACGGTGGAGTTTGTTGGTGAAACTCATTGGCTGCTTCATTGGTAAATTTTGTGGGATCAATGGCTGGAAACTAGGGAGATGATGTTGTCACTGTCGCTTAAGCCACAGCCGTCAAGCAGGCAGAGAGACAGTCCAAGAGGGACAAGGTCAGAACCTCTTGTTCTCGGGCTAGCTCGGTGGAACAGCTCAGCTCGATTGATGAGCGGTTGGAACGTGTTTCTCAAGCCACACTTGAGAACAGTTTTGTGTTAGACGATGTGGTTAGTCGTCTTCGTGAACTTGAGGCCAAGGATGGGGCAAACTTGGCCGAACGTGTTGCTAAATTGGAAGAACGTGGGGAGAGTTTAGAGGGTCATCTGCTTGGCACCCTCAACTTATTTATCGACGACATCAGGCAAACGATTGACAGGTTTTGTGTGTCATTCACGACGAGCTTGGGATAGCTCAAGGCCGAAGTTGACAGAGTCAAGGCCGATATTACTGCCATCAGCCAAGGGGTAGGCATAGCAGTCATTCAGGACAAGGGTACTGCTTCTCGCCACAGAGAAGGCAAAAAGGACAGGGGCACACCTCTATCCCACAATAGTAAAGGCACATCTTCACGGAGGAAGGACACATCACGTCCCTCGCACGACAAGTGCAAGCCGCAAGGATGATAGAACAGTAAGGCTGGTGTGAAACGGTCCAAAGACATAAACTGTTTC
>CM075765.1:28872647-28890147 GCA_037974665.1 Ehretia macrophylla | reverse complement strand
TAACCCAAGTGTCGACACGCGAATGCCCAAGTGTTACCAAGTGCTCTGCGCCTAAGTCCGAATAACATTAGCCAAAGTTAGTTTGACATGCTCGTTGCCTGATATAGTGCTGCTGCAAGTATCATGGGGTTTCGAGGCAACGATGATGCCCAATTATGCCCAAGTGCAATGTGCTATGCCCAAGGATGCCCAAGTGCTAAACCCAAGTGCTATGTGCTATGTGCTATACCCAAGTGCTATGCCCAATGATGCCCAAGTGCTATGTGCACCCAACCGCTATGCCCAAGTACTATGCCTAATGATGCCCAAGTGCTATGTGTGAACAGGCCCACTGTTGGTCGACCCCGCTCATCGCCTCGAGTGCCCAAGTGTTAGACAGCCTATGCTTGCTTGGTAAGAGATGACAAAAAATTTAAATCCGACCTTGTGTGATGCCAGCCTGCATCGATGCCTAACATTCTTCCCTTAGCATTATGGTGACTGAGGTTATGTTGCCCCTATCTTGGACACGGTTGGGCACGTTGGTGAATGGTTGCGGCATGACAGCCCATGGTGATGCACGACTGCGCACGATGGGCCTCAGATGGGGCACGTACTTGGGACCTCAGATGAGCTATAGCTTGGCACACAGTTGGGGAACGGCTTGGCAAGCAGTTGGGGCGCAGTGGGATACAATGGGGCAAGCAGTTGGGCCACGTGGGGGGGGGGCACATGGGGCGCCCATGCCACATGAAGGTGAGCGCATGGGGCACCTGTGCCACACGATGGAGCACGTATGTTGCCCGCATGCCGCATGAAGGTGCGCACATGGGATGCCCATGCGGCACGATGGTGCATGCATGGGGCGCCCATGCTGCACGATGGTGCAACCATGGGGCGCCCATGTTGCACGAAGGTGCACGCATAGGGCATGCATACGGCACGATAGTGCACGCATGTGGCCCATATACCGCATGAAGGTGCGCGAATGGGCACCCATGCCGCACGATGATGCCTGCATACTGCACGAAGGTGCTCGCATGGAGCGCCCATGTAGCACAAAGATGCGTGCATGGGGTACCCATGCCGCACGAAGGTGTGCACATGAGGCGCCCATGCCGCTCGATAGTACGTGCATGGGGCACGCATGCCACACAACGGTACACGTATGTGGCCCGTATGCTGCACGAAGGTGCGCGCATGGGGTGCCCATGCCGGACGATGGTGCGCTTATGGGGCGCGAATGCCGCACGATGGTGCACACATGTGGCCTGCATGCCGTACGAAGGTGCGCGCATGGGGCCCCCATGGCGCACGATGGTGCGCGCATGTGGCCCACATTCACCATGAAGGTGTGACCATGGGGCGCCCATACCAGAATATGGTGCGCTTATGGGGAGCACATGCCGCACGATGTTGCGCGCATGTGGCCCGCATACCGCACGAAGGTGTGAGCATAAGGCGCCCATGCTGCACGAAGGTGCACGCATGGGGCACCCATACTGCATGCCACACGATGGTGCGGGCATGGTGCGCCCATGCCGCATGATGGTGTACGCATGCCGCACAAAGGTGCTTGCATAGGACGCCCATGATGCACAATGGTGCATACATCGGGCGCGTAAGCCGCAGGATGGTGCGCGCATATGGCTCGCATGCCGCACGATGGTGTGCTCATATGGCTCGTATGTCACACAATGGTGCGCGCATAGGGCGCCATGCAACATGATGATGCACGCATGCCGCACGAAGGTGCGCGCATGGGGCGCCCATGACCCACGATGGTGCAAAAATTGGGCGCGCATGGAGCACGTTGGAACGCGCATGTGGCCCGCATGCCGCACGAAGTTGCGCGCATCAAGCGCCCATGCCGCATGATGGTGTACGCATGTGGCTTGCATGCCGCACGAAGGTGTGCGCATAGGGCGCCCATGCTGCACGAAGGTGCCTGCATGGGGCACCCATCATGCACGATGGTGCGCAATGGTGCACGCAAGCCGCACGATGGTGCACGATGGTACGCAATGTGGCCCGCATGCCGTGCAATGGTACACGCATGTGGCCCGCATACCGCACGAAGGTACACGCATGGGGAGTCCATGCCCCATGATGGTGCAAAAATTGATCACGCATGAAGCACTTTGGTACACGTAAGTGGCCTACATGCCACACGAAGGTGTGCGCATGGGGCGCCAATGCCGCACGATAGTGTGTGCATCGTGCACGCATGCCGCACAATGGTGCACGTATGTGGCCTCCATGCGGTACGAAAGTGCACTCATGGGGCGCCCAGGCCGCATGATGGTGCGGACATCGGGCGCGCATGCTGCACGATGATACACGCATGTGGCCTACATGCCGCACGAAGGTGCGCACATCAGGCGCCCATGCCAAACGATGGTACGGCCATTAGGCGCCCATGCCACACGATGGTGCGCGCATGTGGGCCGTATGCCGCACGCATGTGCGCTGATGAGGCGTCTATGCCGCACGATAGTGCGCGCATACCACATGAAGATTCGCGCATGGGGCACCCATGCAGCACGATGGTGCCCGCATCGGGCTCGTATGCCGCACGATAGTACGCGCATGTGGCCTCCATGTCGCACGATGGTGCGCGCATGGGGTGCCTATGCAGCACGATGGTGAGCGTATACCGCACGAAGGTGCGCGCATGAGTCGCCCATGCCGCAAGATGGTGCCCATATCGGGCGTGCATACCGTACGATGGTGTGCACATGTGGCCCGCATGCAGCAGGATAGTGCATTCATGGGGCGCCTATGCCACACGATGGTATGCGTATGCTGTACGAAGGTGCACACATCTAGCACCCATGCCGCACGATGGTGCAAACATCAGGCGTGCATGCCGCACGATGGTGCGCGCATGTGGCCTATATACCTCATGAAAGTGGGCGCATCAGGCGCCCATGCCGCACGATGGTGTGCGCATGTGGCCCGCATGTCACACGAAGGTGCGCGCATGGGGAGCCCAGGCAGCACACACAATGGTGCTCGCATCGTGCGCGCATGCCGCATAATGGTGCTCGCATGTGGCCCGCATGCGGCACGAAGTTGCGCACATGAGGCGCCCGTGGCTCACGATAGTGCGCGCGCAACTCAAGTGGCACTGTTGGGTCACTATCGGGGCACTGTTGGGGCACGGCTAGGGCACTGTTGGGGCATGGCTGGGGGTACACTTGGGGGATGATGGGGGATGTTGGGGGACGGCTTTGGCACAACTAGGAGACGTTGGGCATAAAGGGCAATGTTAAGCATTCGGGGGTATTGGGCATGCGGAATGTATTTTGACACGAATGTGGACATTGATATCCTTTAACAAGTGATTTCCGAATCTATAAAGTAGTCTTAACCTTTGCCTTATTCGACAAATAGTTCGTCACATTTGTGAGGCGAAATAGATTAATCGGTTTCTCAATCCAACCAAAAAAAAATTTAACGCCAAATATTATGCAAACAAATTAATTTATGAATTAATATAATTTTTCTTCAATTTTCTAGTATTTTTTCTGATTTTTCCCTATTTTTCGTAAATTTTAAGTATTAAAAAATAATTTTTTGAAAAAAATATTTTTGAATATCATTTAACAAATTAATGTATGAATTAATATAAATTTTCCTGAATTTTCTACTGTTTTTTCTGATTTTCCTCATTTTTTGTAATTATTAAATATTAAAAATTATTTTTTCGAAAAAAATAATTTTGAAGTATTTGGATATCGTATGCTATCAATAAGGAACAAGTTGTGTACAAAGATTATGCCATATGGGGCATTTTATAGTGTAAAACACCCATTATGAATCTCTGGCAGAATGTACGCTACTGTTGTCACTTGGGTTTTTGCATCTAAATGTATTATAGGGGGGTATGTGGTGTCAAGCACCCAGTTCAAGGTCCATGCAGGGGGACATTGTGGGTACTTCGTGGCACATTGTGGGCTATATCATGGGCTATATCGTGGGTGGGAAGGCCTACTGAGTGAATCACGCCGAGGTATTGCATTGTATACTCGTGCATTGGGGATGTGCCATCCCCGCCCCGCGTACCCCAGCATGTCTCTCGGCGCGGCACCAAGATGACTAATGAGGAACGTGGTGGCTTCCCTAGCCCCTCATTATCCATCTTGGTACCGCAACACCGTCGATGTCATTGGGATGGCTAATGAGCAGGCGAGTGGTTGCCCAAGCACAAAACTAGCCATCCCTATGCTGCCGGGTAGGTACACGTTGGGGGACATTCTCGTCCCTCGACGTGTCGTTAGGTCTGCGCGATGCGCGAATCGCCTAGCACACGAAGCCATGGCCGTTGCCGAGTGGATGCGTGCAGCCATGGTCTAGTGTCGTGGCGATCCAAGCACCGCGTGGGCTTAGGTGGCTCTTGTGGGATGGTGGGGGCAAGCGTGATGCGTGAATCGCCTAGCACACGTGGCATTGTCTTTCGTTAAGCAACGATGCGAGCATTGCAATAAGACGATTGCTGATGCTTTAATGTCGTGGCGATCTAAGCACCATGCAGCCTTGAAGCCGTCCGCCGATTGGTTCCGACGGGCCTGTACGATGCGCGAATCACCTAGCACATAATGCCATGGTCCTCACTGAGTCGTAATGCGACGGACGTGGTCTAGTGTCGTGGCGATCCAAGCACCGCATGGACAGGAAAGTAGTTTGCTTGTCCTGTTCCATGCATACGAGTGCATACAGGGGGACGGTGGGGGGCACGCGTGATGCGCGAATCGCCTAGCACATGTGGCATTGGCTTTTGTTAAGCAACGACGCGATTGTTGTGATGAGACGATTGTTGATGCTTCAATGTCGTGGCGATCCAAGCACTATGCGGCCTTGAAGCCATCCCCTGGTTGGTTACGACTAGCCTGTATGATACGCGATTCGCCTAGCACACGACGCCATGGTCCTCGCTGAGTCGTAATGCGACAGACGTGGTCTAGTGTCGTGGCAATCCAAGCATCGCATAGGCAGGAAGGTCGTTTTCTTGTCCCGTTCCGTGCATACGGGTGTATACAGGGGGACGGTGGGGGGCATACGTGATGCGCGAATCATCTAGCACATGTGGCATTGGCTTTCGTTAAGCAACAACGCGAGCGTTGCGATGAGACGATTGCTTATGCTTCAATGTCGTGCTGATCCAAGCACCATGCTGCCTTGAAGTCGTCCCCCGGTTGGTTCCGACGGGTCTATGCGATGCTCGAATCGCTTAGCACACGAATCTATGGTCCTCGCTGAGTCATAATGCGATGGACGTGGTCTAGTGTCGTGCCGATCCAAGCACCGCGTAGGCAGGAAGGTAGTTTGTTTGTCCCATTCCGTGCATACGGATGCATACAGGGGGATGGTGGGGGGCATGCGTGATGCGCGAATCGCCTAGCACATGTGGCGTTGGATTTCATTAAGCAACGCCATGAGCATTGCGATGAGACGATTGCTGATGATTCAATGTCGTGGCGATCTAAGTACCATGCGGGCTTGAAGCCGTCCCCCGGTTGGTTCTGACGGGCCTGTGCGATGCGCGAATCACCTAGCACACGATGCCATGGTCCTCTCTGAGTCGTAATGTGATGGACGTGGTCTAATGTCCTGGCGATCCAGGCACCACGTGGGAAAGAAGGTAGTTTGCTTGTCCCGTTCCGTGCATACGGATGTATACAGAGGGACAGTGGGAGGCATGCGTGATGCGCGAATTGCCTGGTACATGTGGCATTGGCTTTTGTTAAGCAACGACGCGAGCGTTGCGATGAGACGATTGCTGATGCTTCAATGTCGTGGCGATCCAAGCACCGTGTTGCCTCGAAACTGTCGCCCGGTGTGTTCCTATGGGCCTGCACAATGCGCGAATCGCCTGGCATACGATGCCATGGTCCTCGCTGAGTCGTAATGTGACGGATGTGGTCTAGTGTCGCGACGATCCAAGCACTGCGTGGGCAGGAAGTTTGCTTGTCCCGTTCCGTGCATGTGGGTGCATATAGAGGGACGGTGGGGGACTACGTGCTGCGCGAATCGCCTAGCACACGGCCATGGCTTTCGTTAAGTGACGACACGCGAGCTTTGCGATGAGACGATGGCTAGAGCTTCAATGTTGTGGCGATGCAAGCATCGTGCTGCCTCGAAGCCATCCTACAGTGTGTTCCCACTAGCCTATGCGATGCGTGAATCGCCTAGCACACGACGCCATGCTTCTCTCTGAGTCGTAATGCAATGGACGTGGTCTAATGTCGTGGTGATCCAAGCACCTGCTTGGGCAGGAATTCCGCTTTCAGTTGGTACCTCAGTTGCGTGCAATCGGTGCATGGTCGGGCACCACAAAGTTGGCCCTTAAGATTGCGATGTGCGGCCTGGTCATGCACGTCGTGCCATTCTCGTCCCGTGTCCCTAAAAAATTCTTCGTGCCTAGTGGTGCGTGCTCGGGCCATCTCGCCGGTTCCGTTCGCTTGAAGGGCTTCGTTTGCCTAGACAGTGGGGCGGTTAACCGGCTTGGTAGTCGGGGCATAGCGAACGTGATAGCGCGTGAGTGGTGGTTGGCTTGTATGGGTCGGTTGGATCCCTGCTTGAGCAGCGACGTTCGACCCTGCTTGCCTCTTCATTCGCAGGCCGAGTGCTTACGTTGCCTCGGTCGGTAGGTCAGTTTCCTGTATTGCGTACCTATAAAGAAGGCGGTCTAAAGTCACATCGTCTATCTTTTGCCTTACGTCTGCCTCCGTGGACGATGTGGGGCGAACCCCTAAGCACGTCCTGTGTTGCACGCTGCTCACTCCAACAAGTGTGGCACACGTGGCCCGTGGGGCATCGCTCGAACTCTTGGATGCGGCACACCATGACGGTATGGGGTCCTTGGCCTCTCTTTGCCCAAAATCAGCGTTCGTCGCTAATCACGTACGATGGTCGTGCGCTCGTCTCAAGCCGTCGACCCTTAGGGGACGATGTGCCTCGTGCGACGCCGGCGTCGGTGAGGAATGCCACCTAGTTGATCCTGCCAGTAGTCATATGCTTGTCTCAAAGATTAAGCCATGCATGTATAAGTATGAACTAATTCAGACTGTGAAACTGCGAATGGCTCATTAAATCAGCTATAGTTTGTTTGATGGTATCTACTACTCAGATAACCGTAGTAATTCTAGAGCTAATACATGCAACAAACCCCGACTTCTGGAAAGGATGAATTTATTAGATAAAAGGTCAACGCGGGATGTCACGCTCCAACCCGACCTATAGAGGTTAGACTAGGGAGTTATCTAAACATTCAAGTCATATCACGTACTTAATCATTCATGAAAGTTTAACACTTAACGTTTTAGCCTAAACTCCACAAATTCTCTAGAAATCCGACAGCATAACGGCTATAATTGGGCTCTTTAATTTAACCTAATTCTCTAAACGCCTCAAAACTTTCAATCTCAAATTCATTTCCAACTAAGATTACTATCACTTGAAATGCCTACTAGTTGTCTCGAAGTCTCATTTGATTAACAGCCTAGCAGGATACTATGACTCGTTTGTTTGTTAATCCTTGTTACAAAAGTACCTGTTGATCTTAGCTTAACAATGATGTACCTGCTTAAGATTGGATAGATTCATTTTACCCAATCCTTACCTGATGCTTCATAATCCTATGATAGATACTAGCCAGTAGCAATAGCAAAAATGACCACAAGAGTGTCAAACTAGTTATGATTAGTACAAGCCAAAATTAGACCCCAAATTACAACGGGGGTTATTTACAATACAATAACAAGAAACATAAGAAATAGTCTTCAAGCAACATATCGTTCACAAAATGGCCATAGTCAAGTAAGGCACGTAGGGCAAGCAATCATTCCAAGGAATCATCAATAGGCACGTTGTCCTCGGGTACTTGTTCCTGGTCTTCTTCACCTGAGATGATAAAAGAGGATGAGTCCTTATGAACTCAGCGAGGGGGAACGAGAAATAATTTTTGAAACTCTTTTTCCGGTTCAACTTATGAAAACCCTTTTTCAAGCATCACAAGTAAGTTCATAATGTAATATAAAAGTAAAAGAACACAGTTGCCTGTCTTTCCTCCCCGAGGTCCTCTAGGAACCAAACGAGAGTACTTATACACATAGTGAAAAGGATACGGTGAGCTTTTGCTCTCAGTTCATCTCCAATATCAGTTGTTGCGGCCGACTTCAAATCATCCCCTTATCACGCCAAATGGGTGTACTCCGGATGTACCCTGAAATCCTACGACCCAACTCTCCGAGGAAGTCTAGCCCCCAAGCGAGAGAGAGAATTGGACAATGGTAGTCACGGTTGCACCGGCAAGCCCGATACCGCCCGGTGTGCGTGAACGCTACCACGCCAGAATGAAAGGTTTCAACCTTGTATGTAATGCACATTTATGACATTTAATATATCACATTAGGAGGACAACAAAATAGGTTGCCTCCGAGCAATCATAAGATTGCACATTGACAAGTAAACACACGAGGTGTGATATGATAGGTAATTTCACTTGTAAAGCACATGGAGTTATATGAATATTAAACGGGCAGCCATGAAACGCATGTAAATCAAGTCATATAACTCATTTTGAAGTTCACGTAATCAAATAATAAGGTCATACAGCATGCAACGACGTTTACATGGGACCGGGTACAAGAAAGGCCTACTTGTCAACATGTAATCATCGAAATCACATTTAGGGCTACAAGGGAAACTACGGGCAGCCTACTAATCATATAATTAAACACGATATCCATAGGATCAACGCTTAGCGAGTTTTCCTAGTCATTAGGGTTTCAATTCATGCTCACCCGTGCGATTAAGCCCTAAGTTGTCACGTAATTAAACTCAAGCCATGCATTGATTAATTCAAACACCCTCAAGTATTCAAAACAGTCCACACAACATCCAAGTGCCACAATCCCAAGCATTTAATTCAACAAGAAAAGTTACAATAATTTTCAAAGCATATCACTAAATGAAACCCTCACTGCAATAGTCTGTTTTCTCACAATCATTGAGACAATCAAACAATCTCTGATTCCAATGAAAAAATTGTCAAATTAAATTTAGGGAGTGAACTAAATCCAGAAATAAACCTCGCATCATTTGGAGTTCGGGTTCAAGAGTTATAGCCAAAACCGTGAGACTACACAAAACTGTCCAGATTTGTACACATTTCAATACTTGTCATTTTGGAGGATCTTAGGGTCCGATTTAGCCTTCGTCTATTTCTGACAAAAATGTCCAGAACTGAACAATATAGATGAACGTCAAATTTCATGTATTTTGGATATCATTTACTAAGTCAAAACTGGTTCGTTCTACAAGGACAGTGAATCTGCCAAAACCTGCTTCATTTTCCCAGATTTTCCAAATTTGGACACATTTTGATATTTTTCCATTTTTAGGACCTTCGAGCAAAAATTAGCTTTGGCCTATTTCTACGAAAAATGCTCCGAACTGGCAAAAATAATCACCTACCAATTTTCACGCATTTTCAGCATCATTTACCTGGTCCAAAATTACTTCGTTCCAACATAACAGAAAGCTGTCAAATACGCAATTTCACCTATCTTCATATTCTAGCTAAATATCTTGCCATGCATGTTTACCAAAGCTCATGTACACACATATATCACAAGTACAGAGGTAAAGATAGACATTTAAAGGCATGCATGTGGTTTTAGAAAGCTTTTCAAGAAGTTTTAGCCCTCACCTTAGCAAGACAACAAAGAAAATGCACAAACTGTTGATGAAGCACAATGTCGACTCTTCTCATTGCTTAGCCGAGAGACAACTTGAGATTTCTCTAATTCCTAGCTTAGTTACCAAGTCCTTAGTAGGTGCATGTGCTTAGAACAAGAAGAAAAAGAAATGGAAGCTGACAAACTTACCTAAGCCGAAATGAATGTGCTATGAGCTTGCATGTATGTCTTTTGCATTCTAGCTTTGCTTGGTCGAGTTCCTAGTAGCTTACATGTCTTGATGAACCATTGAGTGATGAACTTAATCTATGGAGAATAGAGTTTCAGCTAGGGCCAAGAGAGAGAGAAGAATGAGAGAAAGAATGAGAGAAAGAGAGAAAGAATGAAAGAAAAATGAAAGGCTTGAAGGAATTGATGCGTATGTCAGCCTAGGGCTTGCAAATTCAGATTTTTGTGCCTTCAAGGAGCATGTTTGAATCACCTAGCATGGGCATGAAGTGTGTGTCGAGATTGGTGGAGCTTTGGGTAGAGTTTGAGTCATTTTTTTAATGCTTTGTGTCATAACTTGTCATAGAATGTTTAGGTACAAATTTTGAAATGCAAAGCTAGTTCAATATGCAATAGTGGTCGGCCAAGCTTGTGCAAGAATCTGAATTTTTGTCTTGGTTGAGAAATTTAATATTGTGTGCTTCAGATGTGCAAAAGAATAAAGAATAAAGAATAAGAATGTCTAACTTTTGGTGTAATCTTGTCTTCTAGTGAGTTGAATTAGCAATTTAATATTAGTTAGTGGAATTATAGGATTAATTAATGATCTAGTGCTTCATGTAAGATGCTTTCTTGATTAGCGTATGGGCACTCTTTCCTAAGTTTAGGGCACGCACTACGAGGTAGGGTACAAATTACGAGACGAATGCACGTTTCTCAAGTAAATGCACGCAACCCTAAATGTATGCACGTAATTCAATGCAAGGCACTCAAAACGAAACACGACTCTTAAACCTAGGTCAAGGCACGCAAATCTAGATTAGGCCACATGAAACAAGGTATCGCACGTAAATCGAGATCGGGCCTCACATGGGATATGCCCATTGCTGCGATGATTCATGATAACTCAACGGATCGCACGGCCCTTGTGCCAGCGACGCATCATTCAAATTCTTGCCCTATCAACTTACGATGGTAGGATAGTGGCCTACCATGGTGGTGATGGGTGACGGAGAATTAGGGTTCGATCCAGAGAGGGGGCCTGAGAAATGGCTACCACATCCAAGGAAGGCAGCAGGCGCGCAAATTACCCAATCCTGACATGGGAAGGTAGTGACAATAAATAACAATACAGGGCTCAAAGAGTCTGGTAATTGGAATGAGTACAATCTAAATCCCTTAACGAGGATCCATTAGAGGGCAAGTCTGGTGCCAGCAGTCGCGGTAATTCCAGCTCCAATAGTGTATATTTAAGTTGTTGCAGTTAAAAAGATCGTAACTGGACTTTGGGATGGGTCGGCCGGTCCGCCTCAGGTGTGCACCGATCATCTCGTCCCTTCTGCCGGCGATGCGCTCCTGGCCGTAACTGGCCGGGTCGTGCCTCCGGTGCTGTTACTTTGAAGAAATTAGAGTGCTCAAAGCAAGCCTACACTCTGTATACATTAGCATGGGATAAGATTATAGGATTTCGATCCTATTGAGTTGGCCTTCGAGATCGGAGTAATGATTAATAGGGACAGTCGGGGGCATTCGTATTTCATAGTCAGAGGTGAAATTCTTGGATTTATGAAAGACAAGCAACTACGAAAGCATTTGCCAAGGATGTTTTCATTAATCAAGAACGAAAGTTGGGGGCTCGAAGATGATCAGATATCGTCCTAGTCTCAACCATAAACGATGCCGACTAGGGATCGACGGATGTTGCTTTTAGGACTCCGCTGGCACCTTATGAGAAATCAAAGTTTTTGGGTTCCGGGGGGAGTATGGTCGCAAGCCTGAAACTTAAAGAAATTGACGGAAGGGAACCACCAGGAGTGGAACCTGCGGCTTAATTTGACTCAACACGGGAAAACTTAGCAGGTCCAGACATAGTAAGGATTGACAGACTGAGAGCTCTTTCTTGATTCTATGGGTGGTGGTGCATGGTCATTCTCAGTTGGTGGAGCAATTTGTCTGGTTAATTCCGTTAACGAATGAGACCTCAGCCTGCTAACTAGCTATGCGAAGGTATCCCTCCGCAGCTAGCTTCTAAGAGGGACTACGACCTTTTACGCCACGGAAGTTTGAGGCAATAACAGGTCTGTGATGCCCTTAGATGTTCTGGGCCGCATGCGCGCTACACTGATATATTCAACGAGTCTATAGCCTTGGCCGACAGGCCCGGGTAATCTTTGAAATTTCATCGTGATGGGGTTAGATCATTGTAATTGTTGGTCTTGAACGAGGAATTCCTAGTAAGCGCAAGTCATCAGCTCGCGTTGACTACGTCCCTGCCTTTTGTACACACCGCCCATCGCTCCTATCGATTGAATCATCCGGTGAAGTGCTCGAATCGCAGCAATGTGGGCGGTTCGCTGCCCGCGACGTCGCGAGAAGTCCACTGAACCTTATCATTTAGAGGAAAGAGAAATCGTAACAAGGTTTCTGTAGGTGAACTTGCGGAAGGATCATTGTCAAACCCTGCGAAGGCAGAATGATCTGCGAACTCGTTTAAACAACGCGGGGCTGACACGGGGAAGGCGGCTCGTCCCCAGCCAGCGTGTCGGTCCTGAGTCGGGGCAAACGCCCCGCAAACAACAAAACCCGGCGCGGAATGCTCCAAGGAAAATGAAAAATATGGGTTAGCCTATCCTTGCCCCATCTGCGGTGTGCCGGGTTCGGCCTTGGTCCCTTACGAAATCAAAATGACTTTTGGCAATGGATATCTCGGCTCTCGCATCGATGAAGAACGTAGCGAAATGCGATACTTGGTGTGAATTGCAGAATCCCGTGAACCATCGAGTCTTTGAACGCAAGTTGCGCCTGAAGCCGTCAAGCCGAGGGCACGTCTGCCTGGGCGTCACGTATTGCGTCGCCCCCTACCCCGTGCCCCAACATTGGGTTGCCGGGTTCATGCGTGGGGGCGGATTATGGCCTTCCATGTCTCGAGGCGCGGTTGGCAGAAATGCGAGTTCGGTGCAATGGATGTCACAACAGGTGGTGGTTGGTCTATTCAACTCGCGAGTTGCCGTGCGTCGTCCCGTTGCGCGTGTGGGACTAAAGATAGACCCTCCGACGCCATGTGCTACGCCCGTGACCCCAGGTCAGGCGGGATTACCCACTGAGTTTAAGCATATCAATAATCGGAGCAAAAAAACATACAAGGATTCCCTTAGTAACGGCAAGCGAACCAGGAACAGCCCAGCTTGAGAATCGGGCAGCTCCGCCTTGCGAATTGTAGTTTGGAGAAGCGTCCTCAAAGGCAGACCAGGCCAAGTCCCCTGGAAAGGGGCGCTAGAGAGGGTGAGAGCCCCATCGTGCCCGGACCCTGTCGCACCACGAGGCACTGTCAGCGAGTCAGGTTGTTTGGGAATACTGCCCTAAGTAGGCGGTAAATTCTGTCCAAGGCTAAATACGGGCGAGAGACCGATAGCGAACAAGTACTGTGAGGGAAAGATGAAAAGGACTTTGAAAAGATAGTCAAAGAGTGCTTGAAATTGTCGGGAGTAAAACGGATGGGGGCCGACGATGCGCCCCGGTCGTATACGAAACGACAAGAGTCGGTTTGCCGATTGGCTCGGGGAGCGGACCAGCGCGGATTGGGGCGGCGGCCAAAGCCCAGGTAGTAGATATACCTGCGGAACGCCGTCGCCTCGATTGTGGAGGGGCAACGCGCACATTTGGCATGCTTCGGCATCTACGCGCTCCTGGTGCTGGCTTGCGGGCTCCCTATTCGACCTGTCTTGAAACATGGACCAAGGAGTCTGACATGTATGCGAGTCAACGGGTACGTAAACCAACAAGGTGTAAGGAAGCTGATTGGCAGGATCTGCGACGCCCGAGTTTTAGCCATGCATTCAATTACTGTTGCATCCCTTGTTTGCGCATTTCCTTCTGTGCATTATTAACTGTCTTCTTAAATTACTATTCAATCCATTTTTAACTTCATGCTATTAGCGAATTAGCATTTTTATTAAATCATATTAATTGTTAGAGTAGTGGGAAAAATGTGCATTTGAGCTAGAGGCGATAGGAGAGCTTGTTTAGAAAATAATTTTTGTAGTTGTATGAATAGTGTTACGTAACATAACTTAGGGAATGAATTAGCTAGCATTCATTTTACTATCTAGGCTCGTTTTAAGCTAACTAAGCGCATAGTGAACCATTTAAGCAAGCAACTTAGCCCCATTTAATATATAACTCACACAACACACACATTAGCTCATAACTTGGGGAAAAAAAAAAAAAGAGCATGCTGAAAATACTGTAGCAAATCCGAGAATTGCATAGGAGAAGAAATAGAGTTTTTTTGCTCAACAAATCCTCATTCCAAGCCAAGCCAAGCTAGGTGCAAGTGGTTTAGGGTGTCTACTAGCCTCCTAGGAGCTCCTACGCGCATTGGTGAGGGATTTCACGGCTTATTTTCGCATTTTAAAATAGTTGCTATTTTCTTGATTTGTTGAAAATGTGTTCAAATGCTATTGTATTGATTATCTATGCTATTATACCTTGTATATGAGTGCTAGAGAACATATTTGAACCATTGTTTCGCTTTTTAAAAGGTTGGAATCGTTAGTTTAATTCATGAGGTGAATAGTGATGTTTTTCTAGGGTTTTGTGTAATTGCTCGAATTAGCTTGATTCAACACTCCTAATAGATGCCTTAGGTGCTAATGAAGGTAGTCTAATAGCCCCGTGCACTTGAATTACTCTAAAATCGCAAAAAACGTAAAATAGTCGACTTTAATAAAGGGGTTTCGGGGTTAAGACGAATCTGGGTGGATTCGGGCTCTACTTTTGGTATCCTTAGGCTACCTAGGTGCTATAGAAGCTTTGATAATCCTTGTTTGAAGCCCGGATGAGGTAGGTGTAGTGTAAAGCTATAAGAGGGAATTTGGGGCTTTCGAGGTTATTGCGGGCGTTTGAATGAGTTAGAGGATTAAAAGGGTTCCTTGAGGGTTAGTTAGAAGGTTGGTAGAGTTTCCCTTTAAATTTGAATCATTAACTTTGGTTTGGAGGAGAAATAGCTTGAATAACAAAGGGGTTTAGGTGCAATTTCGGTTGTCTCGCGCTTCTAAGACCTTGGCATGACTTCTTGAATGATTAAATGTAGTTTCAAGTTGGTGTGAAACTTTTGATGTAATTCTAGTTATATCTTGTATATGCCCTTTTGTAAAACTGCTTATTTGCTTGTATAAACTGCTTCTATTCTAACTGCATTGAGGCAACTTCGAGCTTAAAACTGTATTAATTGGAGAATGATTAGGGGTTGAATTATATACCATTAGAAAGCCTTACGAGTCTAGTTTCTACAGCTTTTTACGGTGCATTAATCGGAGTTGTCTAGAGCAAGTTATGATCATTTTGGTGAGATGCGTCAGAAATGTCCTGTTATGCGAGAATCTGAATTTTGTTGTTATTTTGCTATAGTAATGATATAATTCAGTTCTAATTGGATGTATTCGATCAAGACCTTATTGTGTAGTGTCCTTGGATGATTAATAACGTAATGGGGCTCTTATAGTTATGTTGTTTTCATGAATTGTAATTGAAATCTAATTGCTAGTAAAGTTAATTTAAATTGAAAGCTATTCTATTCGACTGTGAATGAGAAATGCTAGTAGAGTTGTGATGGTCACCACCTTTAAACATAGGTAATGTTTCTATATATGCTAAACAATTCAACTGTTAGAATTAGTTGTTGTTATCAATGTGCAACTAGTGAACACTTAGAAAGGTCAAGTAAACTATGTGGAAGAATGTGTTTAATGCTTTTTGAAACTACATGTAAGGTTAATTGTAAGTTGATAGTTGTCTATTATATGTTAAATGTAATTAACTTAAGTTAATACTACTAGTGATATGTTAGAATCTTAGCTTGAAGTATAGTTATTTTACTAAAAAAGTATGTTAGTTATTAAATGGTTGATAGTTAACTTTTCTATTAGTTGATAAATGCATTTCTTTCCCTATGTGCTAATGTTGGGCTATCTTCATAGACATATTACTAACTATTGTAAGTAAAGTAGAATATGAATTAGAAGTTCATTAAAGTAGTAAAAGACTGGGTAGTGTCATTGTGAATGAATGTGTCATTTAAACATTAAAGTAACCTAACCTTTATTATCTATAAATTCTTTGGAGAAATTCTTTGAGTTGAGTTAATGGCTAGTTTATTGTATATGGAGTGAATTAGTTTCTTGTACAAGTTATTAACTAAAGTCAAATGAGAAATAGTATGAGTAACTGCAGGCTCATGTGTTGATCTTAGTTAAACTAAATTCTAGCTCGGTTTATATCTAGTTATACCATGCTGGTTGAATCATTCTCCTTTAAGTTTTTGAACTATCTTCTTAATTAACTTGTAGACTATTGAAAATATGGAATATATGTTAAGTTAAAGTATATAAAAGTGGTGTTTTGTTAAAAATAGAATTCTAATAGATATTGTATATATGCTAAACAAGCGAAGTTATAAGTTAGCTAACTTAGAATGAATGTTGTAGTTACAGAGTAATTGAAGTAATGTTTGCTCATAGGTTCAAGGTGACTGGAAATGATGTGATTCAAACTTACATCTTGGAGCTCGGTAGAGGTGAGGGACCTGCATCCTTACGTGCATCATAGTTTATTTTCTTTCTAAAAGAGTATATTGTTTAGTATAATTGCGTAATTGATATATGCCTATTATTGCTAAATTGTAACTTAGTGCGAAAACAACTTACTTTGTCCTTAAATGTGTTTCCTGATTATATTGTCATTGTTATCATTCTTGCATTGCATCGTGGTTGCGCAACCTCATTGTCGCGGCGGATGCGATGGCCTCGCTGGGCGGCATCGGGCTTGCCAGTGTTGGTTGCCTTAGCTCCGTCTGCTATTCCCTCACTTGCCTGGTCCGGAGATTGCCAGGGGGTGTTGGGTCGTAGGATCGGGTACATCCGGAGTACCCATTGGTGTAAGGGATGCCGGCATATCGAGATCGAGATCGTGGTCCGTGGATCGGGGATCGAAGATTTGGAGTGATAAGGGTTATCGATTGTATCCTTTTAAAATGTGGTATTAGAATTGTTATTCACTGGTTATCTATTGTATTAATTGTGTTAAGTTGTTGCATTGCACGTCCCCGGTAGACCTTATCCCTCACTGAGCAATTGTGATTGCTCATACCTCGCTAAACATGTTTCAGGAAGTGCTGAGGGTGAACCCCAACTAGTTGAGGTGCTAGTAGAAGAGGAAGAAGTTCAGGCTGAGCCTTTGCCCTAGTTGTTGTGTGTTTGTTGTTTAAGGTGGATTTGCCTTCTTGTTGTTACATGGTGTACTTGTATTGCTATAGCATGATCTATTTTGTGGCCTTAAGGCTATGTATATTCTTGTAGTTGCAAGTTGAAAGCTGTTGGTTGTAATGTTAGCTTTGAGATATTATGGTTTGTAATAACTTTTAATTCTCCTTTTAGTTCTTGCATGCTTGAGGGTGTATGTTTAGAGGTGTTGATTTCAACTTCTAAAATTGCTCTAATGTTATCATAGGATGGCATGTTAAAAAGGTTTAATAAAAAGTTAAGTTGGGTGCATGCATGTGTGATTTGGAGCTGTTGTTTGTCTCCTGGCTTGGATGACCTTAAACCTTTGAA
>CM075765.1:28852647-28867647 GCA_037974665.1 Ehretia macrophylla | reverse complement strand
TAAAATGAATCTATCTAATCTTAAACAGGTTATCATTTGTAGGATAAGGGATAACAGACACTTGTATAATAGGAATTAACAAATAAACGGAACATAGTTACCATGCTAGGTGTTAATCAAATGAGACTTTGAGATAAATAGTAGGCATATCAATTGGTGATAAATAGTAACCTTAGTTGGAATCGAATTTGAGATTGAAGGTTTTGAGGCGTTTAGAAAATTAGGTTAAACTACAGGGCCTAATTACAGCCGTTACACTGCCGATTTCCCGAAAAATTTTGGAGTTCTAGTTTAACAGATAAGCTTAACCTTCATCAACCAGTTATAGTCATGAAAGAACACGAACGATTAGATCATACCCTAGTCTAACCTCTATAGGTCAGGTTGGGGCGTGACACCTTATATTAATGGTATCAGAGCTTAGATTGCTTAAGCCGGGTTTAACTCTCGGTCCTTGGGTAGAAGCCCTAAGATAATTATGGTGACTTGTTTATATGCGTTAGTATGTGCCAATGTTAAATGTGCCTTCTTTGTTTCTATGTGCTTATGTGATTAACATGCTTTCCTTGTTTGAAAATTTTATGCCTACCTGAAATTATATGTTGCATACTCTATACATTAAATTCTTGTCTTATCGTATTCCAATAAATTGTGAATAATAATATGTGCCTATAGATGGCTGGCCCTAGTACCCGCAACACCAATAGGAGCGATGAGCCTCAAGAAACTGGAGATGCTCATCAAACTAATCCCGACATGGCTTAACATGATGGTGAATGCTATGGATCGCGTGTCGAGAGTAATAAAACGTCAAGATGCACGTGAAGGAACCCATAACAACAACAATAGGAATTGTGGTAACAATGGGAGGAACAGCAGAATGCGGGAGTTCTTTGATTTTCACATGTCCAAATTCTTCAGGGAAGCTAATGATGAAAAGGCAGAGGCTTGGCTGTATGAGATTGAAAGGATTTTCAGGCCACTTGACTACACTAATGAAGAAAAGATCGAGTTTGATGTGTTTCTATTGCACGGGGATGCTGAGCATTGGTGGCACACTGTGGAAGCACTTTGGGAAACTGATCATACACCCCGCTTGTGGAGTAATTTCATTAAGGCATTCAAGGAGAAATACGTACTTGCAGTTTCCTGGCAGAGGTTGTGATACCCCGAACCCGCCATGCATTTAATAGCATTTGACTGCATTTAATTAAGTGTTTAATTAGTAAAATCATCCATTACGCACTATTTTCATGTTTCTTTTAAAAGTATTCAACTAATACTTGGATTAATTATTTTAAATAAGTATTAACTATGTTATTATATTTAATACTCGGTTCTATTTCTTTGTATTTAACTAATTGATTATTTTACTTAACCTATTTATTTAAAGTATTATTTTGATGTTTCTTATAAAAATATACGAATAAATTTATATTCATTAATTTAAAAGATTATTACCTATTTTTATTATTTATAGTAATTGGATTTATTTTCTCGTATTTAATTAAGTGTCATCTTAAATGTTAGTATTTAATTGCATTTGATTACGTGTTTATATTAACTTGTTCATTCGTATCCTAGCATTAAATTCATAATTCTTTAAAATATTCTAGAAATAGTTAAATTATTTATTTTAAATGAATATTGATTATTTTGATTATTTTAGTAATCGGTTTTATTTTCTTGCATTTAATTACTCAGTTTTAAATTAAATGACAAAAGTAACTCCGAGCCGGAGTGAATTTTAAACTAAATTACTTTTCAAAAATTTTATTTTGATATTATTATTTACTATACTTATCGTAATCGTTTATTGATCGTTTCATCGTAGTGCATCGAAAACGAGAGTTAGAGAAATATTTTTTGAATTTAGTGAATAGTGTTTTTAGCTTAATTGAGTTAGTTTTAGTTGTTTTTCATTAAAATTGCATTGTTTTAACTTGAATTGGACTAAATGTTAATTAAATAAGCTTGGGGGTTTTGCTATTGAGGGCATAGAAGCACTTTTGGTGCTATTGTGGCATTGATTGAGCGACCGATTAGCATAGTTGTAGTTCAAACGCAGTAGGTGGACTTTCATGCCTCGAGTGAGAAAGTTAAGTTTTGTGATATAGAAACGTGCTTTGTAGTACCTAAGTGAATGTAGTGAAATCGGTTTCTTAATCCCGTAGCTCGTTTGCTCGTAATTGCCATTGGAAGTTAGAGATTGAATATTGATATTTGTTGTTTTCGTGTTTGAACTGCTATTACTTGTTTAGTTGATGTTATTGTTGATGTTAATGATAATCATGCTTGAAAAGTTAATTGAATGCTAATAGTGATTGTAAATGCTTGATATCTCGTATATCGCCACTAATCTGTACTTTTGTGCTATCACTTGTTTATTGCTTGTATCTCATATTGCATTGCATAGTGTCAGGCGCGTGAGTGATGGGCCTCTCTGGGCAGTCTCGGGCTACCAGGGTTGGTTTGCTCTAGCTTTGTGTCCTATTCTCATTCTCGCTAGGGGTGCTGTCGTGGGTGATTTGGGTCGTAGATGTGTCGGGGTACATCCGGAGTATACCCAGTGGAAGTTATAAGGTGGTTGCGCGCTTATTGTCATCATTGTCAATATCAAGCTCGAGATTGATGTATCGTTTGTGAAATGGTACACTGTTCGTATGAGTGAACCATAGCCTTCAAAGTGTGGTATAGCTTTGATTGGTTGTGTTAATGCCTTCTTTAATTGTTATTGTATTTTTGATTATATTGATTGTTGTTCTTATTGGATATATTGCTTAACTGTCTTATTTGCATTGCACGACTTTCTTTCTCTCCACCTGGTTATTTGTTTTGCCCTCACTGAGTATACGTGTTGTGTATACTCACTCCTCACCACCACATTTCAGGAAATACCATGTTAGCTGGAAAGTTCGTGGTTATGTGATAGATCGTGCTTGAAGAGTTGCCTTGCGTGCTATGTGGCTTGAGTTGTCAAAGATGTAAAGATTTTACTTTCATGAGATGTATATAATCAATGTGTAAAGAAAAGTCATTTAAGTTTTATGTATAGGTTAGTAAGTTCTGAATTCAATGCATGTTTGTATTGTTTAAAGGAAAGAGTTAGAATAGTTTGGGTACTTGGAAATGTATATATACTTGTTGTGTTTAATTGTTAAGAACCGAGGCTCGGATGGCCTTGAGGAATTTTGAATGGTTGGACATGGTGCTAATCCACTTATATGCTGTCGCAGGTTTGCATTTTGCCTAGAAACAGGGAAGACTCCGTCCGTTTTTTCCTAAATTTTATGCCTGGGTTTGGAATTGGGTTGCGATTAGATTGATTGATAGAACTTCCAGTCTTAAGAGCGATCGGGGTGTTACAAGTTGTATCAGAGCTTGTTTAGCTCATAAGCCGGGATAGGGTCCTCGGTCTGGTGGGTAGTGATCCTTGAATGTGTGCTTGTTAAGTGTGTCTTGAAAGTGTGTGCCCGTATATGAGATTGTGTGTCTTGACTTGAATGTGTGTACCTATGTGATATAGTTCTGTGATATGTATTAAAGGTGTGTTACGTAAAGTGAAGTGACTACTCGTGTATTGAATTGGCATCATGAATCGAATCGACCTCGTGAATTGTTATTTGCTTGAAGTATTGCTTGTAATGTGTGTATTGGAATGTCTTGAATTAGTTGTGTAGTGATTTGAATTGATTATGTTGTGCTTGACTTGATTGTCATGTTTGAATGACTTTGATGATTAAACTGTTTTATAAACTCTTTTATAAACTTGCTTACATAATAGTTTAAGGCATGTATGTATAAATGTGATATATTGGCATTCATACATGTCCCGTTGGAATGGTAAGAAAGACTTATTCCTTCCCCTGAAGAGAAGTGGTTAGTAGTAGGCCCTCCAAATTATATGGATTGACGGGAATGAGCAGTATTTGACTAGCCTTTATTTGGGTGTTGGTGTTTGCTTTTGGAGCTCGGTTATTGGCGAATCTCTAAGGTCCTCCTCTATGCTTAACAGTTGTGAAAGAGTAGCTTTCTTTTGGGGTTCTATTTGGTTGTTCTCTGGAGCATTCTTCGGTTTTCTTATTGGGTATTCTTTGGAAACTTCTGTTGGCACTTCTTGGTATACTTGGCTATTGGGGTTTCAATCGGACTTACTGCATGGTATTATCTATGGCATATGTGTCTCGGTCTTTATTGGTGTGTTACTAGCATCCCTTATTGGAAATTCTTCAATGGCATTCTATAGAATTCTTAGTGGTCATTTATCTATTACTTACTTATTGGGCAATCCTTGGTACTTTCTTACTGGAGCATTGTTTCGGGTATTTTATTTAGTATTCCTCAGTAGGTTTGGTATTTGGAATTCCTATCAGACTTATTGTATAGTACTACTTACGGTATTCTTTGGAATTCTTAGTGGGCATTCTACTAGTATTTTCCTTGTTGGCACTACTGGAAGTTTTACACTTGGAATCTTGTTCAGACTTATTATCTCATATTGCTTATGGTATGTTGTGGAATACTTTGGGCTTTCTTGGTGGTAAGTTGTATAAAGTTTGCACTCGACAAATGGTGATGAGGTCTTGGAGTTTGGTCTTATATGTGATGCATCTACTTTGGCTATCCTTTGACTTACTTATTTGGTACTTGTTGAACTTCTACTGGAGATTCGTATGTGGGGTATTTCTTCGGCATCCTTCTTGTCATTAATATATGATGTAAATTTTATCTACAGTATCCCTGCTTCAGTCTTTAGTTGGTATTTTCTCGGCATTCTTGGTTGGGATTTCTATTGGGGTTTTCCTACGAGTATCTTGCTCAGCAACCAATAAAGAGTGGTCAGAGTTGGATCTCAGGTGATGCTGAGTCCTATTGGAAGAAGAATTGCAAGGATGCAATTGTTTTAAGGGGGGAAGGATGTGATACCCCGAACCCGGCATGCATTTAATAGCACTTGACTGCATTTAATTAAGTGTTTAATTAGTAAAATCATCCATTACGCACTATTTTCATGTTTCTTTTAAAAGTATTCAACTAATACTTGGATTAATTATTTTAAATAAGTATTAACTATGTTATTATATTTAATACTCAGTTTCATTTCTTTGTATTTACCTAATTGATTATTTTACTTAACCTATTTATTTAAAATATTATTTTGATATTTCTTTGAAAAATATTCGAATAATTTTATATTAATTAATTTAAAAGATTATTACCTATTTTTATTATTTATAGTAATTGGATTTATTTTCTTGTATTTAATTAAGTGTCATCTTAAATGTTAGTATTAATTGCATTTGATTACGTGTTTATATTAACTTGTTCATTCGTATCTTAGCATTAATTTCATAATTATTTAAAATATTCTATAAATAGTTAAATTATTTATTTTTAAATGAATATTGATTATTTTGATTATTTTAGTAATCGATTTTATTTTCTTACATTTAATTACTCGGTTTTCAATTAAATGAGAAAACTAACTCTGAGCCAGAGTGAATTTTAAACTAAATTACTTTTCAAAAATTTTATTTTGATATTATTATTTACCATACTTATCGTAATCGTTTATTGACCGTTTCATCATAGTGCATCGAAAACGAGAGTTAGAGAAATATTTTCCGAATTTAGTAAATAGTGTTTTTAGCTTAATTGAGTTAGTTTTAGTTGTTTTTCATTAAAATTGCATTGTTTTAACTTGAATTGGACTAAATGCTAATTAAATGAGCTTGTTTGACCATATTTTCACTTAAACTTGACTTTGTAAAAAGACCAAAATGCCCTTTGTCATCTTTTATAAATAAAACAAGGCAAAAATAAAAACAAAACAAAAGCCAAAATTCCCTTTGTATCCCCCCCATGGCCGAAACTCCCAAAGAAAAAAAAAATAATTTTGCTTCCATTTTTCTTGTGCAATCTTGCGTGGAATTGCTCGGGGATCGTGGCTCAGGTCCTTGCAAGCCTTCTTCTTCAATCTCTGTGAGGGTTTTCACGTTTTTGTGCATTTTCATTCGAATTTGATTTTTGATTCAATTTCTTAGATTTGATATTTAATGCGTTATAATGCCTGAAATTGCTTGGAATTGTCTCTTTAGGGATCATAGAGCATTGCTTGTTAGTTATTTAGCAATTTTTACGGCTAGAAACGCAAATTGAAATTGGGGAAGAATAATGAATAGTGTTTTGGAATAGTAAAACCCTAGATTTTTGGATTTTTTATCCGAATTACGATTTCTTGATTTGGATAGGTGCCATTAATGTTAGAAAGATAAAATGTGCAATAAAAACGGACTGGCCTTTGTTAAAATTAAAAATTAGACAAAGAAACAAAAAGGGGCCGTTTGACCAAGAGTTGACCGTGCTCGAATTGAGTTGGGGTTTTTGCTATTGAGGGCATGGAAGCACTTTTGGCGCTGTTGTGGTGTTGATTGAGCGATCGGTTAGTATAGTTGTTGTTCAAACGCAGTAGGTGGACTTTCGGGCTTCGAGTGAGAAAGTGAAGTTTCGTGATATAGAAACGTACCTTGTATTACCTAAGTGAATGTAGTGAAATCGGTTTCCTAATCCCGTAGCTCGTTTGCTCGTAATTGCCTTTGGAAGTTAGAGATTAAATAGTGATATTTGTCGTTTTCGTGTTTGAACTGCTATTACTTGTTTAGTTGATGTTATTGTTGATGTTAATGATAATCATGCTTGACAAGTTAATTGAATGCTAATATTGATTGTAAATGCTTGATATCCCGTATATCGCCACTAATCTGTACTTTTGTGATATCGCTCGTTTATTGCTTGTATCTCGTATTGCATTGCATAGTGTCAAGCACGTGAATGATGGGCCTCTCGGGGCAGTCTCGAGCTGCCAGGGTTGATTTGCTCTAGCTCCGTGTCATATTCCCATTCTCGCTAGGGGTGCCGCCGTGGGTGATTTCGGTCGTAGATGTGTCGGGGTACATCCAGAGTACACCTAGTGGAAGTTATAAGGTGGTTGCGCGCTTATTGTCATCATTGTCAACATCAAGCTCGAGATTGATTTATCGTTCGTGAAATGGTACATTGCTCGTATGAGTGAACCATAGCCTTCAAAGTGTGGTACAACTTTGATTGGTTGTATTAATGCCTTCTTTAATTGTTATTGTATTGTTGATTATATTGATTGTTGTTTTTATTGGATATATTGCTTAACTGTCTTATTTGCATTGCATGACTTTCTTTCTCTCCACCTTGTTATTTGTTTCGCCCTCACTGAGTATACGTGTTGTGTATACTCACTCCTCACCACCACATTTCAGGAAATACCATGTTAGCTGGAAAGTTCGTGGTTATGTGATAGATCGTGCTTGAATAGTTTCCTTGCGTGCTATGTGGCTTGAGTTGTCAAAGATGTAAAGATTTTACTTTCATGAGATGTATATAATCAATGTGTAAAGAAAAGTCATTTAAGTGTTATGTATAGGTTAGTAAGTTCTGGATTCAATGCATGTTTGTATTGTCTAAAGGAAAGAGTTAGAATAGTCTGGGTACTTGAAAATGTATATATATTTGTTGTGTTTAATTGTTAAGAACCAAGGATCGGATGGCCTTGAGGAATTTTGAATGGTTGGACACGGTACTGGTCCACTTATATGCTGTCGCAGGTTTGCATTTTGCCTAGAAATAGGGGAGACTCCGTCCGTTTTGCCCTAAATTTTATGCCCGGGTTTAGAATTGGGTTGCGATTAGAATGATTTATAGAACTTCATATCTCGAGAGGGATCGGGGTGTTACAGAGGCGAATTGAAGAATTCATACACTTGAACCAAGGTAACATGACGGTGGCTCAATATGAGGCTCGCTTTGACAGATTGTCCCGTTATGCACAATACATGGTCAGTACCCCTGAGGCGAAGATGTGGAAATTTATGAATGGATTGAGGCCAAAAATTCAGGATTAGTTGGCTTCACATGACTTTACTATATATCCTGCTCTTCTTGCTGCTGCTTCCCGAGTTGAGAAAAGAAAACTTGATAGAGCCGGTTCAAGTCAACTGAACAAGAAACCTTATTAGCCTCAAGGTCAACAGAGGAAATTCTAGACTCAAAGTCGCAATCAGGGCCAGAGCCAGAACAGACTAGTCAACAACCGTGGCCCGTCTAAAGCACCATCAGCCTCTTCTACCCGTGGATCCATAGGTAGTTCACCTGCTACTCAGTCTATCACCTGTTCTTACTATGACAAGAAGGGTCACACCGAGGCTCAGTGCTGGAGGAAATCAGGACGATGCATGGGGTGTGGCAGTGATCAACACCAGGTTAAAGACTGCCATAAATGGCAAGGAGGACAAAATCAGAATAAACTAGCTGGTAGAGGCAAGACTCCAATTCCTCGAGTTCAGGCCCGAGCTTATGCTATTGAATGCGAGGAGCTTCCTGAGGAGACTGCTGTTGTTGAAGGTACATTCTTGATACTGAATCAACCTGTTAGGGTGCTAATTGATCCAGGTGCTACTCATTCATTTATTACTCCCTTATGAGTGGAACATGTGAAATTACGAGTTGAATGTTTGCCTTACAAAGTAGAAGTCGGTACTCCGATGGGTTCTAAACTCGTTACTAGCTCAGCTTGTAAAGCATGTAAAATCCAAATTAAGGATAGGGAATTCTTAGCCAATCTTATAGTGTTACCCTTTCGAGATTACGAAGTCATCTTAGGGATAGACTGGTTGGCAAAGCATCATGCCCAACTAGATTGCCGGACGAAGATTGTAACATTCCAGATACCTGGTTAACCAAAATTGGAGGTAATTGGTCGAAGAGACATCATCGGGAGTTCC
The DNA here is from genome assembly GCA_037974665.1 of Ehretia macrophylla. Classification (NCBI taxonomy): domain Eukaryota; kingdom Viridiplantae; phylum Streptophyta; class Magnoliopsida; order Boraginales; family Ehretiaceae; genus Ehretia; species Ehretia macrophylla. The sequence goes on along the minus strand of CM075765.1, from coordinate 28,858,834 downwards.
ATCATTTCATCTACAAAAGCAGTGAAGTCCTTAAGAAAAGGGTGTAGTGGATACTTAGCTTACCTTATCAACAAGCCATCGGACAAAGCTAAGTTGGAGGAGATGCCAGTGATTAAAGATTATGCTAACGTGTTTCCAGAAGAATTGCCCGGTTTACCCCCGATCGGGAAATCGAGTTTGTAATAGAAGTACTACCTGGCACCCAGCCAATATCTAAAGCTCCATATCATATGGCACCAGCCGAGCTGCAAGAATTGAAGGACCAATTGCAAGGATTATTGAAGAAGGGGTTTGTTTAACCGAGTTCTTCTCCGTGGGGTACACCAGTCCTATTTGTAAAGAAGAAAGACAGAACGTTGAGGCTATGCATCGATTACCGAGGATTGAACCAAGTAACCGTCAAGAATAAATACCCACTTCCACTGATCGACGAGTTGTTTGATCAACTTCAAGGAGCTAAAGTGTATTCAAAACTCGACTTGCGACAAGGGTATTATCAGTTGCGGATCAAAAAGAAGGATGTACCTAAATCGGCTTTCAGGACAAGATATGGGCATTATGAATTTGTGGTGATGCCATTTGGGCTAACTAATACCCTTGCAGCTTTTATGGACTTGATGCACAGGATGTTTCAACCCTACTTGGACCAATTTGTGGTGATCTTTATTGATGATATTTTGGTGTACTCAAAATCCAAGGCTGAGCATGAACAACATTTGCGATTGGTATTGCAGAAACTTCGAGAGCATCAATTGTATGCAAAGTTTAGCAAATGCGAATTTTGGTTGCAGCAGATTGCATTCTTGGGGCACATCATATCCCTAGAGGGAATAGCGGTGGACCCAACAAAGATAGAAGCGGTGATGTCTTGGAAGAAGCTGGAAAATGTTACAGAGGTTCGGAGTTTTCTTGGTTTAGCCGGCTATTATCGGAGGTTCGTGAAGGACTTCTCAAAGATTACAGGACCGCTTACAAAGCGCACTCAAAAGAAAACGAAGTTCAGGTGGGATGACAAGTGTGAGAACAACTTTCAAGAATTGAAGAAAAGATTGACAACCGCACCTGTTCTTGCATTGCCTGAAGGGAGTCAAGGATTTGTAATCTATAGCGATGCTTCTAAGGAAGGACTGGGTTGTGTATTGATGCAGAATGGTAGAGTGATTGCGTATGCCTCTAGGAAGACCCAGTCGTATGAACTGAATTACCCGACGCATGATTTGGAGCTAGCGGCTATTGTATTTGCACTAAAGAAATGGAGGCACTATTTGTAGGGTAACAAGTTTGAGGTGTTTACTGATCACAAGAGCTTGAAGTACTTGTTGTCACAAAAAGAGTTGAACATGAGGCAAAGACAGTGGATGGAGCTCTTGGATGATTATAACTGCACAATTAATTATGTGCCCGGTAAAGCGAATGTGGTAGCAGATGCCTTAAGCCAGAAGGCAAGCATGGCAAAATTGGAGGTTAAGGTATGGGAGATGTTAGAGGAAGCATTTTTGTGGAAGCCGCAATTGACTCAAAAAGGGTTACTATTCGCCACTACACAAGTTCACTCGACCTTGTTGTCTGAATTACGAGAGGCTCAACAGTTTCAGAAGATTAAGGAAAGCAACACGGATTTCAAGTTTCATGATGATGGTATTTGGAGGTTCAGGAGTCGAATTTGTGTTCATAATGACCCAGAGTTGAAAAAGAAGATTCTTGAAGAAGCCCATAACTCGAGATATACTATTCACTCCGGCGGAACAAAGATGTACTGGGATTTGAAGCAACACTATTGGTGGAATAACATGAAGGGAGAGATTGCAGAGTTTGTGGCACGGTGTTTAACTTGTTAGAGAGTCAAAGCAGAACATCAACGACCGGCATGTTTACTACAACCATTGGAAATTTCCCAATGGAAATGGAAACATATAACTATGGACTTTGTCATGGACCTGCCCAGGTCACAAAAGGGTCATGACGCCATTTGGGTCATAGTGGATAGATTGACTAAGTCAGCACACTTCTTACCAATGAACAAGGAGGATAGTCCTGAGAAACTAGGAGATATGTATGTGGCGGATATCGTAAGGCTACATGGGATACCTGTAAGTATTGTATCAGATAGGGATCCTCATTTTACTTCCCAATTTTGGAAGAGATTACAAGAAGCTTTGGGGACGAAGTTGAGTTTTAGTACAGCTTATCACCCTCAGACTGGTGGACAATCTGAGAGAACTATTTAGATTCTGGAGGATATGCTAAGGGCGTGTGTTCTAGACTTCAGAAAAGGTTGGGAGAAATATCTGCCTCTAGCGGAGTTCACTTATAATAACAGCTACTAGACCACTATCGGGATGGCCCCATTTGAGGCATTGTATGGACGCAAGTGTCGATCCCCAATATACTGGGACAAAGTAGGTGAGACGAAGACTTTTGACCCGACCCTTCTACCAGAACTTAAGAAGACTGTTGATAATGTCTACCTCATCCGAAAACAGATGCTTACCGCCCAAAGCAGGCAAAAAAGTTATGCAGACCGACAGAGACGGAATTTAGAGTTTAAGGTCGGCGACAAGGTGTTCTTGAAGTTATCACCTCGGAGGGGACTGATTAAACATGGCAAGGGTGGAAAGTTGAGCCCGAGGTTTGTAGGACCATTTGGGATAATTGAGAAGGTTGACAAATTGGCGTATCGCCAGGAACTACCCCAAAACCTCTCCAATATTCATGATGTCTTCCATGTCTCAATGCTACGAAAGTATCACCCTGATCCATCACAGATCTTGGAGACAGAGTCGTTGCAGCTTCGGGAGAACTTGTCTTATGAAGAAAAGCCTATTCGAATCCCAGACGAACAAGACCGGGAATTACGCAACAAGTCAATACTGATGGTGAAAGTACTGTGGGATCACCATGGAGTCGAAGAAGCAACGTCGGTAAGGCGAGATCAGATGGAGCAATAGTATCCGGCATTATTTCAAAGGTAACATTGAATTTCGGGACGAAATTCCTTTAAGGAGGGGAGGATGTGAGGCCCGACCTCGATTTGCGTACGATACCTCATTTCGTGTGCCCTAACCTTGAATTGCGTGCCTTGACATAGGTTTAAGAGTCATGTCTTGATTTACGTGCATTTATTTAGAGTTGTGTGCATTTACTTGGAATACGTGCATTCGTCTCGTAGTTCGTGCCTTACCTCGTAGTGTGTGCCCTAGACCTAGAAAAATGTGCCTACATGCTATTTAAGAAAGCATCCTACACGAAGCACTAGACTATAGAATAATCCTACAAACTCCACTAACTAATATTCTAATCCTAAGTCAATGCACTAGAAGACAAAATTTCACTAAGCACTAAACATTTTTCATTCTTTATTCCTAATTCTTTTGCAAATTTCAAGCACCTAAAATACCACATCAACCTACAATAAAATAAAGCTCAAAACATGACAAAAAAGTCATAATTTTCACTTGCCTTGGCCGACCATATCTTGCAAGTTGACAAGCCTTTGCATAAATTAAAACATTCCTAGACAAACTATGTCATAATCACTTCAAACAATGCATAGAAAACTCCAAAAAACACCCTACCATGCATGCTTGTCTCGGCCTCCACACCATTGTGTCTCCACACAATTCAAAATGCTCAAAAGATGATACCATTTCAGATTTTGCAAGGCCTTAAGGCCGACACACACACTTAGGCATCCTCAAAATCTCATTTGCTCTCAAACATTCTCTCATTCTCTCATTTGCTCTCTCTCTCTCTCAGCCTTAGCATGTTCATGAGCTTCCAAGACTGAAAATTACTCTCCATAACACACAAGCATCGTCCAAAGCAAAGGAAAGCAAGTAGCTAGCTCAAAAAATGCATGCAAGCTCATAGAACTCTTCATTTCGGCCCTAGGTATGTTTTGATAGTTTTTCTTTCATTTCCTTTTGTTCTAATCACATGCACATACTAAGAACATGATAACTAAGCTAGGAATTAAAGAACCACAAGCTATCTCTCGGACAAGCAAGGAGAGAAGACCTTTTTGTGCATCTTCTAGAGCATTGTGCATCTTCATCTATTATCTTGCTAAGGTGAGGGTTAAATTCTTTTAAAAGCTTTCAAAAATCACATGCATGCCTTCATATGACTATATTTACCTCTGTAGTTGTTGTATATGTGTGTAAATGAGCTTATATGACCATGCATGTCTAGTTTTTTGGCTAGAACTTGAAGATAGGTAATAATCGAGTAGCTGGCAGATTTCTGACTAGGTAGAGCGAAGTGCATTTGGCCTAGTAAATGATGTTGAAAATATGTGAAAAGTGGTAAGTCATTAGTTTTTCCAGTCCGGAGCATTTTTTTTTTATAGAAATAGGCCAAGGCCAATTTTGACTCTAAGGTCTCCAAAATGGCAAAATATCGAAAGGTGTCTAAATCTGGAAAATCTGGAAATATAAAATAGGTTTCTGGCAGATTTCTTACTCCATAGAACAAAGCATTTTTGACCTAGTAAATATTGGTGAAAATGTATAAAAATTGGTAGGTTGCTATATTTTTCAGTTTTGGACAGTTTTTCAAGAAATAGACCAAATCCAATTCTGACTCTAAGACCTTCAAAAATAGCAAAAATCGTAATGTGTCTAAAACTGGACAGTTTTGCGAAGTCTCACGGTTTTGGCCATAACTCCTAAGTCCGAACTCCAAATGATGCGAAGTTTGTTCCTAGATTTGAATCACGCATTAAGATTTAATTTGACATTTTGTTCACTGAAATTGGAGAATGTTTTCTTGTCTAATCGAATGTGGAAAAACAGACCATTGCAGTGAGGGTTTTGTTTAGTGATGTGCTTAGAATCATGTTGAGACCTTGCTTGGGGTATTGAATGCTTGGAATTTTGGCACTTGGATGTTGTGTGGACTGTTGTGGTTGGTTGAAGTTTCTTAATGTGATTGATGTATGGTTTGGGATCATTAATCAATGAATGGCATGCTTAATTGCATGTTTAAGAACGGAATTGAGACCGTAACGCTTATGACTTGATTTATATGTGTCACTCAGCTGCCTGTTTAATGTTCGTATGACTCTACATGTTTTACAAAGTGAAAATTCATGTTAAGCATGCCTCATTCGTTTACTTGGCAATATGTGATCTTGAAATTGCTCGAAGGCAACCTACTTTGTTGTCCTCCTAATGTGAATCCTTAAATGGTATAAATGTTCAATGTATACAAGGTTGCAACCTTTCATTGTGGCATGGTAGCGTTTCACGAACGTCGGGCGGCATAGGGCTTGCCGGTGCTCCCGTGACTGCCATGGTCCAATTCATTCTCTCGCTTGGCATTTCACCATTAGAGAGTTGGGTCGTAGGATTTTGGGGTACATCCGGAGTACACCCAATTGGGAGCGATAAGTGGATCATTGAAGTCGGCTGCACAATTACTATCGAAAATGAATTGAGAGCAAAAGCTCACCGTATCCTTTTCACTATGTGTTTAAGTACTCTCGCTTGGTTCCTAGTGAACCTCGGGGAGGAACGACGGGTAAATGTGTTCTTTTACATTCATATTATGTTATAAATTTTTTTGTGTTATACGTAATGCTTTCAAAAAGGGGTTTTTATAAGTTTAACCGGAAAAGAGTTTCAAAATGTATTTCTCGTTTTCCCTCACTGAGTTCATAAGGACTCACCCTCTTTTATCATCACAGGTGAAAAAGATCAGGAACAGGTACCGGAGGGGAATGTGCCTGTTGATGACTCTTTGGAGTGATTGCTTGTCTTACATGCCTTGCTTGACTATGGCTGTTTTGCAAACGATATGTTTATTTTGAAGATTATTTCTTATGTTGCTTGTTGTCAATTATAAATGACCCCGTTGTAATTTGGGATCTAATTTTGGTTTGTACTGATCATAACTAGACAGACACTCTTTTGGTCGTTTCGCTATCACCACTTTGATTAGTAACTACTACAGGCTTATGAAGTATTACGCAAAAAGCCAAGTAAAATAAATCTATCCAATTTTAAGCAGGTTCTCATTTGTAGGCTAAGGGATAATAGACACTTGTATAACAGGAATTAACCAATAAACAGGACATAGTTACCATGCTAGGTGTTAATCAAACGAGACTTTGAGATAAATAGTAGGCATATCAATTGGTGATAAATAGTAACGTTAGTTGGAATTGAATTTCAGATTGAAGGTTTTG
>CM075765.1:28845147-28847647 GCA_037974665.1 Ehretia macrophylla | reverse complement strand
GCATGCGGCAGACATGCAGCACGAAGGTGCAGCATGGGGCACCCATGCCTCACGATAGTGTGTGTATGCCGCACGAAGGTGCGCGCATGGGGAGCCCATGCCGCACGATGGTGTGTGCATGGGGCACCTATGCCGGCCGATGGTGTGCGCAGACCGCACGAAGGTGTGCGCATGGGCCGGCCATGCCACACGAAGATGCCCGCATGGGGCTCTTATGCCGCACAATGGTGTGCACATGCCGCATGGGGCGTCCATGTCGCTCGATGGTGTGCACATCAGGCGCGCATACCGTACAATGGTGTGTGCATGTGGCCCACATGCCTCTTGAAGGTTCGCGCATGGGGCACCCATGCCGAACAATGGTGCGCGCATGTGGTCCGCATGCCACACGAAGGTACGTGCATGGGGCGACCATGCCGTATGATAGTGCGCGCATGCAGCACGGAGGTGCACGCATGGGACGCCCATGCCGCATGATGGTGCGCGCATGCCGCACGAAGTTGCGCGCATGGGGTGCCCTTGCTGCACTATGGTGAGCGCATGTGGCCCGCATTCCGCAGGATGGTACGCGCATAAGGCACCCATGCCGCACGATGGGGTACGCATGCCGCACAAAGCTAAGCGCATAGGGCGCCCATGCCGCACGATGGTGTGCGCATTGTGCACGCATAGGGTGCCCGTGCCGCACAATAGTGCGCGCAAGCGGCGCGCCCGGGGCGCTCAAGTGGCGTTTTTGGGGCACGGTTGTGGCACTGTTGAGGTACTATTGGGGCATGACTGGGGCACTGTGGGGGTATACTTGGGGGACGATGGGGGATGTTGGGGGACTGCTTTGGCACAATTCGTCACATTTGGGAGGCGAAATAGATTAATCGATTTCCCAATCTCCAAAAAAAATTTAACTCCAAATATCATGCAAACAAATTAATTTATGAATTAATATAAATTTTCCTAAATTTTATAGTATTTTTTCTAATTTTTCCCTATTTTTTGTAATTTTTAAATTTTAAAAATTAATTTTTCGAAAAAAATATTTTTGAATATAATTTAATAAATTAATATATGAATTAATATAAATTTTCCTGAATTTTCTACTATTTTTTTTGATTTTTCCCTTTTTTCGTAATTATTAAATTTTACAAAATATTTTTTCGAAAAAAATAATTTTCAAGCATTTGGATATCATATGCTATCAATAAGGAACAAGTTGGGTACAAAGATCATGCCATTTGGGGTCTTTTATAGTGTAAAACATTCTTTATGAATCTCTAGTAAAATGTACACTACTGTTGTCATTTGGGTTTTTGCATCTAAATGTACTATAGGGAGGTATGTGGCGTCAAGCCCCCTGGTCAAGGTCTATGCAGAGAGACGTTGTGGGCACTTCATGGCACATTGTGGGCTATATCGTGGGCTATATCGTGGGCGGGATGCCTACCGAGTGAATCACGCAGAGGTATTGCATTGCATACCCGTGCGTTGGGGCAGTATACCCCCGCCCCACATCCCCCGGCATGTCCTTCAGCGTGGTACCAGGATGGCTAATGAGGAACGTGGTGGCTTCCTTAGCCCCTCATTATCCATCTTGGTGCCGCAATACCATCGACGTCATTGGGATGGCTAATAAGAGGGCGAGTGGTTGCACAAGCACAAAACTTGCCATCCCCGTGCCACTGACTAGGTACATGTTGGGGGACATTCCCGTCCCCCAACGTGTCGTTGGGCATGCGCGATGCGCGAATCGCCTAGCACACGAAGCCATGGCCGTTGCCGAGTGGATGTGTGCGGCCATGGTCTAGTGTCGTGGCGATCCAAGCACCATGTGTGCTTGGGTGACTCTTGTGGGACAGTAGGGGTAAGCGAGATACGCGAATCGCCTAGCACACGTGGCATTGGCTTTCATTAAGCAACGACGCGAGCATTCCGATGAGACGATTACTGATGCTTCAATGTCATGGCGATTCAAGCAGCATGCATCCTTGAATCCGTCCCCTGGTTGGTTCAAACAGGCTTGTGCGATGCGAGAATCGCTTAGCACACGACTCCATGGTCCTCGTTGAGTTATAATGCGATGGAACTGGTCTAGTGTCATGGCGATCCAAGCACCACGTGGGTAGGAATATAGTTTGCTTGTCCTGTTCCATGCATACGGGTGCATATAGGGGGACGGTGGGGGGCATGCGTTATGCGCAAATCTCCTAGCACATGTGGCATTGGCTTTCGTTAAGTAACGATGCGAGCGTTGCGATGAGACGATTGCTGATGCTTCAATGTCGTGGTGATCCAAGTACCATGCGGCCTTGAAGCTGTCCCCCGGTTGGTTCCAATGGGCCTGCCCGATGCACGAATCGCCTAGTACACGACCCCATGGTCCTCGCTGAGTCGTAATAGGAAAGACGTGGTCTAGTGTCTTAGCAATCCAAACATCGCGTGGGTAGGAAGGTAGTTTTCTTGTCCTATTCTGTGCATATGGGTGCATATAGGGGGACGGTGGGGGGCA
>CM075765.1:28830147-28840147 GCA_037974665.1 Ehretia macrophylla | reverse complement strand
AGAGGGGAAAGGTTCCATGTGAATGGTACTTGCACATGGGTTAGTCGATCCTAAGGGTCGGGGGAAGCATGACAGATAGCGTGTTCTGCATGTGCACCGAAAGGGAATCGGGTTAAAATTCCTGAACCGGGACGTGGTAGTTGACGACATCGTTAGGGAGTCCGGAGACATCAACGGGGGCCTTGGGAAAAGTTATCTTTTCTGTTTAATAGCCTGCCCACCCAGGAAACGGCTCAGCCAGAGGTAAGGTCCAGCGGCTGGAAAAGCACCGCACGTCACACGGTGCTCGGTGCGCCCCCGGCAGCCCTTGAAAATCCAGAGGACCGAATGTCATCCACGCCCAGTCGTACTCATTGTCACACCCCAACCCGGTCTATAAAGGTTAGATTAGGGTGTGATCTAAACATTCCATTCTATCTCATACTTAATTGTTCATGGAAATTTAATACTTAACGGTTTAGCCTAAACTCCAAAATTTTCGGAAAACTGGTAGCATAACAGTTGTAATTGGGCTCTTTGGTTTGACCTAATTCTCTAAATGCCTCAAATTTTCCAATCTCAATTTCATTTCCAACTAAGATTACTATTTACAATCAATTGAAATGCCTATTGGTTATCCCGAAGTCTCGTTTGATTAATAACCTAGTATGCTACTATGTCTCGTCTGTTTGTTAATCCTCGTTACAAAAGTACCTGTTGATCTTAGATTAATAGTGAGTACCTGCTTAAGATTGGATAGGTTTATTTTACTTAGTCCTTACCTGATACCTCATAATCCTATGATAGATATTAGCCAATGACAATAGCAAAACGACTATAGTAGTATTTGTCTAGTTATTATCAGTACAAACCAAAATTAGACCCCAAATTACAACGGGGGTCTTTTACATTACAAACATCAAGCAACATGAAAAGAAATAGTCTTCAAGTAGCATAGTGTTCACAAACGGCCATAATCAAGCAAAGCACATAGGACAGGCAATTATTCCAAGGAATCATCGTTAGGCACATCATCCTCGGGTACCTGTTCTTGATCTTCTTCACTTGAGATGATAAAAGAGGGTGAGTCCTTATGAACTCAGCGAGGGGGAACGAGAAATAAGTTTTGAAACTCATTTTTCAGTTCAACGTATGAAAATCCTTTTGCAAGCATGAATATATCACAAATAAGTACATAGCAATAATATAAAGGTAAAGGAACACAATTACCCGTCTTTCCTCCCCGAGGTCCTCTAGGAACCAAGCGAGAGTACTTAAACACATAGTGAAAAGGATACGGTAAGCTTTTGCTCTCAGTTCATTTCCAATATCAGTTGTTGCGGCCGACTTCAAATCATCCCTTATCATGCCAAATGGGTGTACTCCGGATGTACCCCGAAATCCTACGACCCAACTCTCCGAGGAAGTCTAGCCCCCAAGCGAGAGGGAGAATTGGACAATGGTAGTCACGGTTGCACCGGCAAGCCTGATGCCACTTGGTGTGCGTGAATGCTACCACGCCAGAATGAAAGGTTGCAACCTTGTATGCAATGCAGTTTTATGACATTTAATATATCACATTAGGAGGACAACAAAGTAGGTCGCCTCCGAGTAGTCATAAGATTGCACATTGACAAGTAAACAAGCGAGACATGATAAGACAAGTAATTTCACTAGAAAGGCACATGGAGTTATATGAACATTAAACGGGCAGCCATGTAACGCATGTAAATCAAGTCATATAACTCATTTTGAATTTCACGTAATCAAATAATAAGGTTATTCAACATGCAACGACATCTACGTGGGTTCGGGTGCAAGAAAAACCTATTTGTCAACATGTAATCATCAAGATCGCATTTAGGGCTAAAATGGCAACTACGGGCAACCTACTAAACATATAATTAAACACGATATTCATAGGATCAACACTTAGTGAATTTACCTAGTCACTAGGGTTTCCATTTCGTGCTTACCCGTGCGATTAAGCCCCAAGTCAACTCAAAATCAATCTCAAGCCATGCATCGATTAATTCAAACATCTTCAAGTATTCAAAACAGTCCACACAACATCCCAATGCCACAATCCCAAGCATTTAATTGAACAAGAGAAGCTACAATAATTTTTCTAAGCATATCACTAAGTGAAACAGTCACTGCAATGGGCTGTTTTCTCACGATCATTAAGACAAGAAAACAATATCCAATTCCAGTGAATAAGATGTAAAATTATCGCTTAAGAAGTGAACTAAATGTAGAAACAAACCTCGCATCATTTGGAGTTCGGGTTCAATAGTTATAGCCAAAACAGTGAGATTGCACAAAACTGTCCAGATTTGCACACATTTCAATACTTGTCATTTTGGAGGTTTTTACGGTCAGATTTAGCCTTAGTCCATTTCTGACAAAAATGTCCAGAACTGAAAAATCTAGCATCACACTAAATATCATGCATTTTGGATATCATTTACTAAGTCAAACTGGTTCGTTCCACAAAGTCAGTGAATCTGCCAAAACCTGCTTCATTTTTCCAGATTTTCCAGATTTGGACACATTTTAATGATTTATCATTTTGAGGACATTAGATTCAAAATTAGCTTTGGCCTATTTCTGGGAAAAATGTTCCGAACTGGCAAAACTAGTTACCCACCAATGTTATCACATTTTAAACATCATTTGCCTAGCCAAAATCATCTCGCACCAACAAGACAGAAAGCTGTCACAAACCCGATTTCATCTATCATCACCTTCTAGCCCAAAATCTTGCCATGCATGGTTATAAAAGCTTATAAACACACATATATCTCAAGTACAGAATCAAAGAAAAACATTTAAGAGCATGCATGTGGTTTTTTTGAAGGATTTTCAAGAAGTTTTAGCCCTCACCTTAGCAAAACAACAAGAAGATGCACAAGATTTTGATGAAGCACAAGGTTGACTCTTTTCCTTGCTTAGCCGAGACACCACTCGATTTTCCTCTAGTTTCCTAGCTTAGTAATCAAGTTCTAAGTAGGTGCATGTGGTTAGAACAAGAAGAAAAGAAATGGAAGCTAGCAAACTCACCTAAACCGAAATGAAAGTTCAATAAGCTTGCATGTGAGCTTTCTTGCAACTTAGCTTGCTTAGTCGAGCTTCTTAGCTTCTAGCTTGCCTTGATGAACCATGGAATGATGAAGATGAGCTATGGAGTGTATGAACTCAGCCAAGGCCGAGAGAGAGAGAGAAGAATGAGAGGGAGAGAGAGAAATGTGAGGAAATGAGATAAATGAAGAAAAAATGAAGGCTTTTGCAAATGTTGATGCATATGTCGGCCTTGAGCTTTGCAATTCAGATTTTTGTGTCTTCAAGAAGCATTTTGAAATTCCTAGCATGGGCAAGGAGCTTATATTGAGATTGGTGGAGCTTTGGGGAGGGTTTTGAGCTACTTTTTTATGCATTTGTGTCATAGAATTGTCATAGATTGTCTAGGAATTAAATTGAATTAAGCAAAGCAATCACAAAGCCCAACAAGTGGTTGGCCAAGGCATGTAGAAATCTGATTTTTTTTGTCATATTTTGGGCATTATTTAATTTTGTGTTGAAAGTGCAAAATAATAAGGAATAAAGAATAAGGAATGTCTAGCTTTTTGTGAGATTTTGTCTTCTAGTGAGTTGAATTAGTAATTTAATATTAGTTAGTGGGATTTGTAGGATTAATTATTGATCTAGTGTTTCTTGTAAGATGCTTTCTTGATTAGCATGAGGGCACACTATCCTAGGTCTAGGGCACGCACTACGAGATAGGGCATGAACTACGAGACGAATGCACGTTTTTTCAAGTAAATGCACGCAACCCTAAATGAATGCATGTAATTCAATGCAAGGGACCCAAAATGAAGCACAATTCTTAAACCTAGGTCAAGGCACACAAATCTAGGTTAGGGCACACGAAACGAGGTATTGCACGCAAATCGAGGTCAGGCCTCACATCCTCCCCTCCTTAAAAGAATTTCATCCCGAAATTCAATATTACCTTTGAAATAAAGTTGGATACTGTTTCTCTATCTGGTCTCGCCTTTCCCACGTTGCTTCTTCAACTCCATGATGATCCCACAACACTTTCACCATCGGTATAGATTTGTTGCGCAACTCCCGATCTTGCTGGTCTAGGATCCGAATGGGCTTCTCTTCATAAGACAAGTTCTCCCGAAGCTGGAACGGCTCTGGCTCCAAGATATGCGATGGATCAGGGTAATACTTCCGCAGCATAGAAACATGAAAGACATCGTGAATATTGGACAGGTTTTGGGGTAGTGCCAGGCGATACGCCAACTTGCCAACTTTCTCAATTATCTCAAATGGTCCTACAAATCTCGGGCTCAACTTTCCACCCTTGCTGTGTTTAATCAGTCCCCTCCGAGGTGATATCTTCAGGAATACCTAGTCACCGACCTCAAACTCTAGACTCCGTCTCCGTCGGTCTGCATAACTCTTCTGTCTGCTTTGGGCGGTAAGCATCCGTTTCCGGATGAGGTGGATATTATCAATAGTCTTCATAAGTTCAGGTAGAAGGGTTGGGTCAAAAGTCTTCGTCTCACCTACTTCATCCCAGTAAATTGGGGATCGAAACTTACGTCCATACAACGCCTCAAATGGGGCCATCCCGATAGTGGCCTGATAACTATTATTATAAACGAACTCCACTAGAGACAGGTATTTCTCCCAACCTTTCCCGAAGTCTAAAACACACGCCCTCAGCATATCCTCCAGAATCTGAATATATCTCTCCAATTGTCCATCAGTCTGAGGGTGATAAGCCGTGCTGAAACTCAACTTCGTTCCCAAAGCTTCTTGCAATCTCTTCCAAAAACGGAAAGTAAAACCAGGAACCCTATCCGATACAATACTCACAAGCATCCCGTGCAATCTTACAATCTCCGCCACATACATATCTCCCAATTTCTTAGGACTATCCTCCTTGTTCATCGGTAAGAAGGGCATTGACTTAGTCAATCTATCCACTATGACCCAAACGGCATCATGACCCTTTTGTGACCTGGGCAGATCCATAACAAAGTCCATTGTTATATGTTCCCATTTCCATTGAGGAATCTCCAACGACTGAAGTAAACCTGCGGCTCATTGATGTTCCGCTTTGACTCTCTGGCAAGTCAAACACCGTGCAACAAACTCCACAATCTCTCTCTTCATGTTTCTCCACCAATAGTATTGCTTCAAATCCTAGTACATCTTTGTCCTGCCGGGGTGAATAGTGTATCGTGAATTATGGGCTTCTTCAAGAATCTTCTTTTTCAGCTCTGGTTCATTAGGAACACAAATCCGATTCCTAAACCTCCAAATACCATCATTGTGAAACTTGAAATCTATGTTGCTTTCTTTAATCTTCTGGAATTGTTGGTCCTTCTGTTGAGCCTCTCGTAATTCAGACAACAAGGTCAATTGAACTTGCATAGTGGCAAAAAGTAACCCTTTCCGAGTCAATTGTGGTTTCCACAAAAATGCTTCCTCCAACAGCTCCTGCACCTTGACTTCCAGTTTTGCCATGCTCTCTTTCCTACTTAAGGCATCTGCAACTACATTTGCTTTACTGGGCACATAATTGATTGTGCAGTTATAATCATCCAAAAGTTCCATCCACCGCCTTTGCCTCATATTCAACTCTTTTTGTGAGAACAAGTATTTCAAGCTCTTGTGATCAGTAAATACCTCAAACTTGTTACCCCATAGATAGTGCCTCCTTTCTTGAGTGCAAACACAATAGCCGTTAACTCCAAATCATGTGTCGGGTAGTTCAATTCATACGGCTTTGGTTTCCTAGAGGCATACACAATCATTCTACCATTTTGCATCAACACACAACCCAATCATTCCTTCGAAGCATTGCTATAAATTACAAAACTTTGACTCCCTTCAGGCAATGCAAGAATAGGTGCAGTAGTCAATCTTTTCTTCAACTCTTGGAAACTGTTCTCACACTTATCATCCCATACAAACTTTGTTTTCTTTTGAGTGACCTTTGTAAGTGGTCCTGCAATATTGGAGAAATCCTTAACGAATCTCTGATAATAGCCAGCTAGACCAAGAAAACTCCGAACCTCCGTAACGTTTTCCGGCTTCTTCCAAGACATCACTGCTTCTATCGTTGCTGGATCCACTGCTATTCCCTCTTGGGATATGATATGCCCCAAAAATGCAATCTGCTGCATCCAAAATTCGCACTTGTTAAACTTTGCATACAATTGATGCTCTCAAAGTTTCTACAGTACCAACCGTAGATGTTGTTCATGCTCAGCCTCGGATTTCGAGTATACCAAAATATCATCAATGAAGAACACCACAAATTGGTCCAAGTACGGTTGAAACACCCTGTGCATCAAGTCCATAAAAGCTGCAGGGGCATTAGTTAGTCCAAATGGCATAACCACGTATTCATAATGCCCATATCTTGTCCTGAAATCCGTTTTAGGCACATCCTCCTTTTTGATCCGCAACTGATAGTACCCTTGCCTCAAGTCGAGTTTCGAATACACTTTGGCTTCTTGAAGTTGATCAAACAACTCGTCGATCAGTGGAAGTGGGTATTTATTCTTGACAGTCACTTGGTTCAGTCCTCGGTAATCGATGCATAGCCTCAACGTTCCGTCTTTCTTCTTTACAAATAGGACTGGTGCACCCCACGGAGAAGAACTTGGTTGAACAAACCCCTTCTTCAACAATCCTTGCAATTGGTCATTCAATTCTTGTAGCTCGGCCGGTGCCATACGATAGGGAGCTTTAGATATCAGCTGGGTGCCAGGCAATAACTCTATAATGAACTCAATCTCCCAATTTGGGGGTAAACCGGGCAATTCTTCTGGAAACACATCCGCATAATCTTTAATCACTGGCATCTCCTCCAACTTAGCTTTGTCCAATGGCTTGTTGATGAGGTAAGCTAAGTATCCATTACACCCTTTTCTCAAAGACTTCACTGCTTTCGTAGATGAAATGATGGAACTCCCGGTGAAATTTCTCCGACCCATTACCTCCAGTATTGGTTGACTAGGTACCCGGAACGTTACAATCTTCGTCCAGCAATCTAGTTGGACATGATGCTTTGCCAACCAATCTATCCCTAAGATGACTTCATAGTCTCGAAAAGGTAATACAATAAGATTGGCTGAGAATTCCCTATCCTTAATTTGGATTTTACATGCTTTACAAGCTAAGCTAGTAACAAGTTTAGAACCCATCGGAGTACCAACTTCCACTTCGTAAGGAAAACATACAACTTTCAGTTTCACACGTTGCACACACAAGGAAGTAATAAATGAATGAGTAGCACCCGGGTCAATTAGCACCCTAACAGGTTGATTCAGAATGAAGAATGTACCTTCAACAACAGCGGTCTCCTCTGAAAGCTCCTCGCACTCAATAGCATAAGCTCGAGCCTGAACTCTAGGAACTGGAGCCTTGCCTCTACCAGCTAGTTTAACCTGATTCTGTCCTGCTTGCCATTTAGGGCAATCCTTGATCTAATGCTAATCACTGCCACACCGCACACATCGTCCTAACTTCTTCCAGTACTGGGCCTCGGTATGCCCCTTCTTGTCATAGTAAGAACAGTTGTCAGACTGAGTAGCAGGTGAACTACTTGTGGATCCATGGGTGGAAGAGGCTGATGGCGCTTTAGTCGGGCCACGGTTATTCACTGGTCTGTTCTGGCTCTGGCCCTAACTACGACTCTGGCTCTGGAATTTCCTCTACTGACCTAAAGGCTGGTATGGTTTCTTGTTCGGTTGACTCGAATCGGCTCTATCAAGTTTCCTCTTCTCAACTCGGGAAGCAGCAGCAAAGAGAGCAGAATAGGTATCGAAGTCATGTGAAGCCAACTGGTCCTGAATCTCTGGCCTCAATCCAGTCGTAAATTTCCACATCTTCGCCTCCGGAGTACTAAACATGTATTGAGCAAAGCGGGACAGTCGGTCAAAACGAGCCTCGTAATGGGCCACCGTCATGTTACCCTGGGTCAAGTGCATGAACTCCTCAATCCGCCTCTGCCTGGAAACTGCAGGTACATATTTCTCCTTGAATGCCTTAACAAAATTACTCTATAAGCGAGATGTCTGATCAGTTTCCCAAAGTGCCTCTACAGTGTATCACCAATGCTCGGCATCCCCGTGCAACATAAACACAACAAACTCCACCTTTTCTTCATCAGTATAATCAAATGGCCTGAAAATCCTCTCGTTCTCGGACAGCCAAGCCTCTGTTTTCTCATCATCAGCTTCCCCGTGGAATTTGGACGGGCGAAAGTCAAGGAACTCCCTCATTCTGCTATTTCTCCCATGGTTACCATCATTCCTGTTGTTGTTGTTGTTGTTAGCTTCACGTGCATCTTGACATTCCATCACTCGTGGCACGCGATCCATGGCATTTGCCATCATGTTAAACATAGCTATGCTGGGATTAGTTTGATAAGCATCTTCGGTCTCTTGGGGTATACCGCTTCTATTAGTAGTGCGGATACTAGGGCCAGCCATCTATAGGCACAGATTACGATGCACAATTTATTGAAATACGACAAACAGGAATTTAATGCATAAGATATGCAACGTAATATAGATACATAATTCTAGAAATAATTAAGACATGTTAATCACTTAAGCACATAGAACATAGAAGGGACAATTATCACACAATAACATATAGACAAGTCATCCCAATTGTCTTAGGACTCTACCCATGGTCTGAGAGTTAAACCCGGCTTAAGCAATCTAAGCTCTGATACCATTCCTTTCCTATAAGATGTCACGCCCCAACCCGACCTATAAAGGTTAGATTAGGGTGTAATCTAAACATTCCAGTCTATCTCGTACTTAACTGTTCATGGAAATTTAATACTTAACGTTTTAGCCTAAACTTCAAAAAAATTTTAGAAAACCGGTAGCATACCGGCTGTAATTGGGCTATTTGGTTTGACCTAATTCTCTAAACGCCTCAAATTTTCCAATCTCAATTTCATTTCCAACTAAGATTACTATTTACCATCAATTGAAATGCCTATTGGTTATCCCGAAGTCTCGTTTGATTAATAAACTAGTATGATACTATGTCTCATTTGTTTGTTAATCCTCGTTACAAAAGTACCTGTTGATCTTAGCTTAATAGTGAGTACTTGCTTAAGATCGGATAGGTTCATTTTACTTAGTCCTTACCTGATACCTCATAATCCTATGATAGATACTAGCCAATGACAATAGTAAAATGACCATAGTAGTATCTGTCTAGTTATTATCAGTACAAACCAAAATTAGACCCCAAATTACAATGGGGGTCTTTTACATTACAAACATCAAGCAACATGAAAATAAATAGTCTTCAAGTAGCATAGTGTTCACAAACGACCATAATCAAGCAAAGCACATAGGACAGGCAATCATTCCAAGGAATCATCGTTAGGCACATCATCCTCGGGTACCTGTTCTTGATCTTCTTCACCTGAGATGATAAAAGAGGGTGAGTCCTTATGAACTCAGCGAGGGAGAACGAGAAATAGGTTTTGAAACTCATTTTCCGGTTCAACTTATGAAAATCCTTTTACAAGCATGAATATATCACAAATAAGTACATAACAATAATATAAAAGTAAAGGAACACAATTACCCGTCATTCCTCACTGAGGTCCTCTAGGAACCAAGCGAGAGTACTTAAACACATAGTGAAAAGGATACGGTGAGCTTTTGCTCTCCGTTCATTTCCAGTATCAGTTGTTGCGGCCGACATCAAATCATCCCCTTATCATGCCAAATGGGTGTACTCCGGATGTACCCAAAAATCCTACGACCCAACTCTCCGAGGAAGTCTAGCCCCCAAGCGAGAGAGGGAATTGGACAATGGTAGTCACGGTTGCACCGGCAAGCCCAATGCCGCCCGGTGTGCATGAACGCTACCACGCCAGAATGAAAGGTTGCAACCTTGTATGCAATGCACATTTATGACATTTAAAATATCACATTAGGAGGACAACAAAGTAGGTCAC
>CM075765.1:28817647-28825147 GCA_037974665.1 Ehretia macrophylla | reverse complement strand
CGGCACGATGGTGTACGCATGCGGCCCACATGCTGCATGAAGGTGCGTGCATGCTGCATGAAGGTGCACGCATGCCGCATGATGGTGTACACATGGGACGCCCAAGCCCCCGGATGGTGCGTGCATGCCGCACAAAAGTGCGCGCACGGGGTGCCTATGTCGCAAGAAGATGAGCGCGTAGGGCACCCATGCCGTACGGTAGTGCACGCATGTCGCACGAAGGTACACACATGGGGTGCCCATACCGCTGGATGGTGGGCGCATCGGGCGTGCATGCCGCACAATGGTGCGCACATGTGTCCCAAATGCCACATGAAGGTGCGCTCATGGGACGCGTATGCCACACGATGGTGCGTACATGTGGCCCGCATGCCGCACGAAGGTGTGCTCATGGGGCGCCCATGCCGCCCGATAGTGCACTCATCGGGCTAGCATGCCTCACTATGGTGCGCGCATGTAGCCCGCATGCCGCATGATAGTGCGTGCATGGGGCGCCCATGCCGCATGATTGTGCACGCATGCTGCACGAAGGTGCATGCATGGGGCGTCCATGCCGCACGATGGTGCGGACATCGGGCGCACATGTCGCACGATGGTGCGCGCATATGACCCGCATGCCACACGAAAGTGTTCGCATCAAGCGTCCATGCCGCAAGATGGTGCGTGCATGTGGCCTACATGTCGTACGAAGGTGCGCGCATGGGGCACCCATGTCGCACGATGGTGTGCGCATCGTGCGTGCATGCCGCACAATGGTGCGCGCATATGGCCCGCATGCGGCATGAACCGCACGATGGTGCACGCAAGTGGCGCAAACGGGGCGCTGTTGGGGCACAGCTGGGGCATTGTGGGGGTACACTTTGGGGACGATGGGGGATGTTGGGGGACGGCTTTGGCACAACTAGGCAATGTTGGGCACAACGGGCAATGTTAAGCATTCGAGGGTATTGGGCATGAGGAATGTTTTATGACACGAATGTGGACATTGATATCCTTTTACAATTGGTTTCCCAATCTATGAAGTAGTATTAACCTTTGCCTTGTCCGACAAACAGTTCGTCAAATTTGTGAGGCGAAATAGATTAATCAGTTTCTTAATCCATCCAAAAAAAAATTTAATGCCAAATATCATGCAAACAAATTAATTTATGAATTAATATAAATTTTCCTAAATTTTCAATTATTTTTTCTAATTTTTCCCTATTTTTCATAATTTTTGAATATTAAAAATTAATTTTCTGGAAAAAAATATTTTTGAATATCATTTAACAAATTAATGTATGAATTAATATAAATTTTGCTGAATTTTCTACTATGTTTTCTGATTTTTCCGTATTTTTTGTAATTATTAAATATAGAAAAATATTTTTTTGAAAAAAATTATTTTGAAGCATTTGGATATCATATGCTATCAATAAAGAGCAAGTTGGGTACGAAGATCATGCCATATGGGGACTTTTATAGTGTAAAACACCTATTATGAATCTTTGGTAAAATGTACGCTACTACAGTGACTTGGGTTTTTGTATCTAAATGTACTATAGGGAGGTATATGGTGCCAAGTCCCCTGGTCGAGGTCCATGCGGGGGGACTTTGTGGGCACTTCATGGCACATTGTGGGCTATATCGTGGGCTATATTGTAGGAGGGAATGCCTACCAAGTGAATCACATTGAGGTATTGCATTGCATACTCGTGCATTGGGGCTATGCTACCCCTACCCCGCGTCCCCCGTCATGTCCTCGGTGCGGTACCAGGATGGCTAATGAGGAACGTGGTGGCTTCCCTAGCCCCTCATTATCCATCTTAGTGCCGCAACACCGTCGTCATCATTGGGATGGCTAATGAGAGGGCAAGTGGTTGCCCAAGCACAAAACTATCCATCCCTGTGCCGCCGGCTAGGTATACGTTAGGGGACATTCCCGTCCCCCGACATGTCGTTGGGCCTGCGCGATGCACGAATCGCCTAGCACACGAAGCCATGGCCATTGCCGAGTGGATGTGTGCGGCCATGGTCTAGTGTCGTGGCGATCCAACCAGAACGTGGGCTTGGGTGGCTATTGTGGGACAGTGGGGGCAAGCGTAAAGCGTGAATCGCCCAGCACACGTGGCATTGGCTTTCATTAAACAATGACGTTAGCGTTGCGATGAGACGATTGTTGATGCTTTAATGTCGTGGCAATCTAAGCACCATGCGGCCTTTAAGCCGTCCCCTGGTTGGTTCCGACAGGCCTGTACGATGCGCGAATCGCCTTGCACACGACGCCATGGTCCTCGCTGAGTTGTAATGCGATGGACGTGGTCTCGTGTCATGGAGATCCAAGCATCGCATCGGCAGGAAGGTAGTTTGCTTGTCCCGTTTTGTGCATACGGGTGCATACAGGGGACAGTGGGGGGCATGCGCGATGCGTGAATCGCCTAGCACATGTGGCGTTGGCTTTCGTTAAGCAACGAGGCAAGCGTTGCGATGAGACGATTGCTGATGCTTCAATGTCGTGGCGATCAAAGCACCATGCGGCCTTGAAGCCATCCCTAGCTGGTTCCGACGGGACTGTGCGATGCGCAAATCGCCTAGCACTTGATGCCATGGTCCTTGCTGAGTCGTAATGCGACGGACATGGTCTAGTGTCGTGGCAATCCAAACACCACGTGGGCAGGAAAGTAGTTTGCTTGTCCCATTTTGTGCATATGGGTGCATACAGGCAGACGATAAGGGGGAACACGTGGTGTGCAAATCGTCTAGCACATGTGGCATTGGCTTTCGTTAAGCAACGACGCGAATGTTACGATGAGATGATTGCTGATACTTCAATGTCGTGGTGATCCAAGCACCGTGCTGCCTCGAAGCCGTCCCCTGTTGTGTTCCTATGGGACTGCGCGATGAGCGAATCGTCTAGCACGCGATGCCATGGTCCTTACTGAGTCGTAATGCGAAGGACGTGATCTATTGTCATGGCGATCCAAGCACCGCGTGGGCAGGAAGTTTACTTGTCCTGGTCCGTGCATGTGGGTGCATATAGGGGGACGGTGGGGGACTGCAAGATGCGCGAATCGCCTTGCACATGGCCTTGCCTTATGTTAAGTGACAACGCGAGCGTTGCGATGAGACGATGGCTAGAGCTTCAATGTTTTGGCAATCCAAGCATCGTGTTGCCTCGAAGCCGTCCTACAGTGTGTTCTCACTGGCCTGTGCGATGCGCGAATCGCCTATCACATGACGCCATGGTCCTCGCTGAGTCGTAATGCGATAGACATGGTCTAGTGTCGTGGCGATCCAAGCACCGAGTGGGCAGGAAAGTAGTTTGCTTGTCCCATTTCGTGCATACGGGTGCATACAGGGGGACAGTAGGGGGCATGCGTGATGCGCAAATCACCTAGCACATGTGGCATTGGCTTTCGATAAGCAACGACGTGAGTGTTGCGATGAGATGATTGTTGATACTTCAATGTTGTGGCGATCCAAGCACCGTGCTACCTTGAAGCCGTCCCCCGGTGTGTTCCTATGGGCCTGTACAATGCACGAATCGCCTAGGACATGATGCCATGGTCCTCGCTGAGTCGTAATACAACGGACGTGGTCTAGTATCATGGTGATCCAAGCACCGCGTGGGTAGGAAGTTTGCTTGTCCTGTTCTGTGCATGTGGGTGTATATCGGGGGACAGTGGGGGACTGCGCGGTGCGCGAATCGCCTAGCACACGGCCTTGGCTTTTGTTAAGTGACGACGTGAGCGTTGTAATGAGACGATGGCTAGAGCTTCAATGTTGTGGCGATCCAAGCACTATGCTTCCTCGAAGTCATCCCACGGTGTGTTCCCACTGGCCTACGTGATGCGCGAATCGCCTAGCACACGACGCCATGGTCCTCATTGAGTCGTAATACGACGGACGTGGTCTACTGTTGTGTCAATCCAAGTGCCGCGTGGGCAGGAAATCCGTTTTCGGTTGGTACCTAAGTTGCGTGCAATCAGTGCATGGCCGGGCACCATGAAGTAGGCCTTTAAGCTTGCGATGTGTGGCCTAGTCATGTACCTCGTGTCGTTCCCGTCCCGTGTCCCTCAGAAATTCTTCGTGCCTAGTAGTGCGTGCTCGGGCTATCTCGCTGGTTCCGTTCCCCTGAAGGGCTTCGTTTGCCGAGACGGTGGGGCGGTTACTGGCTTGGTGGTCTGGGTAGAGCGAACGTGATAGCGCGTGAATGGTAGTTGGCTTGTATGGGTCGGTTGGATCCCTGCTTGAACAGCAACGTTCGCCCCTACTTGCCTCTTCATTCGTGGGCCGAGTGCTTACGTTGCCTCAGTCGGTAGGTTGGTTTCCTGTGTTGCGTACCTACAAAGAAGGCAGTCTAAAGTCATATTGTCCATCTTTTGCCTTGCGTCTGCCTCCATGGATGACGTGGGGCGAACCCCTAAGCACGTCCTGTGTTCCACGCTGGTCACTCCAACAAGTGCGGCACACGTGGGCCGTGGGGAGTCACTTGATCTCTCAGATGCGTCATACCATGACGGTATGGGTTCTTTGGCCTCTTTTTGACTGAAATTAGCTTTCGTCGCTAATCACGTACGACGGTCGTGCGCTCGTCTCGTGCCGTCGACCCTTAAGGGATGATGTGCCTCGTGCGACACCGGCGTCGGTGAGGAATGCTACCTAGTTGATCCTGCCAATAGTCATATGTTTGTCTCAAAGATTAAGCCATGCATGTGTAAGCATGAACTAATTCAGAATGTGAAATTGCGAATGGCTCATTAAATCAGTTATAGTTTGTTTGATGATATCTACTACTCGGATAACCGTAGTAATTCTAGAGCTAATGCGTGCAACAAACCCCTACTTCTGGAAGGAATGCATTTATTAGATAAAAGGTCAACACGGGCTCTGCCCGTTGCTGCGATGATTCATGATAACTCGATGGATCACACAGCCCTCATGCCGGCGACGCATCATTCATATTTCTGCCCTATCAACTTTTGATGGTAGGATAGTGGCCTACCATGGTGGTAACGGGTGACAGAGAATTAGGGTTCGATTTCGGAGAGGGAGCCTGAGAAACGGCTACCACATCCAAGGAAGGCAGCAGGCGTGTAAATTACCCGATCCTGACACGGGGAGGTAGTGACAATAAATAACAATACCGGTCTAAAAGAGTCTGGTAATTGGAAGGAGTACAATCTAAATCCTTTAACGAGGATCCATTGGAGAGCAAGTCTGGTGCCAGTAGCCGCGGTAATTCCAGCTCTAATAGCATATATTTAAGTTGTTGCAGTTAAAAAGCTCGTAGTTGGACTTTGGAATGGGTCGGCCGATCCGCCTTAGGTGTACACCGGTTGTCTCGTCCCTTCTGCCGCCGATGCGCTTCTGGCCTTAACTGGCCGGGTCGTGCCTCCGTAGTTGTTACTTTGAAGAAATTAGAGTGCTCAAAGCAAGCCTACGCTCTGTATACATTAGCATGGGAAAACATTATAGGATTTCGATCCTATTGAGTTGGCCTTCAGGATCGGAGTAATGATTTACAAGGACAGTCGGGGGCATTCGTATTTCATAGTCAGAGATGAAATTCTTGGATTTATGAAAGACGAACAACTACGAAAGCATTTGCCAAGGATGTTTTCATTAATCAAGAACGAAAGTTGGGGGCTCAAAGATGATCAGATACCATCCTAGTCTCAACCATAAATGATGTCGACCAGGGATCGGCGGATGTTGCTTTTAGGACTTCGCCGGCACCTTATGAGAAATCAAAGTTTTTGGGTTCTGGGGGGAGTATGGTCACAAGGCTAAAACTTAAAGGAATTGACGAAAGGGCACCACCAGGAATGGAGCCTGCGGCTTAATTTGACTTAACACGGGAAAACTTTCCAGGTCTAAACATAGTAAGGATTGACAGACTGAGAGCTCTTTCTTGATTCTATGGGTGGTAGTGCATGGTCATTCTTAGTTGGTGGAGCGATTTGTCTGGTTAGTTCCGTTAACGAACATGACCTCAGCCTGCTAACTAGCTATGCTAACTAGCTATGTGAAGGTCTCCCTCCGCAGCTAGCTTCTTAGAGGGACTACGGCCTTATAGGCTGCGGAAGTTTGAGGCAATAACAGGTCTGTGATGCCCTTAGATGTTTTGGACCGCACGCGCACTATACTGATATATTCAACGAGTCTATGGCCTTGGCCGACAAGCCTGGGTAATCTTTGAAATTTCATTGTGATGGGGATAGATCATTGCAATTGTTGGTCTTGATCGAGGAATTCTTAGTAAGCGCGAGTCATCAGCTCATGTTGACTACATCCTTACCCTTTGTATACACCGCTCATCGCTCCTACCAATTGAATGATCCGGTGAAGTGTTTAGATCGCGGCGACGTGGGCGGTTCGCTGCCTGCGACGTCGCGAGTTATCCACCGAACCTTATCATTTAGAGGAAGGAGAAGTCGTAACAAAGTTTCTATAGGTGAACCTGCAGAAGGATCATTGTCGAACCCTACGAAGGGAGAACGACCTACGAACCCATTTAATCATTGTACGGCCGATGTGGGGGGAGGGGCGGCTCGTTCCCAGCCTACGTGTCAGTCTCGAGTCATGGCAAGCGCCCCACAAACAACGAACCTCAGTGCGGAATTCGCCAAGGCTAACGAAATATGGGGGACTGCCTATACTTGCCCCATCCACGGTGTGTTGGGTTAGGCCTCGGTCCCTTACGAAATGAAAACAACTCTCGGCAACAGATATCTTGTCTCTCACATTGATGAAGAACGTAGTGAAATACGATACTTGGTGTGAATTGTAGAATCCAGTGAACCACCGAGTCTTTGAACACAAGTTGCGCCCGAAGCTGTCAAGCTGAGGGCACGCCAGCCTGGGCGTCACGCATTGTGTCACCCCCCACCCCATGTCCCAACACTGGGATGCTGGGTTCGTGCGTGGGGGTGGATTGTGGCCTCCCATGCCTAAAGGCACAGTTGCCCGAAATGTGAGTCCGGCACGAGAGACGTCACGACAAGTGGTGGTTGGTCCATTCAACTCTCGAGTTGTCGTGTGTCGTCCTGTCACACGTACGGGACTAAAGAAAGACCCTCCGGCGCCATGCGCTATGACCGCGACCCCAAGTCAGGCGGGATTACCCACTAAGTTTAAGCATATCGATAAGCGGAGGAAAAGAAACTTGCAAGAATTCCCTTAGTAACGGCGAGCGAACCGGGAACAGCCCAACTTGAGAATCGGGTGGCTCTGTCATCCGAATTGTAGTTTGGAAAAGCGTCCTCAGCAGCGGACCGGGCCCAAGTCCCCTGGAAAGGGGTACTAGAGAGGGTGAGAGCCCCGTCGTGTTGTTTGGGAATACAGCCCTAAGCGGGCAGTAAATTCCGTCCAAGGCTAAATACAGGTGAGAGACTGATAGCGAACAAGTACCGCGAGGGAAAGATGAAAAAGACTTTGAAAAGAGAGTCAAAGAGTGCTTGAAATTGTCAGGAGGAAGCAGATGGGGGTCGGCGATGCACCCTGGTCATATGCGGAATA
>CM075765.1:28780147-28805147 GCA_037974665.1 Ehretia macrophylla | reverse complement strand
GCCCAAGTGGTAAACCCAAGTGCTATGCCCAATGATGCCCAAGTGTCGACATAATAAGTTTTAAGTGTCGACGCGTGAATGCCCAAAGTGCTATACCCAAGTGCTATTCGCTATGCCCAAGTGCTAATGGGCCCACTACCGGCTGACCCTGCGCATCACCTCGAGTGCCCAAGTGTTAGACAGCCTATGCTTGCTTCGTAAGAGATGGAAAAAAATTTGAATCCGACCTTGTGTACTGCCGGCCCGTCGAGGTGCCTAACGTTCTTCCTTTAGCAATAACGGTGACTGAGGTTATGTTGCCCCTATTTTCAGCACGGTTGGGCTCGTTGGTGAACTGTTGCAGCACGACTGCCCACGGTGTTGCACGACAGTTCACGATTAGGCCTCGGATGAGGCACATACTTGGGGCCTCGGATGAGCCATAGCTTGGCAAGCAGTTGGGGCACAGTGAGGTCGCCCATCGGGCACAATGGGGCAAGCAGTTGGGGTAAGCATTTAGACCGCGTGGGGCGCGTGCATGGGGTGCCCATGGCGCACGAAGGTGCACGCATGGGGCGCCGGTACCGCAAGATGGTGCGCACATGTGGCCGGCATGCCGCACGAAGGTACGCGCATGGGACGCCTCTGCCACACGATGGTGCGCGCATACCGCACGAAGGTTTGCGCATGAGGCGCCCATGCCGCACGAAGGTACACACATGGGGCGCCCATGCCGCACGATGGTGTGCGTATGTGGCGCCCATGCCCCCCGTTGGTACTCGCATAGGGCACCCATGCCACACGAAGATGAGCGCATGGGGAGCCCATACTGCACGATAGTGCCAGCACGCCGCACAAAGCTGTGCGCCTGAGGCACCCATGTCGCTCAATGGTGCACACATGCCGCACGATGGTACGCGCATGTGGCCTGCTTGCCGCACGAAGTTGTGCACATGGGGCGCCTATGCCGATCAATGGTATGCCAATCGGGCATGCATACCGCATGATGGTGCGAGCATATGGCCCGCATGCCGCATGAAGGTGCGCGTATTGGGCGCCTATACCGCATGATGGTGTTCGCATGGGGCGCGCATGCCGCACGATATTGCACGCATGTGGCCCGCATGTAGCACGAAGGTGCGCGCATGGGGTGCCCATGCCGCACGATGGTACGCTCTTTAGATGCGCATGTCGTACAATGGAGCGTGCATGGGGCGCCCATGCCGCACGATGGTGCTCACATTCCAAACAATAGTGCACGCCTGGAGCATCCATATCTCACGATGGTAGGGGCATCGAGCGAGCATGCCACACAATGGTGCGCGCATGCAGCACAATGGTGCGCGTATGCCATACGATAGTGCGTGCGTGGGGTGCCTATGTCATACGATAGTGCGGACATCAAGCGCGCATGCCGCCCAATGGTATGCACATGTGGCCCGCATGCCCTACGAATGTACGTGTATGGGGCGCCTGTGCCGCACGATGATGCACGCAAGTGGCGCGCACGGGGCACTCAAGGGGCGCTATTAGGGCACTGTTGGGGCACGACTGGGGCACTATAGGGGTACACTTGGGGGACGATGGGGGATGTTGGGGGAGGGCTTTGGCACTACTAGAGGAAGTTGGGCACGATGGGCAATGTTAAGTATTCGGGTGTATTGGGCATGCAGAATGTATTATGACACGAATGTGGACATTGATATTCTTTTACAAGTGGTTTCCAAATCTACGAAGTACTCTTAACCTTTGCCTTGTCCGACAAATAGTTCGTCACATTTGTGAGGCGAAATCGATTAATCGGTTTCCAAATCCATCCAAAAAAATTTTAACGCCAAATATCATGTAAACAATTTAATTTATGAATTAATATAAATTTTTCTGAATTTTCTAGTATTTTTTTGATTTTTCCCTATTTTTCGTAATTTTTAAATATTAAAAATTAATTTTTCAAAAAAATTATTTTTGAATATCATTTAACAAATTAATGTTTGAATTAATATAATTTTTTCTGAATTTTCTACTATTTTTTCTGATTGTTCCCTATTTTTTGCAATTATTAAATATTAAAAAATATTTTGTTGAAAAAAATAATTTTGAAGCATTTGGATATCATATGCTATCAATAAGGAGCATGTTGGGTTTGAAGATCATGCCATATGGGGCATTTTATAGTGTAAAATACCCATTATGAATCTCTGGCAAAATGTACGCTACTACTGTCACTTGGGTTTTTGTATCTAAATGTACTATAGGGGGGTATGTGATGTCAAGCCTCTTGGTCGAGGTCCATACGGGGGGACGTTGTGGGCACTTCGTGGCACATTGTGGGCTATATCGTGGGCTATATTGTGAGCGGGAATGCCTACCGAGTGAATCACGCCAAGGTATTGCATTGTATGCCCATGCGTTGGTGTCGTACCACCCCCGCCCCGCGTCCCTTGGTATGTCCCTTGGCGAGGCACCAGGATGGCTAATGAGGAACGTGGTGGCTTCCTTAGCCCCTCATTATCCATCTTGGTGCCGCAACACCGTCGACGTCATTGGGATGGCTAATGAGAGGGCAAGTGGTTGCCCAAGCACAAAATTAGCCATCCCCGTGCCGCCGGCTAGGTAGACGTTGGGGGACATTCCCGTCCCCCGAAGCGTCGTTGGGCCTGTGCAATGCGCAAATCGCCTAGCACACGAAGCCATGGTCGTTGCCAAGTGGATGCGCACAGCCATGGTCTAGTGTCGTGGCGATCCAAGCACCGCGTGGGCTTGGGAGGCTCTTGGGGGACGGTGGGGGCAAGCGTGATGCGCGAATCGCCTAGCAGACATGGCATTGGCTTTCGTTAAGCAATGACACGAGCGTTGTGATGAGACAATTGCTAATGCTTCAATGTCGTGGCGATCCAAGCACCATGCGGCCTTGAAGCCGTCCCCGGTGGGTTCTGACGTGCATGCACGATGCACGAATCGCCTAGCACACGACGCCATGGTCCTCGTTGAGTCGTAATGGGACGGACGTGGTCTAGTGTCGTGGCGATCCAAGTACTGCGTAGGCAGGAATGTAGTTTGGTTGTCCTGTTCCGTGCATACAGGGGGACGGTGGGGGGCATGCGTGATGCGCGAAACGCTTAGCACATGTGGCATTATCTTTCGTTAAACAACGACGCGAGCGTTGCGATGAGACGATTGCTGACGCTTCAATGTCGTGGCAATTCAAGCACCATGTGGCCTTGAAGTCGTCCCCCGGTTGGTTCTGACGGGCATGCACGATACAAGAATCGCCTAGCACACGATGCCATGGTCCTCGCTGAGTCATAATTCGACAGATGTGGTCTAGTGTGGTGGCGATCCAAGCACCGCGTGGGCAGGAAGGTAGTTTGCTTGTCCCGTTCTGTGCATACGAGTGCATACAAGGGGATGGTGGGGGGCATGTGTGATACGCGAATCGCCTAGCACATGTGACATTGGCTTTCATTAAGCAATGACGGGAGCGTCGCGATGAGACAATTGTTGATGTTTCAATGTTGTGGTGATACAAGCACCATGCGGCCTTGAAGTTGGCCCCCGGTTGTTTTCAACGAGCCTGTACGATGCGCGAATTGCCTAGCACACTATGCCATGGTCATCGCTGAGTCGTAATGCAACGGACGTGGTCTAGTGTCGTGGCGATCCAAGCACCGCGTGGGCAGGAAGGTAGTTTGCTTGTTCTATTCTGTGCATACGGGTGCATACATGGGGACGGTGGGGGGCATGCGTGATGCGTGAATCGCCTAGCACATGTGGCATTGGCTTTCGTTAAGCAACGATGCGAGTGTTGCGATGAGATGATTGCTGATGCTTCAATGTCGTGGGGATCCAAGCACCATGCGGCCTTTAAGCTGTCCCCCAGTTGTTTCTGACGGGCCCGTGCGATGCGCGAATTGCCTAGCACACGATGCCATAGTCCTTGCTGAGTCGTAATGTGATGGACGTGGTCTAGTGTCATAGTGATCCAAGCACCACGTGGGCAGGAAGGTAGTTTGTTTGTCCTGTTCCGTGCATAAGGGTGCATATAGTGGGACGGTAGGGGGCATGCGTGATGCGCGAATCACCTAGCACATGTGGCATTGGCTTTCGTTAAGCAACGACAAGAGCATTGCGATGAGACGATTGCTGATGCTTCAATGTCATGGCGATCCAAGCACCGTGCTGCATCGAAGCCATCCCCTGGTGTGTTCCCACTAGCCGGCGCAATGCACGAATTGCCTAGCACACGAGGCCATGGTACTCGCTGAGTCATAATACGACGGACGTGGTCTAGTGTCGTGGGGACCCAAGCACCGCATGGGCAGGAACTCCGCTTTCGGTTGGTACCTCAGTTGCGTGTAATCGGTGCATGGTCGGGCACCACGAAGTAGGCCCTTAAGCTTGCGACATGCGGCCTGGTCATGCACCTCGTGCTGTTCCCATCCCGTGTCCCTCAGAAATTCTTCGTGCCTAGCGGTGCGTGCTTGGGCCATCTCGCCAGTTCCGTTCGCTTGAAGGGCTTCGTTTGCCAAGACGGTGGGGCGGTTACCGGCTTGGTGGTCGGGGCATAGCGAACGTGATAGCGCGTGAATGGTGGTCGGCTTGTGTGGGTCGGTCGGATCCCTGCTTGAGCAGTGACGTTTGCCCCTGCTTGCCTCTTCATTCGTGGGCCGAGTACTTACGTTTCCTCGGTCAGTAGGTCACTTTCCCGTGTTGCCTACCTACAAAGAAGGTAGTCTAAAGTCACATCATCTATCTTTTGCCTTGCGTTTGCCTCCGTGGACAACGTGTATCACGCCCCAACCCGACTTATAGAGGTTAGACTAGAGTGTGATCTAAACATTCAAGTAATTTTACGTACTTAATCAATCATTAAGGTTTAACACTTAACGTTAGCCTAGAACTCCAAAAAATTCTTCGGAAAACTGGCAGCATAACAATTGTAATTGGCTCTTTTGTTTAACCTAATATTTTAAAGGCCTCAAAAATTTCAATCTCAAATTCACTTCCAACTAAGATTACTATTTATCACCAATCGAAACGCCTATTAGTTATCTCGAAGTCTCGTTTGATTAACAACCTAGCATGATCACTATGTCTCGTTTGTTTGTCAATCCTTGTTACAAAAGTACCTGTTGATCTTAGCTTACCAATGAGTACCTGCTTAAGATTGGATAGATTCATTTTACTTAACCCTTTATCTGATACTTCATCTGTGATAGATACTAACCAGTAGAGAAAGCAAAATGACCAGAAGAGGGTCTATCTAGTTATGATCAGTACAAACCAAAATTAGACCCCAAATTACAACGGGGGTCATTTACAATACAACAACAAGCAACATAAGAAATAGTCTTCAATCAACATATCGTTCACAAAATGGCCATAGTCAAGTAAGGCACGTAGGGCAAGCAATCATTCCAAGGAGTCATCAATAGGCACGTTATCCTTGGGTACCTGTTCCTGGTCTTCTTCACCTGAGATGATAAAAGAGGGTGAGTCCTTATGAACTCAGCGAGGGGAACAAGAAATATGTTTTGAAACTCTTTTTTCGGTTAACTTATGAAAAACCCCTTTTGAAAACATGTCACGTATTACAAGTAATAAGGTACGCAAAGTATAAGAATCAAGTTGAGCTACAGATACAATTACTAATCATTTCAAGGATACGGTGAGCATTTGCTCTTAATATCGATTTCGATACAATTTGTTGCGGCCGACTTCAATAATCCACTTATCGCTCCCATTTGGGTGTACTCCGGATGTACCCCGAAAACTTACGACCCAACTCTCCGAGGGTGAAATGCCAAGCGAGAGAGGGAATTGGACCATGGTAGTCACGGTAGCACCGGCAAACCCGATGTCGCCCGACGTGTATAAAATGCTACCATGCCACAATGAAAGGTTGCAACCTTGTACGCAATGCACATTTATAACATTTAACATATCACATTAGGAGG
Source organism: Ehretia macrophylla (assembly GCA_037974665.1). Classification (NCBI taxonomy): domain Eukaryota; kingdom Viridiplantae; phylum Streptophyta; class Magnoliopsida; order Boraginales; family Ehretiaceae; genus Ehretia; species Ehretia macrophylla. The sequence continues at coordinate 28,799,211 of CM075765.1, read as the reverse complement.
ACAACAAAGTAGGTGGCCTCCGAGTAGTTACAAGACCGCACGTTGACAAGTAAACACACAAGGCATGCTATGACAGGTAATTTCACTTGTAAGGCACATGGAGTTGCATGAATATTAAACAGACAGCAATGTAACACATGTGAATCAAGTCATATAACTCATTTCGGGGTTCACGCAATCAAATAATAAGGTCATACAACATGCAACGACATCTACGTGGGATCGGGTGCAAGAAAGGTCTACTTGTCAACATGTAATCATCGGAATCACATTTAGGGCTATAAGGGAAACTACGGGCAGCCCCCTAATTACATAATTAGACACGATAACCATAGGATCAACACTTAGTGCATTTTCATAGTCACTAGGGTTTCAATTCATGCTTACCCGTGCGATTAAGCCACAAGTTGTCACGTAATAAGACTCAAGCCATGCATCTATTAATTAAAACACCCTCAATCATCCAAAATAGTCCACACAACATCCAAGTGCCACAATCCCAAGCATTTAATACAACGAGAGAAGTTACAATAATTTTCAATGCACATCACTAAACAAAAATCTCACTGCAATGGTCTATTTTCCCACAATCATTTAGACAAGCAAACAATATTCAATTCTAGTGAGCAAAATGTCAAATTAAAGCTTAAGGAGTGAACTAAATCCAGAAACAAACCTCGCATCATTTGGAGTTCGGATTCAAGAGTTATAGCCAAAACCGTGAGACTACGCAAAACTGTCCAGATTTGTACACATTTCAATACTTGTTGTTTTTGAGGACCTTAGGGTCAGATTTAGCCTTAGTTTATTTCTGACAAAAATGTCCAGAACTGAAAATCTAGCAATCTACCAAATTTCATGCATTTTAGATATCATTTACTAAGTCAAAACTGATTCGTTCTACAGGGACAGTGAAATGCCAAAAACCTGCTCCATTTTCCCAGATTATCCAGATTTGAACACCTTTCGATGTTTTGCCATTTTGGGGACCTTAGAGTCAAAATTGGCCTTGTCCTATTTCTATGAAAAATTCTCAGAACTGGTAAAACTATTCACCTACCAATTTCCACCCATTTTCAACATTCTTTACCTGGTCAAATTCACTTCGCTCTAACAAGTCAGAAAACTGCCATTTACGCGATTTCACCCATCTTCAAATTCTAGCCAAATATCTTGCCATGCATGTTTACCAAAGCTCATGTACACATATATATCACAAATACAGAGGTAAAAATAGACATATGAAGGCATGCATGTGGTTTTTTAAAGCTTTTCAAAAGAGTTTTAGCCCTCACCTTAGCAAGACAATAATGAAGATGCACAAAGCTCTTGAAGATGCACAAGATCGTCTTTTTCCTTGCTTGGCCGAGAGATAACTTGAGATTCTCAAATTCATAGCTTAGTTACCATGTTCTTAGTATGTGCATGTGCCTAGAACAAAAGGAAATGAAGTAGAAGCAATCAAACATACCTATGCCGAGAATTGATGAGTTTTGTGTGCTTGTATGCGAATTTTCTTGCTTCTAGCTTGCTTGGTTGAGCTTCCTAGGGCCTTGAGTGTCTTGATAAACCTTAGGATGATGAGCTTAAGCTATGGAGAGTCATTAATGCAGCCAAAGCCGAGAGAGAGAGAGTGTGAATGAGAGAAAGAGAGAATGTGAGAAAGAAATGAAAGCTTGAGCATTTGGTCAGCTATAGGCCTTGAAAAATCCGAAATTATGCAAACTTTTGAGTATTTTGAATTGTGAGGAATGGGCATGGAGTGAAGGCCTAGAATGGCATGCTTGGGTAGTGTTTTTAGGAGTTTTTTTTTATGCTTTGTTTTATGTGATGGTGTCATAGAATGTCTAGGAGTGTTTTTAAATTATGCTAGTTCAAATGCAAGGTATGGTCGGCCAAGGCTTTGATCAAGTCTGATTTTTTTGTCATGTTTTGAGCATTATTATATTGTGTGTTTGGGATGTGCCAAAGAATAAAGAATAAATAATAAGAATGCTTAGCTTTTGTTGAAATTTCGTCTTTTAGTGAGTTGAATTATCATTTTAATATTAGTTAATGGAGTGTGCAGGATTAATTAATGATCTAGTGTGCTTCGTGTAAGATGCTTTCTTAATTAGCGTGCAGGCACGCTTTTCTAGGTTTAGGGCACGCACTACAAGGTAAAGCACAAACTACGAGACGAATGCACATTTCCCAAGTAAATGCACACAACTCCAAATTAATGCACGTAATTCGATGCAAGGCATATAAAACGAAACACGACTCTTAAACCTAGGTCAAGGCACGTAGATCTAGGTTAGGGCACGCAAAATGAGATATCGTACGCAAATCGAGATTGGGCCTTACATCCTTCCCTCCTTAAAAGAATTTCATCCCAAAATTCAATATTACCTTTGAAATAATGCTGGATACTGTTGCTCCATTTGGTCTCGCCTTTCCCACGTTGCTTCTTCAACTCCATGGTGATCCCACAACACTTTTACCATCGGTATAGATTTTTGGGCAACTCCCGATCTTGCTGGTCTAGGATCCGAATGGGCTTCTCTTCATAAGACAAGTTCTCCCGAAGCTGCAATGGTTCAGGCTCCCAGATATGCGATGGATTAGGGTGATACTTCCGTAGCATTGAAACATGGAAGACGTCGTGAATATTCGAGAGGTTTTGGGGTAGTTCCAAGAGATACGCCAATTTGCCAACCTTCTCAATTATCCCGGATGGTCCTACAAACCTCGGGCTCAACTTTCCACCCTTGCCATGTTTAATCAATCCCCTCCGAGGTGATATCTTCAAGAACACCTTGTCGCCGACCTCAAACTCTAGACTCCGTCTCCGTCGGTCTGCATAACTTTTCTGCCTGCTTTGGGCGGTAAGCATTCTTTTTCGGATGAGGTGGACATTATCAACAATCTTCATAAGTTCTGGTAGGAGGGTCGGGTCAAAAGACTTCGTCTCACCTACTTCATCCTAGTGAATTGGGGATCAACACTTACGTCCATACAATGGCTCAAATGGGGCCATCCTGATAGTGGCCTGATAACTATTATTATAAGCGAACTCCGCTAGAGACAAATATTTCTCCCAACCTTTTCCGAAGTCTAAAACACACGCCCTCAGCATATCCTCCAGAATCTAAATAGTTATCTCAGATTGTCCATCAGTCTAAGGGTGATAAGCCGTGCTGAAACTCAACTTCGTTCCCAAAGCTTCTTGCAATCTCTTCCAAAATTGGGAAGTAAAATGAGGATCCATATCCGATACAATACTCACAGGCATCCCGTGCAACCTTACAATACCCGCCACATACATATCTCCCAGTTTCTTAGGACTATCCTCCTTGTTCATCGATAAGAAGTGCGCTGACTTGGTCAATCTATCCACTATGACCCAAACGGCGTCATGACCTTTTTGTGACCTGGGTAGGTCCATGACAAAGTCCATAGTTATGTGTTCCCATTTCCATTGAGGAATTTCCAACGGTTGAAGTAAACCTGCCGGTCATTGATGTTCCGCTTTGACTCTCTGGCAAGTCAAACACCGTGCCACAAACTCCACAATCTCTCTCTTCATGTTATTCCACCAATAGTGTTGCTTCAAATCCCAGTACATCTTTGTTCCGCCAGGGTGAATAGTATATCTTGAATTATGGGCTTCTTCAAAAATCTTCTTTTTTAGCTTTGGCTCATTAGGAACACAAATCCGATTCCTGAACCTCCAAATACCATCATCATGAAACTTGAAATTTGTGTTCCTTTCTTTAATCTTCTGAAACTGTTGGTCCTTCTGTTGAGCCTCTCGTAATTCAGACAACAAGGTTGATTGAACTTGTGTAGTGGTAAATAGTAACCCTTTTTAAGTCAATTGTGGTTTCCACAAAAATGCCTCCTCTAACAACTCCTGCACCTTAACTTCCAGTTTTGCCATGCTCGCTTTCTGACTTAAGGCATCTGCAACTACATTTGCTTTACTGGGCACATAATTGATTGTGTAGTTATAATCATCCAAAAGCTCCATCCACCGTCTTTGTCTCATGTTCAACTCTTTTTGTGAGAACAAGTATTTCAAGCTCTTGTGATCAATAAACACCTCAAACTTGTTACCCCACAGATAGTGCCTCCATTTCTTGAGTGCAAACACAATAGCCGCCAACTCCAAATCATGCGTCTGGTAGTTCAATTCATACGGTTTCGGTTTCCTAGAGGCATACGCAATCACTCTACCGTTCTGCATCAACACACACCCCAGTCCTTCTTTGGAAGCATCGCTATAGATTACAAAGCCTTGACTCTCCTCAGACAATGCAAGAACAGGTGCGGTAGTCAATCTTTTCTTCAGTTCTTGAAAGTTGTTCTCACACTTGTCATCCCATACAAACTTTGTTTTCTTTTGAGTGAGCTTTGTAAGCGGTCCTGCAATCTTTGAGAAATCATTTACGAACCTCCGATAATAGCCGGCTAGACCAAGAAAACTCCGAACTTCCGAAACATTTTCTGGCTTCTTCCAAGACATCACCGCTTCTATTATTGCTGGGTCCACCACTATTCCCTCTTGGGATATAATGTGCCCTAAGAATGCAATCTGCTGCAACCAAAATTCACATTTGCTAAACTTTGCATACAATTGATGCTCTCGAAGTTTCTGCAGTACCAATCGTAGACGTTGTTCATGCTCAGCCTCGAATTTCAAGTATACCAAAATATAATCAATAAAGATCACCACAAATTGGTCCAAGTAGGGTTGAAACACCCTGTGCATCAAGTCCATAAAAGCTACAGGGGCGTTAGTTAGCCCAAATGGCATCACCACATATTCATAATGCCCATATCTCGTCCTGAAAGCCGTTTTAGGCACATCCTCCTTTTTGATTCGCAACTGGTAGTACCCTTGCCTCAAGTCGAGTTTCGAATACACTTTAGCTTCTTGAAGTTGATCAAACAACTCATCGATCAGTGGAAGTGAGTATTTATTCTTGACGGTCACTTGGTTCAATCCTCGATAATCGATGCATAGCCTTAATGTTCTGTCTTTCTTCTTTACAAATAGGACTGGTGCACCCCAGGAGAAGAACTTGGTTGAACGAACCCCTTCTTCAACAATCCTTACAATTGGTCCTTCAATTCTTGTAGCTTGGCGGGTGCCATACGATAGGGAGCTTTAGATATTGGCAGAGTGCCATGTAGTAATTCTATTATGAACTCGATCTCCCGATCCGGGGGTAAACCGGGCAATTCTTCTGGAAACACATCAGCGTAATCTTTAATCACCGGCATCTCTTCTAACTTAGCTTTGTCCGATGGCTTGTTGATGAGGTAAGCTAAGTATCCATTACATACTTTTCTCAAGGACTTCACTGCTTTCGTAGATGAAATGATGGAAATCCCGGTGAAGTCTCTTCGACCCATTACCTATAAAATTGGTTGACCAGGTACCTGAAATGTTACAATCTTCATTCGGCAATCAAGTTGGGCATGATGCTCTGCCAACCAGTCCATCCCTAAGATGACTTCATAGTCTCAAAAGGGTAATACAATAAGATTGGCTGAGAATTCCCTATCCTTAATTTGAATTTTACATGCTTTACAAGCTGAGCTAGTAACAAGTTTAGAACCCATCGGAGTACCAACTTCTACTTCTTAAGGCAAACATACAACTCGTAGTTTCACACGTTGCACACATAAGGGAGTAATAAATGAATGAGTAGCACCTAGATCAATTAGCACCTTAACAGGTTGATTCAGTATCAAGAATGTACCTTCAATAACAGCAGTCTCCTCAGGAAGCTCCTCGCACTCAATAGCATAAGCTCGGGCCTGAACTTTAGGAACTGGAGTCTTGCCTCTACCATCTGGTTTAATCTGATTTTGTCCCCTTGCCATTTAGGACAATCCTTAACCTGGTGTTGATTGCTACCACACCCTACACATCGTCCCGATTTTCTCCAACACTGGGCCTCGGTGTGACCCTTCCTGTTACAGTAAGAACAGGTGACAGTCTGAGAAACAGGTGAACTACTTGTAGATCCGCAGGTAGAAGAGGCTGATGGTGCTTTAATCGGGCCACGGTTATTGAATGGTCTGTTCTGGCTCTGGCCCTGACTACGACTCTGACTCTGGAATTTTCTCTGCTGACATGGAGGCCGATATGGTTTCTTGTTCGGCTAGCTTGAACAAGCTCTATCAAGTTTCCTCTTCTCAACTCGGGAGGCAGCCGTAAAGAGAGCAGAATAGATAGTAAAGTCATGCGAAGCCAACTGATCTTGAATTTCTGTCCTCAACCTATTCGTAAATTTCCACATCTTCGCCTTAGGGGTACTGACCATGTATTGAGCATAGCGGGACAGTCTGTCAAAATGAGCCTCATACTGGGCCACCGTCATGTTACCCTGGTTCAAGTGCATGAATTCTTCAATTTGCCTCTGCCTGGAAACTGCAGGTACGTATTCCTCCTTGAACGCCTTAACAAAATTACCCCACAAGTGAGGTGTATGATTAGTTTCCCAAAGTGCCTCCATAGTGTGCCACCAATGCTCAGAATCCCCGTGCAACAGAAACACAGCGAACTCCACCTTTTCTTCATCAGTATAGTCAAGTGGCCTGAAAATCCTTTTGATCTCAGACAGCCAAGCCTCTGCCTTTTCATCATCAGCTTCCTCGTGGAATTTGGACGGGCGAAAGTCAAGGAACTCCCGTATTCTACTATTTCTCCCATTGTTACCATCATTCATGTTGTTGTTGTTGTTGTTTGCTTCACGTGCATATTGACTTTCCATCACTCACGACACGCGATCCATAGCATTCACCATCGTATTAAACATAGCCATGCCGGGATTAGTTTGAAGGGCATCTCCGGTCTCTTGTGGCTCATCGCTTTTATTGGTATTGCAAGTACTAGGGCCAGCCATCTATAGGCACAGATTATTATGCACAATTTATTGGAATACAACAAACAAGAATTTAATGTATAAGGTATGCAACATATAATTTTACATAGAAATACAATTCTCGAAACAGTTAAGACATGTTAATCACATAAGCACATAGAAACAGAGAAAGCACAACTGATATTGTCACGTGTTAACACATAAACAAGTCATCCCAATAACCTTAGGGCTTCTACCCATGGTCCGAGAGTTAAACCTGACTTAAGCAATCTAAGCTCTGATACCATTAATATATAAGGTGTCATACCCCAACCCGACCTATAGAGGTTAGACTAGGGTGTGATCTAAACATTCAAGTCATTTCACGTACTTAATCGTTCATTAAGGCTTAACACTTAACGTTAGCCTAGAACTCTGAAAAATTCTCCGAAAAATCGACAGCATAACGGCTGTAATTGGGCTCTTTAGATTGACCTAATTTTCTAAAGGCCTCAAAACTTTCAATCTCAAATTCATTTCCAACTAAGATTACTATTTATCACCAATCGAAACGCCTACTAGTTATCTCGAAGTCTCGTTTGATTAACAACCTAGCATGATAACTATGTCTCGTTTGTTTGTCAATCCTTGTTACAAAAGTACCTGTTGATCTTAGCTTACCAATGAGTACCTGCTTAAGATTGGATAGATTCATTTTACTTAACCCTTTATCTGATACGTCATCTGTGATAGATACTAACCAGTAGAGATAGCAAAATGACCAGAAGATGGTCTATCTAGTTATTGTGGCGCTCCCACATCGAAAAATTAGGAAGTGATGCAGCTGTATATAAGGGGGCGACTCCTTGTATAAGCCAGTACGCGTTTTCACGTGGGAGACCACGTGAGGAACAAAACCGTGAGAGTATTGGTTCCCTTCGGGGCTTGCTCAAAGCGGACAATATACTGGTAGTGACGTACTCGTGCCCGTGATAAACCGTGGTGGGTCGTTACAAATGGTATCAGAGCCTACCGGGGTGACCCGGCGTTGTGACGTTAGCCCGCGAGGGCGCGTGCCTCTTAAGGGGGGTGGAGTGTGGCGCTCCCACATCGAAAAATTAGGAAGTGATGCAGCTGTATATAAGGGGGCGACTCCTTGTATAAGCCAGTACGCGTTTTCACGTGGGAGACCACGTGAGGAACAAAACCGTGAGAGTATTGGTTCCCTTCGGGGCTTGCTCAAAGCGGACAATATACTGGTAGTGACGTACTCGTGCCCGTGATAAACCGTGGCGGGTCGTTACAGTTATGATTAGTACAAACCAAAATTAGACCCCAATTACAACAGGGGTCATTTACAATACAACAACAAGCAACATAAGAAATAGTATTCAATCAACATATCATTCACAAAATGGCCATAGTCGAGTAAGGCACGTAGGGCAAGCAATCATTCCAAGGAGTCATCAATAGGCACGTTATTCTCGAGTACCTGTTCCTGGTCTTCTTCATCTGAGATGATAAAAGAGGGTGAGTCCTTATGAACTCAGTGAGGGAGAACGAGAAATATGTTTTGAAACTCTTTTTCCGGTTAACTTATGAAAAATCCCTTTTGAAAACATGTCACGTATTACAATTAATAAGGTACGCAAAGTATAAGAATCAAGTTGAGCAACATATACAATTACCAATCATTTCAAGGTTACGGTGAGCATTTGTTATCAATATCGATTTCGATACAATTTGTTGCGGCCGATTTCAATAATCCACTTATCGGTCCCATTTGGGTGTACTCCGGATGTACCCCGAAAACCTACGACCCAACTCTCCGACGGTGGAATGCCAAGCGAGAGAGCGAATTGGACCATGGTAGTCACGATAGCACCGGCAAGCCCAATGTTGCCCGGCGTGCGTGAAATACTACCATGCCACAATGAAAATTTGCAACCTTGTATGCAATGCACATTTATAACATTTAACATATCACATTAGGAGGACAACAAAGTAGGTTGCCTCCGAGCAGTTATAAGATCGCACATTGATAGGTAAACACACAAGGCATGCTATGACAGGTAATTTCACTTGTAAGGCACATGGAGTTGCATGAATATTAAACGGACAGCCATGTAACACATGTGAATCAAGTCATATAACTCATTTCGGGGTTAACGCAATCAAATAATAAGGTCATACAACATGCAACGACATCTACGTGGGACCGGGTACAAGAAAGGTCTACTTGTCAACATGTAATCATCGGAATCACATTTAGGGCTATAAAGGAAACTACGGGCAGCCCCCTAATTACATAATTACGCACGATAACCATAGGATCAACACTTAGCATGTTTTCATAGTCACTAGGGTTTCAATTCATGCTTACCCAAGAGATTAAGCCACAAGTTGTCACGTAATTAGACTCAAGCCATGCATCGATTAATTAAAACACCCTCAATCATCCAAAATAGTCCATACAACATCCAAGTGCCACAATCCCAAGCATTTAATAGAACGAGAGAAGTTACAATAATTTTCAAAGCATATCACCAAACAAAAATCTCACTGCGATGGTCTGTTTTCCCACAATCATTTAGACAAGCAAACAATCTCCAATTCCAGTGAGAAAAATGTCAAATTAAAGCTTAAGGAGTGAACTAAATCCAGAAACAAACCTCGCATCATTTGGAGTTTGGATTCAATAGTTATATCCAATATTGTGAGACTACGCAAAACTGTCCACATTTGTACACATTTTAATACTTGCCATTTTTGAGGACCTTAGGGTCAAATTTAGCCGTAGTCTATTTCTGACAAAAATGTCCAGAACTGACAAATATAACAATACAACAAATTTCATTCATTTTATATATCATCTATTAAGTCAAAACTGGTTCGTTCTACAGTGACAGTGAACTGCCAAAAACCTGCTCCCTTTTCCCAGATTTTCCAGATTTGGACACCATTCGATGTTTTTCCATTTTGGGGACCTTAGAGTCAAACTTTGCCTTGGCCTATTTCTATGAAAAATGATCAGAACTGGTAAAACTAGTCACCTACCAATGTCCACCCATTTTCAACATCCTTTACCTGGTCAAATTCACTTCGCTCCAACAAGTCAGAAAACTGCCATTTACGCGAATTCACCTATCTTCAAATTCTAGCCAAATATCTTGCCATGCATGTTTACCAAAGCTCATGTACACATATATATCACAAGTACAGAGGTAAAAATAGACATATGAAGGCATGCATGTGGTTTTTGAAAGCTTTTCAAAAGAGTTTTAGCCCTCACCTTAGCAAGACAATAATGAAGATGCACAAAGCTCTTGAAGATGCACAAGATCGTCTTTCTCCTTGCTTGGCCGAGAGATAACTTGAGATTCTCCAATTCATAGCTTAGTTACCATGTTCTTAGTATGTGCATGTGCCTAGAACAAAAGGAAATGAAGTAGAAGCAATCAAACATACCTATGCCGAGAATTGATGAGTTTTGTGTGCTTGTATGCGAATTTTCTTGCTTCTAGCTTGCTTGGTTGAGCTTCCTAGGGCCTTGAGTGTCTTGATGAACCTTAGGATGATGAGCTTAAGCTATGGAGAGTCATGAATGTAGCCAAGGCCGAGAGAGAGAGTGTGTGAATGAGAGAAAGAGAGAATGTGAGAAAGAAATGAAAGCTTGAGCATTTGGTCAGCTATAGGCCTTGCAAAATCTGAAATTATGCAATCTTTTGAGTATTTTGAATTGTGAGGAATGGGCATGGAGTGAAGGCCGAGAATGGCATGCTTGGGTAGTGTTTTTAGGAGTTTTTTTTTTATGCTTTGTTTTATGTGATGGTGTCATAGAATGTCTAGGAGTGTTTTTAAATTATGCAATGCTAGTTCAAATGCAAGGTATGGTCGGCCAAGGCTTTGATCAAGTCTGAATTTTTTGTCATGTTTTGAGCATTATTATATTGTGCGTTTGGGATGTGCAAAAGAATAAAGAATAAAGAATAAGAATGCTTAGCTTTTGTTGAAATTTCGTCTTCTAGTGAGTTGAATTACCATTTTAATATTAGTTAATGGAGTTTGTAGGATTAATTAATGATCTAGTGTGCTTCGTGTAAGATGCATTCTTGATTAGCGTGTAGGCACGTTATTCTAGGTTTAGGGCACGCACTACAAGGTAAAGCACAAACTACGAGACGAATGCACATTTCCCAAGTAAATGCATGCAACTCCAAATTAATGCAAGTAATTCGATGCAAGACACAAAAAATGAAACACGACTCTTAAACCTAGGTCAAGGCACGTAGATCTAGGTTAGGGCACGCAAAACAAGGTATCGCACGCAAATCGAGATCGGGCCTCACATCCTTCCCTCCTTAAAAGAATTTCGTCCCAAAATTCAATATTAACTTTGAAATAATGCTGGATACTGTTGCTCCATCTGGTCTCGCCTTTCCCACGTTGCTTCTTCAACTCCATGGTGATCCCACAACACTTTTACCATCGGTATAGATTTTTGGGCAACTCCCGATCTTGCTGGTCTAGGATCCGAATGGGCTTCTCTTCATAAGACAAGTTCTCCCGAAGCTGCAACGGTTCTGGCTCCAAGATATGCGATGGATCAGTGTGATACTTCCGTAGCATTGAAACATGGAAGACGTCGTGAATATTCGAGAGGTTTTGGGGTAGTTCCAGGCGATACGCCAATTTGCCAACCTTCTCAATTATCCCGAATGGTCCTACAAACCTCGGGCTCAACTTTCCACCCTTGCCATGTTTAATCAGTCCCCTCCGAGGTTATATCTTCAAGAACACCATGTCGCCGACCTCAAACTCTAGACTCCGTCTCCGTCGGTCTGCATAACTTTTCTGCCTGCTTTGGGCGGTAAGTATCCGTTTTCGGATGAGGTGGACATTATCAACATTCTTCATAAGTTCTGGTAGGAGGGTCGGGTCAAAAGTCTTCGTCTCACCTACTTCATCCTAGTGAATTGGGGATCAGCACTTACGTCCATACAATGGCTCAAATGGGGCCATCCCGATAGTGGCCTGATAACTATTATTATAAGCGAACTCCGCTAGAGACAAATATTTCTCCCAACCTTTTCCGAAGTCTAAAACACACGCCCTCAGCATATCCTCCAGAATCTAAATAGTTCTCTCAGATTGTCCATTAGTCTGAGGGTGATAAGCCGTGCTGAAACTCAACTTCGTTCCCAAAGCTTCTTGCAATCACTTCCAAAATCGGGAAGTAAAATGAGGATTCCTATCTGATACAATACTCACAGGCATCCCGTGCAACCTTACAATACCCGCCACATACATATCTCCCAGTTTCTTAGGACTATCCTCCTTGTTCATCGATAAGAAGTGTGCTGACTTGGTCAATCTATCCACTATGACCCAAACGACGTCATGACCCTTTTGTGACCTGGGTAGGTCCATGACAAAGTCCATAGTTATGTGTTCCCATTTCCATTGAGGAATTTTCAACGGTTGAAGTAAACATGCCGGTCGTTGATGTTCCGCTTTGACTCTCTGGCAAGTCAAACACCGTGCCACAAACTCCACAATCTCTCTCTTCATGTTATTCCACCAATAGCGTTGCTTCAAATCCCAGTACATCTTTGTTCCGCTAGGGTGAATAGTATATCTTGAATTATGGGCTTCTTCAAGAATCTTCTTTTTCAGCTCTGGCTCATTAGGAACACAAATCCGATTCCTGAACCTCCAAATACCATCATCATGAAACTTGAAATTTGTGTTGCTTTCTTTAATCTTCTGAAACTGTTGGTCCTTCTGTTGAGCCTCTTGTAATTCAGACAACAAGGTTGATTGAACTTGTGTAGTGGCAAATAGTAACCCTTTTTGAGTCAATTGTGGTTTCCACAAAAATGCCTCCTCTAACAACTCCTGCACCTTAACTTCCAGTTTTGCCATGCTCGCATTCCGACTTAAGGCATCTGCAACTACATTTGCTTTACCGGGCACATAATTGATTGTGTAGTTATAATCATCCAAAAGCTCCATCCACCGTCTTTGTCTCATGTTCAACTCTTTTTGTGAGAACAAGTATTTCAAGCTCTTGTGATCAGTAAACACCTCAAACTTGTTACCCCACAGATAGTGCCTCCATTTCTTGAGTGCAAACACAATAGCCGCCAACTCCAAATCATACGTCTGGTAGTTCAATTCATACGGTTTCGGTTTCCTAGAGGCATACGCAATCACTCTACCGTTCTGCATCAACACACACCCCAGTCCTTCTTTGGAAGTATCGCTATAGATTACAAAGCCTTGACTCCCCTCAGACAATGCAAGAATAGGTGCGGTAGTCAATCTTTTCTTCAGTTCTTGAAAGTTGTTCTCACACTTGTCATCCCATACAAACTTTGTTTTCTTTTGAGTGAGCTTTGTAAGCGGTCCTGCAATCTTTGAGAAATCCTTTACGAACCTCCGATAATAGCCGGCTAGACCAAGAATACTCTGAACTTCCGAAACATTTTCTAGCTTCTTCCAAGACATCACCACTTCTATTATTGCTGGGTCCACCGCTATTCCCTCTTGGGATATAATGTGCCCTAGGAATGCAATCTGCTGCAACCAAAATTCACATTTGCTAAACTTTGCATACAATTGATGCTCTCGAAGTTTCTGCAGTACCAATCGCAGACGTTGTTCATGCTCAGCCTAGGATTTCGAGTATACCAAAATATCATAAATAAAGATCACCACAAATTGGTCCAAGTAGGGTTGAAACACCCTGTGCATTAAGTCCATAAAAGCTGCAGGGGCGCTAGTTAGCCCAAATGGCATCACCACATATTCATAATGCCCATATCTCGTCCTGAAAGCCGTTTTAGGCACATCCTCCTTTTTGATTCGCAACTGGTAGTACCCTTGCCTCAAGTCGAGCTTCGAATACACTTTAGCTTCTTGAAGTTGATCAAAAAACTCATCGATCAGTGGAAGTGAGTATTTATTCTTGACGGTCACTTGGTTCAATCCTCGATAATCGATGCATAGCCTTAATGTTCCGTCTTTCTTCTTTACAAATAGGACTGGTGCACCCCAGGAGAAGAACTTGGTTGAACGAACCCCTTCTTCAACAATCCTTACAATTGGTCCTTCAATTCTTGTAGCTCGGCGGGTGCCATACGATAGGGAGCTTTAGATATTGGCAGGTTGCCAGGTAGTAATTCTACTATGAACTCGATCTCCCGATCCGGGGGTAAACCGGGCAATTCTTTTGGAAACACATCAGCGTAATCTTTAATCACCGGCATCTCTTCTAACTTAGCTTTGTCCGATGGCTTGTTGATGAGGTAAGCTAAGTATCCACTACATCCTTTTCTCAAGGACTTCACTGCTTTCATAGATGAAATGATGGAAAGCCCGGTGAAGTCTCTTCGACCCATTACCTCTAATATTGGTTGACCAGGTACCTGAAATGTTACAATCTTCATTCGGCAGTCTAGTTGGGCATGATGCTCTACCAACCAGTCCATCCCTAAGATGACTTCATAGTCTCAAAAGGGTAATACAATAAGATTGGCTGAGAATTCCCTATCCTTAATTTGAATTTTACATGTTTTACAAGCTGAGCTAGTAACAAGTGTAGAACCCATCGGAGTACCAACTTCTACTTCGTAAGGCAAACATACAACTCGTAGTTTCACACGTTGCTCACATAAGAGAGTAATAAATGAATGAGTAGCACCTGGATCAATTAGCACCTTAACAGGTTGATTCAGTATCAAGAATGTACCTTCAACAACAGCAGTCTCCTCAGGAAGCTCCTCGCACTCAATAGCATAAGCTCGGGCCTGAACTCTAGGAATTGGAGTCTTGCCTCTGCCATCTGGTTTAATCTAATTTTGTCCCCCTTGCCATTTAGGACAATCCTTAACCTGGTGTTGATTGCTGCCACACCCTACACATCGTCCCAATTTTCTCCAACACTGGGCCTCGGTGTGACCCTTCTTGTTACAGTAAGAACAGGTGACAGTCTGAGAAACAGGTGAACTACCTGTAGATCCGCGGGTAGAAAAGGCTGATGGTGCTTTAATTGGGCCACGGTTATTGATTGGTCTGTTCTGGCTCTGGCCCTGACTACGACTCTGACTCTGGAATTTTCTCTGCTGACCTGGAGGCAGATATGTTTTCTTGTTCGGCTAGCTTGAACTGGCTCTATCAAGTTTCCTCTTCTCAACTCGGGAGGCAGCCGTAAAGAAAGCAGAATAGATAGTAAAGTCATGCGAAGCCAATTGATCTTGAATTTCTGGCCTCAACCTATTCGTAAATTTCCACATCTTCGCCTCAGGGGTACTGACCATGTATTGAGCATAGCGGGACAGTCTGTCAAAATGAGCCTCATACTGGGCCACCGTCATGTTACCCTGGTTCAAGTGCATGAATTCTTCAATTTGCCTCTGCCTGGAAACTGCAGGTATGTATTCCTCCTTGAACGCCTTAACAAAATTACCCCACAAGTGAGGTGTATGATTAGTTTCCCAAAGTGCCTCCATAGTGTGCCACCAATGCTCAGCATCCCCGTGCAACAGAAACACAGCGAACTCCACCTTTTCTTCATCAGTATAGTCAAGTGGCCTGAAAATCCTTTCGATCTCAGACAGCCAAGCCTCTGCCTTTTCATCATCAGCTTCCTCGTGAAATTTGGACGGGCGAAAGTCAAGGAACTCCCATATTCTACTATTTCTCCCAATATTACCATCATTCATGTTGTTGTTGTTGTTGTTTGCTTCACGTGCATTTTGACTTTCCATCACTCACGACACGCGATCCATAGCATTCACCATCATATTAAACATAGCCATGCCGGGATTAGTTTGATGAGCATCTCCGGTCTCTTGAGGCTCATTGCTTTTATTGGTATTACAAGTACTAGGGCCAGCCATCTATAGGGACAGATTATTATGCACAATTTATTGGAATACGACAAACAAGAATTTAATGTATAAGGTATACAACATATAATTTTACATAGACATACAATTCTCAAAACTGTTAAGACATGTTAATCACATAAGCACATAGAAACAGAGAAGGCACAACTGATATTGTCACACGTTAACACATAAACAAGTCATCCCAATAACCTTAGGGCTTCTACCCATGGTTCGAGAGTTAAACCTGACTTAAGCAATCTAAGCTCTGATACCATTAATATATAAGGTGTCACGCCCCAACCCGACCTATAGAGGTTAGACTAGGGTGTGATCTAAACATTCAAGTCATTTCACGTACTTAATCGTTCATTAAGGTTTAACACTTAACGTTAGCCTAAAACTCTAAAAAATTCTCTGAAAAACCGACAACATAACGGCTGTAATTGGGCTCTTTAGATTGACCTAATTTTCTAAAGGCCTCAAAACTTTCAATCTCAAATTCATTTCCAACTAAGATTACTATTTATCACCAATCGAAACGCCTACTAGTTATCTCGAAGTCTCGTTTGATTAACAACCTAGCATGATAACTATGTCTCGTTTGTTTGTCAATCCTTGTTACAAAAGTACCTGTTGATCATAGCTTACCAGTGAGTACCTGCTTAAGATTGGATAGATTCATTTTACTTAACCCTTTATCTGATACTTCATTTGTGATAGATACTAACCAGTAGAGATAGCAAAATGACCAGAAGAGGGTCTATCTAGTTATGATCAGTACAAACCAAAATTAGACCCCAATTACAACATGGGTCATTTACAATACAACAACAAGCAACATAAGAAATAGTCTTCAATCAACATATCATTCACAAAATGGCCATAGTCAAGTAAGGCACGTAGGGCAAGCAATCATTCCAAGGATTCATCAATAGGTGCGTTATCCTCGAGTACCTGTTCCTGGTCTTCTTCACCTGAGATGATAAAAGAGGGTGAGTCCTTATGAACTCAGTGAGGGAGAACGAGAAATATGTTTTGAAACTCTTTTTCTGGTTAACTTATGAAAAATCCCTTTTGAAAACATGTCACGTATTACAAGTAATAAGGTATGCAAAGTATAAGAATCAAGTTGAGCAACATATACAATTACCAATCATTTCAAGGTTACGGTGAGCATTTGCTCTCAATATCGATTTCGATACAATTTGTTGCGGCCGACTTCAATAATCCACTAATCGGTCCCATTTGGGTGTACTCCGGATGTACCCCGAAAACTTACGACCCAACTCTCCGAGGGTGGAATGCCAAGCGAGAGAGGGAATTGGACCATGGTAGTCACGATAGCACCGGCAAGCCCAATGTTGCCCAGCGTGCGTGAAACACTACCATGCCACAATGAAAGGTTGCAACCTTGTATGCAATGCACATTTATAACATTTAACATATCACATTAGGAGGACAACAAAGTAGGTTGCCTCCGAGCAGTTATAAGATCGCACATTGATAGGTAAACACACAAGGCATGCTATGACAGGTAATTTCACTTGTAAGGCACATGGAGTTGTATGAATATTAAACGGACAATCATGTAACACATGTTAATCAAGTCATATAACTCATTTCGGGGTTCACGCAATCAAATAATAAGGTCATACAACATGCAACGACATCTACGTGGGACCGGGTGCAAGAAAGGTCTACTTGTCAACATGTAATCATCGGAATCACATTTAGGGCTATAAGGGAAACTACGGGCAGCCCCCTAATTACATAATTACGCACGATAACCATAGGATCAACACTTAGCACGTTTTCATAGTCACTAGGGTTTCAATTCATGCTTACCCAAGAGATTAAGCCACAAATTGTCACGTAATTAGACTCAAGCCATGCATCGATCAATTAAAACACCCTCAATCATCCAAAATAGTCCACACAACATCCAAGTGCCACAATCCCAAGCATTTAATACAACGAGAGAAGTTACAATAATTTTCAAAACATATCACCAAACAAAAATCTTACTGCAATGGTCTGTTTTCCCACAATTATTTAGACAAGCAAACAATCTCCAATTCTAGTGAGAAAATTGTCAAATTAAAGCTTAAGGAGTGAACTAAATCCAGAAACAAACCTCGCATCATTTGGAGTTTGGATTCAAGAGTTATATCCAAAATTGTGAGACTACGCAAAATTGTCCACATTTGTACGCATTTTAATATTTGCCATTTTTGAGGACCTTAGGGTCAAATTTAGCCTTAGTCTATTTCTGACAAAAATGTCCAGAACTGACAAATATAGCATTATAACAAATTTCATTCATTTTAGATATAATTTATTAAGTCAAAACAGGTTCGTTCTACAAGGACAGTGAACTGCCCAAAACCTGCTCCCTTTTCCCAGATTTTCCAAATTTGGACACCATTCGATGTTTTGCCATTTTGGGGACCTTAGAGTCAAAATTGGCCTTGGCCTATTTCTATGAAAAATGCTTAGAACTGGTAAAACTAGTCACCTACCAATTTCCACCCATTTTCAACATTCTTTACCTGGTCAAATTCACTTCGCTCCAACAAGTCAGAAAACTGCCATTTACGCGATTTCACCTATCTTCAAATTCTAGCCAAATATCTTGCCATGCATGTTTACCAAAGCTCATGTACACATATATATCACAAGTACAGAGGTAAAAATAGACATATGAAGGCATGCATGTGGTTTTTGAAAGCTTTTCAAAAGAGTTTTAGCCCTCACCTTAGCAAGACAATAATGAAGATGCACAAAGCTCTTGAAGATGCACAAGATCGTCTTTCTCCTTGCTTGGCCGAGAGATAACTTGAGATTCTCAAATTCATAGCTTAGTTACCATGTTCTTAGTATGTGCATATGCCTAGAACAAAAGGAAATGAAGTAGAAGCAATCAAACATACCTATGCAGAGAATTGATGAGTTTTGTGTGCTTGTATGCGAATTTTCTTGCTTCTAGCTTGCTTGGTTGAGCTTCCTAGGGCCTTGAGTGTCTTGATGAACCTTAGGATGATGAGCTTAAGCTATGGAGAGTCATGAATGCAGCCAAGACCGAGAGAAAGAGAGTGTGAATGAGAAAAAGAGAGAATGTGAGAAAGAAATGAAAGCTTGAGCATTTGGTCAGCTATAGGCCTTGCAAAATCTGAAATTATGCCATCTTTGAGTATTTTGAATTGTGAGGAATGGGCATGGAGTGAAGGCCAAGAATGGCATGCTTGGGTAGTATTTTTAGGAGTTTTTTTTATGCTTTGTTTTATGTGATGGTGTCATAGAATGTCTAGGAGTG
>CM075765.1:28770147-28775147 GCA_037974665.1 Ehretia macrophylla | reverse complement strand
AAGCCTACGCTCTGTATACATTAGCATGGGATAACATTATAGGATTTCGATCCTATTGAGTTAGCCTTCGGGATCGGAGTAATGATTAACAGGGACAGTTGGGGGCATTCGTATTTCATAGTCAGAGGTGAAATTCTTGGATTTATGAAAGAAGAACAACTGCGAAAGCATTTCCCAAGGATGTTTTCATTAATCAAGAACGAAAGTTGAGGGCTCAAAGATGATCAGATACCGTCCTAGTCTCAACCATAAACGATGCCGACCAGGGATCGGCGGATGTTGCTTTTAGGACTTCGCCGGCACCTTATAAGAAATCAAAGTTTTTGGGTTCTAGAGAGAGTATGGTCACAAGGCTGAAACTTAAAGGAATTGATGGAAGGGCACCACCAGGAGTGGAGCCTGCGGCTTAATTTGACTCAACACGAGAAAACTTACCAGGTCCATACATAGTAAGGATTGACAGACTGAGAGCTCTTTCTTGATTCTATGGGTGGTGGTGCATGGCCGTTCTTAGTTGGTGGAACGATTTGTTTGGGTAATTCCGTTAACGAATGAGACCTCATCCGCTAACTAGCTATGCGAAGGTATCCCTCCACAACTAGCTTCTTAGAGGGACTACGGCCTTTTAGGCTGCAGAAGTTTGAGGCAATAATGGGTCTGTGATGCCCTTAGATGTTCTGGGCTACATGCGCGCTACACTGATGTATTCAACGAGTTTATAGCCTTGGCCGATAGGCCCGGGCAATCTTTGAAATTTCATCTTGATGGGGATAGATCATTGCAATTGTTGGTCTTGAACGAGGAATTCTTAGTAAGCACGAGTCATCAGCTCACGTTGACTACATCCCTGCCCTTTGTATATACCACTTGTCGCTCCTACCGATTGAATGATCTGGTGAAGTGTTCGGATCGCGGCCACGTGGGCAGTTCGCTAGCCGCGACATCGCGAGAAGTCCACTGAACCTTATCATTTAGAGGAAGGAGAAGTCATAATAAGGTTTCCATAGATGAACCTGCGGAAGGATCATTGTCGAACCCTGCGAAGGCAGAACGACCTGCAAAGCCGTTTAAACAACGCGGGGTCGACGCAGGGGAGGTGGCTCATTCCCAGCCCACTTGTCGGTCCTGATTCGGGGCGAACGCCCCGCAAACAACAAACCCCGGTGCGGAATACGCCAAGGAAAACAAAAATTGTGGGCCAGCCTATCCGTGCCTCATCCGTGGTGTGTCGGGTTAGGCCTTGGTTCCTTACGAAAGGAAAACGACTCTCAGCAACGGATATCTCGGCTCTTGCATCGATGAAGAATGTACAAAATGCGATACTTGGTATGAATTGCTGAATCCTGTGAACCATCAAGTCTTTGAACGCAAGTTGCGCTCGAAGTCGTCAGGCCGAGGGCACGTCTGCTTGGGCGTCACTCATCGCGTCACCCCCCACCCCGTACCTCAACATTGGATTGCTGGGTTCGTGCGTGGGGGCAGATTCTGGCCTCCCGTGTCTTGAGGCGCGATTGGCCAAAATACGAGTTCGGTGAGACAGACGTCACGACAAGTGGTGGTTGGTCCATTCAACTTGTGAGTAGTCGTGCGTCGACCTGTCGCGCGTGCGCGACTGAAGAGAGACCCTCCGGTGCTATGTGCTACGATCGCGACCCCAAGTCAAGAGGGATTATCCGTTGAGTGTAAGCATATCAATGAGGAGAGTAAAAGAAACTTACAAGGATGCCCTTAGTAACGGTAAGCAAACCGGGAACAGCCCAGCTTGAGAATCGGGCCTCTCCATCTTCCGAATTGTAGTCTGGAGAAGCGTCCTCAGCGGCGGACCAGGCCCAAGTCCCCTGGAAAGGGGCGCCAGAAAGGGTGAGAGCCCTGTCGTGCCCAGACCCTATCGTACCATGAGGCATTATCAGCGACTCGGGTTGTTTGGGAATGCAGCCCTAAGCGGGTGGTAAATTTTTTCCGAGGCTAAATACGGGCGCGAGTGGTTGATAGCGAACAAGTATCGTGATGGAAAGATGAAAAGGACTTTGAAAAGAGAGTCAAAGAGTGCTTGAAATTTTCGGGAGGTAAACGGATGGTGGTAGGCGATGCGCCCCGGTCGTATGCGGAATAGAGAGAGCTGGTCCGCCGATTGGCTCGGGGCACGAACCAACGCGGATTAGGGCGGCGGCCAAAGCCTGGGCAGTAGATATGCGCTCCCGGTGCTGGACTGCGGGCACCCCATTCTACCTGTCTTGAAATAGGAACCAAGGAGTTTGACATATGTACGAGTCAACGGGTACGTAAACCCGCAAGGCACAAGGAAGCTGATTGGCGGGATCCCCCTTGGGGGGTGTACTGCCGACTGACCTTGATCTTCTAAGAAAGGTTTGAGTGCAAGCATACCTGTCGGGACCCGATAGATGGTGAACTATGCCTGAACGGGGCGAAGCCAGAGAAAACTCTAGTGGAGGCCCGCAACAATACTGACGTGCAAATCATTCGTCTGACTTGGGTATAGGGGCGAAAGACTAATCGAACCATCTAGTAGCTGGTTCCCTTTGAAGTTTCCCTTAGGATAGCTGGAGCTCGCGTGCGAGTTCTATAGGGTAAAGCCAATGATTAGAGGCATCGGGGGTGCAATTCCCTCGATCTATTCTCAAACTTAAAATAGGTAGGATGGCGCGGCTGCTTCGTTGAGCAGCGCCACAGAATCAAAAGCTCCAAGTAGGCCATTTTTGTAAGCAGAACTGGCGATACGGGATGAACCGGAAGTCGGGTTACAGTGCCCAACTACGCGCTAACCTAGATCCCACAAGGGGTGCTGGTCAATTAGGACAGCAGGACGGTGGTCATGGAAGTCCAAATCCGCTAAGGAGTGTATAACAACTCACTTGCCGAATCAACTAGCCCCGAAAATGGATGGCGCTTAAGCGCGCGACCTATTCCCAGCCGTTAGGGCAAGTGCCATGGCTGGATGAGTAGGAGGGCACAACAATCGCCAGAAAACCCAAGTCGTGAGCCCGGGTGGAGCGGCCTTCGGTGCAGATCTTGGTGGTAGTAGCAAATATTCAAATGAGAACTTCGAAGGCCGAAGAGGGGAAAGGTTCCATGTGAACGACACTTGCACATAGGTTAGTCGATCCTAAGTGTAATACTTGAGCTCGGAATGTGAAATTTTCTTGTTTATTTTTCTAAAAATTATATTTTTCTTAAATTCTTTGAAATTTAATTGTTATTCCTTTGTCATCGTAAAGTGCATTGCATTTCGAGAGCGATAGTTAGAGCGTGTTTTCTAGTCCTCAACAAATAGTGAAAACTAGAATTTAGTGTTTTAATTTTAGTGTTTTAGTTGTTGTTGACTAGAAATATAATTGCATTAGTTGTTTTTGCCTTAAAATGCCTAAAATAATCTTATTTGACCAACTTAAGTAACCTTTGACGAAGCCTTGACTATTTGACTTGAGTTGTCATCTTTTATAAGCATATAATAGCAAAAAAATAAAACAAAGAAAGCTGAAAAAAAGAAGCAAAGGCCGAAACCTTGAGGGAAAAAGAAAAAAAAAGTTTTCAACTTTCAATCTTCAAAACTTCGCGAGAGCTTGCACGGGGTTGTTTCCGAGGCTTCCAGCGTGGTTTTCCTAGAGTCTAGGAGTGTCTAAGGAGAGGGAAGCATCTTTATTTGCGTATTTGAATGGTTGTTATACAAACTTTAATTTTTAGGAATTTTGCGTAGATCGTTATTTTATCTGTTTTGATGCTTGAAGAATGTTCCTTGACAATTGTAGAACATGTATTTGTAGTTTTTTAGCATTTTCTACGGTTAAATATAGCGATTGTAATTTAAAATGCGAATGGAATAGTAAATTGTCAATAGTAAACCCCCGTTTCGTAAAAGTTGCTATGTTTTGCGTTCTGTTGATGTGAAAAGATGCTAGATATGCTAGAATGCCTAAATGCATGATTTGTATGGGTTGTGTAATGGAAAAACAGAGGAAAATGCCTTGGTACATGTTGGGGTCGTTTAGGTCAAGTTTTGCATTTTCTTGTTTTGCGTGATGGCATTGTCTTGGGAGGCCATGGAAGCACTTTTGGTGTGGTTATGGCGTTGGTTAGGTGTTTGGTTAGGGTAGCTATAGTTCAAACGAGTAAAGGGAAAAATCGGGATTTTGCGGGAATTCTAGGGTAAAGTAGGATTTCGTGGTCTTTAAACGTGCTTTATGGTGACCTAGGAGGAATGGTGAAGTCGGTTTCCAAAACTCGTGGCTCGTTTGAAAGTAGTAGCGTTTTGAATGTTGGGGTTGTTTTGTGTTTTTGTTGGGTTTCATAGTGTTATGACTGTAGAATGCTTATTGATGCTTATTATGCTTGTTAAAGTTGGTTATGATTGAAATGTTTGCTAACTGTTGCTATTGCGTGCGAGAGAAACCTAATTTGTTATTCTCCCACGTGTGGCTTTATTGCTCTATTGCATTGTATATTGTATTGCATTCATAGAGTCAGGGGCGGTGTGATGGGCCTCTCTTGGTAGCCTCGGGTTGCCAAGTTTGGTTGCCCTATCTCCGTGTCCTATTCCTTTTCTTGCTTGGGTTGCCTCCCAGGGAGATTTGGGTCGTAGATTTGATTGGATTCTTCCGGGGTATTCCAAACTGAAGTTATAAGGTGGTTGGGCCAGCGCGTCGTCATCGGATTCGTGATTGAGAGTTGCTCGTGGAAAGTGAATTGTATCCTTTAATTGAATGATTATAGCCTTAATGCTTGTCTTGATTTATTGCTGGCTTTGCTTGTATCTCTATATGATGATTGATTGATCTACTTGACTATTTGCATTGCATTCTCCTCTCACCTCCGTCCTTGAGACCAATTACCCTCGTTGAGCAATAGTTTTTGCTTATTCCTTTCTATACTATATTTTACAGGAGTAGTTGAAGCGGATCCTATTGAGGTAATTGAGGAGGAGGAGCAAGTGGAGGTGTTTCCTTGAGGGCATTTTCTTTGCTTAGCTGGTGGTTGGTTGCCAG
>CM075765.1:28752647-28765147 GCA_037974665.1 Ehretia macrophylla | reverse complement strand
ACCACTCAATTTTCTCAAGTTTCCTAGCTTAGTAACCAAGTTATTAGTAGGTGCATATGGTTAGAACAAGGAGAAAATAAATGGAAGCTAGCAAACTCAACTTAACCGAAATGGAAGTGCTAAAGGCTTGCATGTGCATTTCTTTGCTCCTAGCTTTGCTTGGTCGAGTTCCTTGGTTGCTTGGAAGTCTTGAAGAGCCTTAGGATGAAGAACTTAGCTATGGACTCTACAATATTCAGCTAGGGCCGAGAGAGAGAGAAGAATGAGAGGGAGAGAGAAGAATGAGAGAAATGAAAGAAAAATAAAAGCTTTGTTGGGCAAAGGAGCTTGTGTCGGCCTTGGGCCTATAAATTTCAGATTTGTGTCTTCAAGAAGCATGATTTTTTGAATCACCTAGCATGGCAAGAGAATGGGTCGAGAATATGGGTGCATTGGGTAGGGTTTCGGGTTATTTTTTTAAGCATTTGTGTCATAACGTGTCATAGAATGTCTAGGAATTAATTTTGAATTAAGCAAGCAAGCACAAATGCTCACAAGGTGGTCAGCCAAGGCATTCCTAGAATCTGAATTTTTTGTTTGTTCAAGGCTTATTTTATTGTGTGTTTGGGATATGCAAAGAATAAAGAATAAAGAATAAAAAATATCTAGCTTTTTGTGAGATTTTGTCCTCTAGTGGGTTGAATTAGCAATTTAATATTAGTTAGTGGGATTTGTAGGATTAATTATTAATCTAGTGCTTCGTGCAAGATGCTTTCTTGATTAGCGTGAGGGCACGCTTTTCTAGGTCTAGGGCACGCATTATGAGGTAAGGTACAAACTATGAGATGAATGCATGTTTCCCAAGTAAATGCACGCAACCCTAAAAGAATGCACGTAATTCAATGCATGACATACAAAATGAAATACGATTCTTAAACCTAGGTCAAGGCACGAAAATCGAGGTAACACACATTATTCGGGGTCGGGTCTCACAGTGGCAGGTAGAATCCTTTGTAAACGACTTAAATACATGACGGGGTATTATTAGTGGAAAAGTGACCTTGCTGCCACGATCCACCGAGATTCAGCCCTTTGTCTCTCCGATTCGTCCCTCCCCCCTCTTCGCCTATCTCGGTCCCATCCGCAATCCAATCTCGTCCCATCCCATCAACCAACACTATTTTCCCCAAACGGGCCAAGAGGTTCGATGCCCTATGCCACTCCCCAAGTGTGTCTCCAAGTGCCTAAGTAAGCCACAAGTTGTAACGTAAGTGTTGCCAAGTGCTCTTCGCCCAAGTCCGAATAACATTAGCCCAAGTTAGTTTGACACGCTCGCTGCCTGATATAGTGCTGCCGCAAGTGTCGTGGGGTTTCGAGGCAACGATGATACCCAATTATGCCCAAGTGCTAAGTGCTATGGCCAAGGATGCCCAAGTGCTATGTGTTATGCCCAAGTGCTGTGCCCAAGGATGCCCAAGTGCTAAACCCAAGAGCTATGCCCAAGGATGCCCAAGTGCTATGCCCAATGATGCCCAAGTGTCGACATAATAAGTTTTAAGTGTCGACGCATAAATGCCCAAAGTGTTATACCCAAGTGCTATGTTCTATGCCGAAATGCTAACGGGCCCACTGCAGGCCGACCCCGTGCATCGCCTCGAGTGCCCAAGTGTTAGACAGCCTATGCTTGCTTCGTAAGAGATGGCAAAAAAATTTAATCCGACCTTGTGTGCTACCGGCCCGCTGAGGTGCCTAACATTCTTCCCTTAGCATTAATAGTGACTGAGGTTATGTTGCCCCTATCTTCGGCACGGCTGGGCACGTTGGTGAACGGTTGCAGCACGACTGCCTACGGTGTTGCACGACGGCGCATGATTGGGCCTCGGATGAGGCACGTACTTGGGGCACGTACTTGGGGCCTCGGATGAGCCATAGCTTGGCACGCAGTTGGGGCACGGCTTGGCAAGCAATTGGGGCGCAGTGGGGTCACGCATGGGGCACGATAGGGCATGCAGTTGGGGCAAGCAATTGGGCCACATGGGGCGCGCGCATGGGGTGCCAATGCCCCAAGATGGTGCGCGCATGGGGCGCCCATACCGCACGATGGTGCACGCATGCCGCACGAAGGTACGTGCATGAGGTGCCCATGTCGCACGAAGGTACGCGCATGGGGCGTGCATGCTGCACGATGGTGCACACATGCGACCCACATGCCGCAAGAAGGTGCGCGCATGGGGCACCCATGCCGTACTAGGGTGAGCGCATGCCGCACGAAGTTGAGAGCATGTGGCGCCTATGCCGCACGATGGTGTACGCATGGGGCGCCTATGCTGCACGATGGTGTACGCATGGGGCGCCCATGCCGCCCAATGGGGCTCGCATGCAGCACGAAAATGCTCGCATAGGGCGCCCATGTCGTACGAAGATGCGCGCATGGGGCGGCCATACCGCTCGATGGTGTGCACATGCCGCATGAGGTTGCGCGCATGGGACTCGCATGCCGCACTCTAGTGCTCGTATGTGGCTCGCATGCTGCACGAATGTGCGCGCATGGGGTGCCCGTGCTGCACGATAGTGCGCGCATGTCGCAAGAAGGTGCGCGCATGGGACACCTATACCGCACGATGGTGTGCGCATTAGGCTCGCATGCCGCACGATGGTGCGCCTATGTGGCCCGCATGCGGCACGAAGGTGGGTTCATAGGGTGCCTATGCTACACGATCTTGCACGCATGGGGCGCGCATGCCCCACGATGGTGCGCGCATGTGGCCCTCATACCGCATGAAGGTGCGCTCATTGAGCGCCCATGGGGCACCAAGGTGCGCTTATAGGGCGCCAATGCTCCATGATGATACGTTCATTGGGCGCGCATACCGCACGATAGTGCTCGCATGTGGCCCGTATACCGCACGATGGTATGCGGATGGGGTGCCTATTCCGCACAATGGTGCGCGCATGCTGTACAAAGATGTGCACATGGGATGCCCATGCCGCACGATGGTGCGCACATCGGGAGCGCATGACGCATGATGTTATGCGCATCGGGCGCGCATACCGCATGATGGTACGCACATGTGGCCCGCATGCCATATGATGATGCACGCATAGGGCGCCTATGCAGCACGATGGTGAACACATGGGGCGCCTATGCTGCACGATGGTGCGGACATCGGGCGCGAATGCCACATGATGGTGCGCGCATGTTGCCCGCATGCCGCACGAAGGTACGCTCATAGGGCACCCGTGTTGTACGATGGTACGTGCAAGTGGCGTGCGAGACGCTCAAGAGGCGCTGTTGGGGCACTGTTGGGGCACGGCTAGGGCACTGTTGGTGCACGGCTGGGGCACTATGGGGGTACACTTGGGGGACGATGGGGGATGTTGGGGGACGACTTTGGCACTACTAGGGGACGTTGGGCACGATGTTAAGCATTCATGGGTATTGGGCATGCGGAATGTATTATGACGCGAATGTGGACATTGATATTCTTTTACAAGTGGTTTCCGAATCTATGAAGTAGTCTTAACCTTTGCCTTGTTCGACAAAAAGTTTGTCAAATTTGTGAGGCGAAATAGACTAATAGGTTTTCCATTCCATCCAAAAAAAGAAAATTTAACGCCAAATATCATGTAAACAAATTAATTTATGAATTAATATAAATTTCCTGAATTTTCTAGTATTTTTTCTGATTTTTCCCTATTTTCATAATTTTTAAATATTAAAAATTAATTTTCTGAAAAAAATATTTTTGAATATCATTTAACAAATTAATGTATGAATTAATATAATTTTTTCTGAATTTTCTACTAGTTTTTTTGATATTTCCGTATTTTTGTCGATTATTAAATATTAAAAAATATTTTTTTGGAAAAAATAATTTTGAAGCATTTGGATATCATATGCTATAAATAAGGAGCAAATTGGGTACGAAGATCATGCCATATGGGGCCTTTTACAGTGTAAAACACCCATTATGAATCTCTGGCAAAATGTACGCTACTGTTGTCACTTGGGTTTTTGCATTTAAATGTACTATAGGGGGGTATGTGGTGTCAAGCCTCCTGGTCGAGGTCTATGCGGGGGGACGTTGTGGGCACTTCGTGACACATTGTGGGCTATATCGTGGGCTATATTGTGGGCGGGATTGCCTACCGAGTGAATCACGCCGAGGTATTACATTACATACCCGTCCGTTGGGGCCGTGCCACCCCCGCCCCGAGTCCCCCGGCATGTCCCTCGGCGCGGCACCAGGATGGCTAATGAGGAACATGGTAGCTTCCCTAGCCCCTCATTATCCATCTTGGTGCCGCAACACCGTCGACGTCATTGGGATGGCTGATGAGGGGGCGAATGGTTGCCCAAGCACAAAACTAGCCATCCCCGTGCCACCGGCTAAGTACACGTTGGCGGACATTCCTGTCCACCGACGTGTCGTTGCGCTTATACGATGTGCGAATCACCTAGCACATGAAGCCATGGTTGTTACCGAGTAGATGCGCGTGGCCATGGTCTAGTGTCGTAGCGATCCAAGCACCATGTAGGCTTGGGTGGCTCTTGGGGGACGGTAGGGGCAAGCATGATGCGCGAATCGCCTAGGACACGTGGCATTGGTTTTCGTTAAGCAACGATGCGAGCATTGCGATGAGTTGATTGTTAATGCTTCAATGTCGTGGCGATCCAAGCACTATGCAGCCTTGAAGCCGTCCCCTAGTGGGTTCTGACGTTCCTGTGCGATGCACGAATTACCTAGCACACGACGCCATGGTCCTCGCTGAGTCGTAATACGATGGACGTGGTCTAGTATCATGGCGATCCAAGCACCACGTGGGCAGGAAGGTAGTTTGCTTGTCCTGTTCCGAGCATACAAGGGGATGGTGGGGGGCATGCGTGATGCGCGAATTGCCTAACACATATGGCATTGGCTTTCTTTAAGCAACAACGCGAGCATTGCGATGAGACGATTGCTGATGCTTCAATGTCGTGGCCATCCAAGCACCATGTAGCCTTGAAGCCATCCCCCGGTTCGTTCCGACGGGACTGTGCGATGCGCGAATCGCCTAGCACACGACGCCATGGTCCTCGTTGAGTCGTAATGCGATGGACGTGGTCTAGTGTCGTGGAGATCCAAGCACCGAGTGGGCAGGAAGGTAGTTTGCTTGTCTCGTTGCGTGCATACGAGGGCATACGAGGGATGGTGGGAGGCATACGTGATGCGCGAATTGCCTAGCACATGTGGCATTGGTTTTCATTAAGGAATGATGCGAGCGTTGCGATGAGACGATTGTTGATGCTTCAATGCCGTGGTGATTCTAGCACCATGCAGCCTTGAAGCTGTCCCCCGGTTGTTTTCAACGGGCCTGTGCGATGCGTGAATCGCCTAGCACACGACGCCATGGTCCTCGCTGAGTCGTAATACGACGGACGTGATCTAGTGTTGTGGCGATCCAAGCACCACGTGGGCAGAAAGGTAGTTTGCTTGTCCCGTTCTGTGCATACAGGTGCATACAGGGGGACGGTGGGGGGCATACGTGATGCGCAAATCACCTAGAACATTTGGCATTGGCTTTCGTTAAGCAACGACGCTAGTGTTGCGATGAGACGATTACTGATGCTTCAATGTCGTGACGATCCAAGCACCATGCGGCCTTGAAGCTGTCCCTCGGTTGTTTTCGACCGGATTGTGCGATGCACAAATCGCCTAGCACACGACGCTATGGTCCTCGCTGAGTTGTAATGCGATGGACGTGGTCTAGTGTCGTGGGGATCCAAGCACCGCGTGGGCAAGAATGTAGTTTGTTTATCCCGTTCCGTGCATACGGGTGCATATAGGGGGACGGTGGGGGGCATGCGTGATACACGAATCACCTAGCACATATGGCATTGGCTTTTGTTAAGCAACGATGCGAGCGTTGTGATGAGATGATTGCTGATGCTTCAATGTCGTGGCGATCCAAGCATCGTGCTGCATCGAAGCCGTCCCCTGGTTTGTTCCCATTGGCCTGCACGATGTGCGAATCACCTAGCACACAACGCCATGGCCCTCGCTGAGTCGTAATGCGACGGATGTGGTCTAGTGTCGTGGGGATCCAAGCACCGCATGGGCAGGAAGTCCGCTTTCGGTTGCTACCTCAATTGCGTGCAATCGGTGCATGGTCGGGCGACACGAAGTAGGCCCTTAAGCTTGCAACATGTGGCCTGGTCATAGACCTCGTGCTATTCCCATCCCGTGTCCCTTAGAAATTCTTCATGCCTAGCGGTGCGTGCTCGGGCTATCTCGCCGATTTCGTTCACCTGAAGGGCTTCGTTTGCCTAGACGGTAGGGCGGTTACCGGCTTGGTGGTCCGGGCATAGCGAACGTGATAGCGCGTGAGTGATGGTTGGCTTGTGTGGGTCGATTGGATCCTTGCTTGAGCAGCGACGTCCGCCCCTGCTTGCCTCTTCATTCGCGGGCCGACTGCTTACGTTGCCTCGGTCGGTAGGTCAGTTTCCTATGTTGCGTACCTACAAAGAAGGCAGTCAAAAGTCACATCGTCCATCTTTTGCCTTGTGTCTACTTCCATGGATGACGTGGGTTGAACCCCTAAGCACGTCCCGTGTTCCACACTGCTCACTCCAATAAGTGCGGCACACGTGGCCTGTGGGGCATCGCTCGATCTCTCGGATGTGGCACACCATGATGGTATGGGGTCCTTGGCCTCTATTTGCCCGAAATCAGCGTTCGTCGCTAATCGCGTACGACGGTCGTGCGCTCGTCTCTAGTCGTCGACCCTTAGGGGACGTTGTGCCTCGTGCGATGCCAGCGTCGGTGAGGAATGCTACCTGGTTTATCCTACTAGTAGTCATATGCTTGTCTCAAAGATTAAGACATGCATGTGTAAGTATGAACTAATTCAGACTGTGAAACTGCGAATGACTTATTAAATCAGTTATAGTTTGCTTGATGGTATCTACTACTCGGATAACCGTATTAATTCTAGAGCTAATATGTGCAACAAACCCCAACTTCTGGAAGGGATGCATTTATTAGATAAAAGGTCGACGCGGGCTCTGCTTGTTGCTACGATGATTCATGATAACTCGATGGATCGTAAGGCCCTCGTGCCGGTGACGTATCATTCAAAATTTTGCCCTATCACCTTTCAATGGTAGGATAGTGGCCTACCGTGGTGGTGACGGGTGTGATAACCCGAACCTAGCATATATTTAATAGCATTTAAAGTTCATTTAAATTTCATTTTTTTTGACCTTTCATCTTCTTTGACCAAACTAGTTGACTTTTCATCTACATTGACCAACTAGGACAAGGTGAAAATTTTTGAAATGTTTAATAAAGGGCAAACTTGGGATTAGAAATAAAAAAATGCAATGTTAAGTTAGTCAAATTTTGGGTCAACTTTGGAATTAAATCTGAAACAATTGGGAAAGAGTTAGGTAGCAAATTATATATGGTTGGAAAGCTCTATGAGTCTAGTTTCTGTGGCTTCAAACCGTTCGTGAATTGGAGTTTTCTAGAAGAAGTTATGGCCGTTTTCGTAAGGTTGCGCATAGCTGTTTTGGTTTAGCGGGTTGACCGAAACTTTGACTATTGTTGCCATCTTTTATAAGCATAAAATAGCATAGAAAAAAACGAAAAAGCTGAAAAATAAAGAGAGAAAACCAAGAATTCAAGGAGAAAAGAAAAAAAAAGAAGTTTCAACTTCAAATCTTCAAATCTTTGCGAGGGCTTGCACGGGATCATTTATGAGGCTTCTAATGTTTTTTTCCTAGCGTCTATTAGCAGCTAAGCTGAGGGATGCATCGTTATTTGCGCATTAGAAAATATGATGTCAATACTTTAATTTTTAGAAATTGCACATAGAATGTTGTTTAATTCATTTTGTTGCTTGAAATATGTTCTATGATGTTAGTAGACCTTACTTTTGTAAGTTTTTAGTAATTTATGTGGTTAAAATTGATTATTGTATTTCAAATGTTAAGTGAATAGTGAAAAACGTGAAGAGTAAACCCTAGTTCGAAATTTTGCTCTGAGTTGCGTTCTATTGATGCAGAAAGATGCTAGATATGCTAGAATGCCTAAATGTGTGGTTTAATTGGAATGTGTAATGGAAAAACGGAGAAAAATGGCTTAGTGAAAGTCGGAGTCGTTTAGGTCGAGTTTGGCATTTTCTCGTTTTACGTGTTGGCATTGTTTCGGGAGGCCATGGAAGCACTTTTGGTGCGATTATGGTGTTGGTTGGGTGTTTGGTTGGTATAGTTGTAGTTCAAACGAGCAAAGGGGGAAATCGGGACTTCGCGTGAATTCTAGGGTAAAGTAGGGTTTCGGGGTCTTTAGACGTGCCTTATGGTGACCTAGGAGGATTGGTGAAGTCGGTTTCCAAAGCTCGTGGCTCGTTTGAAAGTAGTAGTGTTTTGAAGTTGGGGTCATTTTTGTGATTTTGTGTGTATTCTTAGAATATTGCTTATAGTATGTTTATATTGATTATAGAATGCTTATATTGCTCATGGAATGATTGTATTGATTATAGAATGCTTATGTTGCCTATAGAATGCTTGTAATGCTTATAGAATACTTGTTATTATTTGATAATGTTAGTTGATTATTGATTGAAATGTTTATATTTTGTTGAGAACGCTTGATATCGCTCGTTTATCGCCTTGTATCGAGTCTTGCATTGCATAGTGTCTCGCGCGTGAGTGATTGGCCTCTCTGGGTAGCCTCGGGTTGCCAGTGTTGGTTGCTCTAGCTCCGCTGCTATTCCCTTTCTCGCTTGGGTTGCCTCCCAGGGAGATTTGGGTCGTAGAATTAATGGATACTTCCGGGGTATTCCAAACTAGTGTTATAAGGTGGTTTGGGCCGGCGCGTCATCGTTAATGTCATCAGAATCGTGATCGGTACATTACTCGCTCGAGTGATCCATAGCCTTCAAAGTGTGGTATAACTTTGATTGGTTGTGTTAATGCTTTTCTTAATTGTTTATAGTATTGTTGTATATATTGAAAGCCTTTTATTGATTGTATTGCTTAACTGTACCTATTTGCATTGCACGATCTTCTTTCTCTCCAACTCGATATCTGTCTCGCCCTCACTGAGTACACGTGTTGTGTATACTCACTCCTCACCACCACATTTCAGGAAATGTCATGTTAGCTGGAAAGTTCGTGATTTCGTGAAAGTCCGTGCTTGAAGGGTTGTCCTGCGTGCCTATGTGACTTGAGTTGTCAAAGTTGTAAAGTTGTATGCTTTTATGTATTCCATGTATCTAATGTTAAAGGGGATGTAATTTAAGTTTCATTAGATTATAAATTTAGTTAATGTAGCTTAACTTCAATGTATATTTGTAATGACAAAGGGAAAAGAGATAGAAAGATATGATAGTCTAGCTTATGATACGGGTTGGTGTAGTTTAATTGCTAAGCTTGAATATATATTTACTTGTGATTTGCTTGTTGTGAACCAAGGCTCGGATGGCCTTGAGGTGGTTGAATGGTTGGACACGGTGTTGGTCCATTTATATGCTAATACAGGTTTTGCAATTTGCCTAGA
Organism: Ehretia macrophylla; assembly: GCA_037974665.1. Classification (NCBI taxonomy): domain Eukaryota; kingdom Viridiplantae; phylum Streptophyta; class Magnoliopsida; order Boraginales; family Ehretiaceae; genus Ehretia; species Ehretia macrophylla. The sequence goes on along the minus strand of CM075765.1, from coordinate 28,755,626 downwards.
AACAGGGGAGACTCTGTCCGTCTTTCCTGAAAATTATGCCCGGGTTTGGATTTGGGTTGGGAATAGATTGATTGTTAGAATCTCCCGGTCTCGAGAGGGATTGGGGTGTTACAGGTGGTATCAGAGCTTGTCTAGCTCATAAGCCAGGACAGGGTCCTCGGTCTGGTGGGTAGTGATCCTTGAATGTGTGCTTGTTAAGTGTGTCTTGAAAGTGTATGCTTGTTTGTGAGATTGTGTGTCTTGACTTGAATGTATGCACCTATGTGATATAGTTATGTGTTATGTGTTAATTGTGTGCTAAGTGAAGTGAATTGTCTAGTTGTGCATTGAATTGACCTATCGAATTGGCATCGTGAATTGAATCGACCTCGCGAATTGTTATTTGCTTGAAGTATTACTTGTAATGTGTGTATAGAATGTCTTGAATTAGCTATGCCGTGATTTGAATTGATTATGTTGTGCTTGACTTGATTTCCGTGCTTGAGTGACTTTGTTGCATAAACTATTTTGTAAACTTGCTTGCATAATAGTTTAAGGCATGTGTATAACTGTGATATATTGGCATTCATACATGTTCCGTGGAAATGGTAAGTAAGTCCTCTTTCTCCCCTGAAGAAAGTGGCTCACCGCTGGCTTTTCAAGGTGTATGGATTGGTAAGATATGAATGGCATTTGACTAGCCTTGATTTGGGAGTTGGTGTTTGTCTTTGGAGCTCAGTTATTGGCAAACTTCTAAGATTCTTCCTTGTGATTGGCAATCATAAAAGAGTAGCTTTCTTTTGGGATTCTATTTGGTTGTTGTCTGGTGGCATTCTTGGGTTTCTTACTGGGTATTCTTTGGAGACTCCTATTGGCATTTCTTGGTAGACTTGGCTATTGGGTTTTCAGTTGGACTTATTGCATTGTATTATCTATGGCATATGTGTCTCGGTCTTTATTGGAGTGTTACTGGTATTCCTTATTGGAAATTCTTCAATGGCATTCTCTAGGATTCTTAGTGGTCATTTATTTAGTATTACTTATTGGGCAATTCTTGGTGCTTTATTACTGGAGCATTGTTCGAGTATTTTCTTTGGCATCCCTCAGTTGGTTTGGTAACTGGAATTCCTATCAGACTTATTGTATAATACTACTTATGGTATTCTTTGAAATTCTTATTGGGTGTTCTATTGGTATTTTCCTTATTGGCAAGATTGTATGAAGTTCTCACTTGGCAAACAGTGAAGAGGCCTCAGAGTTTGGTCTCGGTATATTGTTCACCAGTTCAGAGTTTATCCTTGGAGTTTTCGTCCATCTGAGAAACTATATTTGTTATTCAACTTGATTGTCTTATTGGGCACATTATATTTTCTCTGCTATTTCCTCTGACATTCTTCTCAGCATTTGATAGCGATATTCAAAAATTTAATTGGTTATCCTATGGGGTTATTATTTGGAAGACTTCTTTGGAACTTTTGAAGTATATTTGATTGGGTTCTTAGTATTTCCTTCAGCACTCTTAACAGGGTATTCTTCTATGAAATTCATGACCAGCGGGGTAATTCTTTGGACCTCTAGATGGAACCTTTGATTGGGCCTTTATTTGGCTTTTTGCTAGGGAATTCTCGGGCAGTAATAGTTAGACTTCTATTGGAGATTCGTGCTTGAGGTATTCTTCTTGTCGTTATTGTGTGGTATTAATGACGTCTACAGTATCTTTGCTTTAGTCTTTAATGGTATTATCTCGGCGTTTCTGGTTGGAATTTATTCTTCTTCGGTAGTTGTGTCAACGGGATTCTTGTACGGTATCTACCTTTGAGCCTTTATTTGGCGTTACCACTTGGCATTTCTACTTGAACTTTCCTATTGGTCATCTTGATGAAATACTTGTTCAGTAGCTAATGAAGACTAGTCAGAGTTGGATTTTAGATGATGCAGAGTCCTATTGGAAGAAGAATTGCGAGGACGCAATTGTTTTAAGGGGGGAAGGATGTGATAACCCGAACCTAGCATATATTTAATAGCATTTAAAGTTCATTTAAATTTCATTTTTTTTGACCTTTCACCTTCTTTGACCAAACTAGTTGACTTTTCATCTACATTGACCAACTAGGACAAGGTGAAATTTTTTGAAATGTTTAACAAAGGGCAAACTTGGGATTAGAAATAAAAAAATGCAATGTTAAGTTAGTCAAATTTTGGGTCAACTTTGGAATTAAATCTGAAACAATTGGGAAAGAGTTAGGTAGCAAATTATATATGGTTGGAAAGCTCTATGAGTCTAGTTTCTGTGGCTTCAAACCGTTCGTGAATTGGAGTTTTCTAGAAGAAGTTATGGCCGTTTTCGTAAGGTCGCGCATAGCTGTTTTGGTTTAGCGGGTTGACCGAAGCTTTGACTATTGTTGCCATCTTTTATAAGCATAAAATAGCATAGAAAAAAAACGAAAAGCTGAAAAATAAAGAGAGAAAACCAAGAGTTCAAGGAGAAAAGAAAAAAAAAAGAATTTTCAACTTCAAATCTTCAAATCTTTGCGAGGGCTTGCACGGGATCATTTCCGAGGCTTCTAATGTTGTTTTCCTAGCGTCTATTAGCAGCTAAGGTGAGGGATGCATCGTTATTTGCGCATTAGAAAATATGATGTCAAGACTTTAATTTTTAGAAATTGCACATAGAATGTTGTTTAATTCATTTTGTTTCTTGAAATATGTTCTATGATGTTAGTAGACATTACTTTTGTAAGTTTTTAGCAATTTCTGCGGTTAAAATTGATTATTGTATTTCAAATGTTGAGTGAATAGTGAAAAACGTGAAGAGTAAACCCCCGCTCGAAATTTTGCTCCGAGTTGCGTTCTATTGATGCAGAAAGGTGCTAGATATGCTAGAATGCCTAAATGTGTGGTTTAATTGGAATGTGTAACGGAAAAACGAAGAAAAATGGCATAGTGAAAGTCAGGGTCGTTTAGGTCGAGTTTGGCGTTTTCTCGTTTTACGTGATGGCA
>CM075765.1:28737647-28747647 GCA_037974665.1 Ehretia macrophylla | reverse complement strand
CATCTTAAGCTTTAATTTGAAATCTTATTCATTAGAATTGGAGATTGTTTGCTTGTCTTAATGATTGTGAGAAAACAGCCCATTGCAGTGAGGGTTTCACTTAGTGATGTGCTTAGAAAAATTGTTGTAACTTCTCTTGTTGAATTAAATGATTGGGATTGTGGCATTGGGTTGTTGTGTGGACTGTTTTGAATACTTGAGGATGATTGAACTAATCGATGCATGGCTTGAGATTGATTTTGAGTTGACTTGGGGCTTAATCGCACGGGTAAGCACGAAATGGAAACCCTAGTGACTAGGTAAATTCACTAAATGTTTATCCTATGAATATTGTGCTTAATTATACGTTTAGTAGGCTTCCCGTAGTTGCCCTTATAGCCCTAAATGTGATTTTGATCATTGCATGTTGACAAATAGGCCTTTCTTGCATCCGAACCCATGTAGATGTTGTTGCATGTTGAATAATCTTATTATTTGATTACGTGGACTTTGAAAAGAGTTATATGGCTTGATTTACATGCGTTACATGGCTGCCCGTTTAATGTTCATATAACTCCATATGCCTTTCAAGTGAAATTACTTGTCTTATCGTGCCTCGCTTGTTTACTTGTCAATGTGCAATCTTATGACTATCTGGAGGCAACCTACTTTGTTGTCCTCCTAATGTGATATATTAAATGTCATAAATGTCCATTGCATATAAGGTTGCAACCTTTCATTCTGGCGTGGTAACGTTCACGCACATCGGGCGGCATTGGGCTTGTCGTTGCAACCGTGACTACCATTGTCTAATTCCCTCTCTCGATTGGGGGCTAGACTTCGTCAGAGAGTTGGGTCGTAGGATTTCGGGGTACATCCGGGGTACACCCATTTGGCGTTATAAGGGGATGATTTGAAGTTGGCCGCAACAACTGATACTAGAAATGAACTGAGAGCAAAAGCTCACCGTATCCTTTTCACTATGTGTATAAGTACTCCCGCTTGGTTCCTAGAGGGCCTCGGGGAGGAAAGACGGGTAATTGTGTTCCTTTACTTTATATTATTGTTAGGTACTTAATTGTGTTATATTCATGCTTGCAAAAGGGTTTTCATAAGTTGAACCGAAAAATGAGTTTCAAAACCTATTTCTCGTTCCCCCTCGCTGAGTTCATAAGGATTCACCCTCTTTTATCATCTCAGGTGAAGAAGATCAAGAACAGGTACCCGAGGACGACGTGCCTAACGATGATTCATTGGAGTGATTGCCTGTCCTATGTGCTTTGCGTGATTATGGCTATTTGTGAACACTATACTACTTGAAGACTATTTCTTTTCATGTTGCTTAATGTTTGTGATGTAAAAGACCCCCGTTGTAATTTGGGGTCTAATTTTGGTTTGTACTGATATTAACTAGACATACACTACTATGATCGTTTTACTATTGTCATTGGCTAGTATCTATCATAGGGTATAAAGTATCAGGTAAGGACTAAGTAAAATGAACCCATCCAATCTTAAGCAGGTACTCACTATTAAGCTAAGCTCAACATGTACTTTTGTAACGAGGATTAACAAACAAACAAGATATAGTATCATGTTAGGTTATTAATCAAACGAGACATCAAGATAACTAGTAGGCGTTTCAATTGATGGTAAACAGTAATCTTAATTGAAAATGAAATTGAGATTGGAAAATTTGAGGCATTTAGAGAATTAGGTCAAACTAAGGAGCCCAATTACAGCCGTTATGCTGCTGGTTTTTTTGGAGAATTGTGGAGTTTAGGCGAAAATGTTAAGTGATAAATCTTCATAAACGGTTAAGTATGTGATTAGACTTGAATGTTAGATCACAACCTAGTCTAACCTTTATAAGCCGGGTTGGGGCGTGATACCTCATTCAAAAAATGGTATCAGAGCTTAGATTGCTTAAGCCGGGTTTAACTCTCGGACCATGGGTAGAGCCCTAAGGTAATTAGGATGACTTGTCTATATGTTATTGTGTGATAATGTGCCTTCTATGTTCTATGTGCTTAAGTGATTAACATGTCTTAATTGTTTCTAGAATTATGTTGCATTAAATTCCTGTTTATCGTATTTCAATAAATTGTGCATCGTAATATGTGCCTATAGATGGCTGGCCCTAGTACCTACACTATTAATATGAGCGGTGAACCCCAAGAGACCGGAGATGCTTATCAAACTAATCCCGGCATGGCTATGTTTAACATGATGGCAAACGCAATGGATCATGTGTCACGAGTGATGGACCGTCAAGATGCACATGAAGCCAACAACAACAACAACAACAGGAATGATGGCAACCACGGGAGACATAGCAGAATGAGGGAGTTCTTTGACTTTCGCCCGTCCAAATTCCACGGGGAAGCTGATGATGAGAAAGCGGAGGCTTGGCTGTCCGAGATCGAGAAGATTTTCAGGCCACTTGATTATACTGATGAAGAAAAGGTGGAGTTTGCTGTGTTTCTGTTGCACGGGGATGCCGAGCATTGGTGGCACACTGTAGAGGCACTTTGGGAAACTGATCAGACACCTCGCTTATGGGGTAATTTTGTCAAGGCATTCAAGGAGAAATATGTACCTGCAGTTTCCAAGCAGAGGCGGATTGAGGAGTTCATGTACTTGACCCAGGGTAACATGACGGTGGCCTAGTACGAGGCTCGTTTTGACCGACTGTCTCGCTATGCTCAATACATGTTTAGTACTCCGAAGGCAAAGATGTGGAAATTTACTACTAGATTGAGGCTAGAGATTCAGGACCAGTTGGCTTCGCATGACTTCGATACCTGTTCTGCTCTCTTTGCTACTACCTCCCGAGTTGAGAATAAGAAACTTGATAGAGCCGGTTCAAGTGAACCGAACAAGAAACCATACCAGCCTTCAGGTCAGCAGAAGAAATTCCAGAGTCAGAGTCGTAATCAGGGCCAGAGCTAGAACAGACCAGCAAATAACCGTGACTTGACTAAAGCGCCATCCGCCTCTTCCACCCGTGGATCCACAAGTAGTTCACCTGCTACTCAGTCTGTCAACTGTTCTTACTGTGACAAGAAGGGGCATACCGAGGCCCAGTGCTGGAAGAAGTCAGGACGATGTGTGCAGCTATTGAGTACGAGGAGCTTCTAGAGGAAACTGTTGTTCTTGAAGGTACATTCTTCATACTGAATCAACCTGTTAGGGTGCTAATTGATCCAGGTGCTACTCATTCATTTATTACTCCCTTATGTGTGCAACGTGTGAAACTGAAAGTTGTATGTTTGCCTTACGAAGTAGAAATTGGTACTCCGATGGGTTCTAAGCTAGTTACTAGCTCAACTTGTAAAGCATGTAAAATTCAAATTAAGGATAGGGAATTCTCAGCCAATCTTATTGTATTACCGTTTCGAGACTATGAGGTCATTTTAGGGATGGACTGGTTGGCAAAGCATCATGTCCAACTAGATTGCCGGACGAAGATTATAATCTTCTGGGTACCTGGTCAACCAATACTGTAATGGGTGGAAGAGATTTCACCGGGAGTTCCATCATTTCATCTACGAAAGCAGTGAAGTCCTTGAGAAAAGGGTGTAGTGGATATTTAGCTTACCTCATCAACAAGCTGTCGGATAAAGCTAAGTTGGAGGAAATGCCTGTGATCAAAGACTATGCAGATGTGTTTCCAGAAGAATTGCCTGGTTTACCCCCAAATCGGGAGATCGAGTTCATTATAGAGTTACTACCTGGCACCCAACCGACATCTAAAGCTCCCTATTGTATGGCACCAGCCGAGCTACAAGAATTGAACGACCAATTGCAAGGATTGATGAAGAAATGGTTTGTTCAATCAAGTTCTTCTCCGTGAGGTGCACCAGTTCTATTTGTAAAGAAGAAAGATGGGACATTGAGGCTATGCATTGATTACCGAGGATTGAACCAAGTGACTGTCAAGAATAAATACCCATTTCCACTGATCGACAAGTTGTTTGATCAACTTCAAGGAGCCAAAGTGTATTCAAAACTCGACTTGCGGTAAGGGTACTATCAGTTGTGGATCAAAAAGGAGGATGTGCCTAAAATGGCTTTCAGGACAAGATATGGGCATTATGAATATGTGGTGATGCCTTTTGGACTAACTAATGCCCCTGCAACTTTTATGGACATGATGCACAGGGTGTCTCAACCCTACTTGTACTAATTTGTGGTGATCTTCATTGATGATATTTTGGTATACTCGAAATCCGAGGCGGAGCATGAACAACATCTGCTGTTGGTACTGCAGAAACTTCGAGAGCATCAATTGTATGCAAAGTTTAGCAAGTGGGAATTTTGGTTGCAGCAGATTGCATTTTTGGGGCATATCATATCCCAAGAGGGAATAGCAGTGGATCCAGCAAAGATAGAAGCGGTGATGTCTTGGAAGAAGTCGGAAAATGTTATGGAGATTCGGAGTTTTCTTGGTCTAGCCGGCTATTATTGGAGGTTCGTGAAGGATTTCTCTAAGATTGCAGGACCGCTTACAAAGCTCACTCAAAAGAAAACAAAGTTCGTGTGGGATGACAAGTGTGAGAACAGCTTCCAAGAGTTGAAGAAAAGATTGACTACCGCACCTGTTCTTGCATTGCCTGAAGGGAGTCAGGGTTTTGTAATCTATAGCGATGCTTCGAAGGAAGGATTGGGTTGTGTGTTGATGCAAAATGGTAGAGTGATTGCTTATGCCTCTAGGAAACCAAAGTCGTATGAATTGAACTACCCGACGCATGATTTGGAGTTAGCGGCTATTGTGTTTGCACTCAAGAAATGGAGGCATTATCTGTGGGGTAACAAGTTTGAGGTATTTACTGATCACAAGAGCTTGAAATACTTGTTCTCTCAGAAATAGTTGAATATGAGGCAAAGGCAGTGGATGGAGCTTTTGGATGATTATAACTGCACAATTAATTATGTGCCTGGTAAAGCAAATGTAGTTGCAGATGCCTTAAGTAGGGAAGCAAGCATGGCAAAACTGGAAGTCAAGGTGCAGGAGTTGTTGGAGGAAGCATTTTTGTGGAAACCACAATTAACTCGGAAAGGGTTACTTTTTGCCACTACACAAGTTCAATCGACCTTGTTGTCTGAGTTACGAGTGGCTCAACAGAAGGACCAACAGTTTCAGAAGATTAAAGAAAGCATCACAGATTTCAAGTTTCATGATGATGGTATTTGGAGGTTTAGGAATCGGATTTGTGTTCCTAATGAACCAAAGCTGAAGAAGAAGATTCTTGAAGAAACCCATAATTCAAGATATACTATTCACCTCGGCGGAACAAAGATGTACTAGGATTTGAAGCAACACTATTGGTAGAATAACATGAAGAGAGAGATTGCAGAGTTTGTGGCACGGTGTTTGACTTGCCAGAGAGTCAAAACGGAAAATCAACGACCCGCATGTTTACTTCAGCCGTTGGAGATTCCTCAATGGAAATGGGAACATATAACTATGGACTTTGTTATGGACCTGCCCAGGTCACAAAAGGGTCATGACGCCTTTTGGGTCATAGTGGATAGATTGACCAAGTCAGCGCACTTCTTACTGATGAACAAGGAGGATAGTCCTGAGAGGTTGGGAGATATGTATGTGGCGGAGATTGTAAGAGTGCACGGGATGCCTGTGAGTATTGTATCGGATAGGGATCCTCGTGTTACTTCCCGATTTTGGAAGAGATTGCAAGAAGCTTTGGGAACGAAGTTGAGTTTCAGCACGGCTTATTACCCTCACACTGATGGACAATCTGAGAGAACTATTTAGATTCTGGAGGATATGCTGAGTTTTAGACTTCGGGAAAGGTTGGGAGAAATATCTGTCTCTAGCGGAGTTCGCTTATAATAATAGTTATCAGGCCACTATCGGGATGGCCCCTTTTGAGGCGTTGTATGGACGTAAGTGTCGATCCCCAATTTAGTGGGATGAAGTAGGTGAAACGAAGACTTTTGACCTGACCCTTCTACCTGAACTTATGAAGACTGTTGATAATATCAACCTCATCCGAAAACGGATGCTAACCGCCCAAAGCAGGCAGAAGAGTTATGCAGACCGACGGAGACATAGCCTAGAGTTTGAGGTCGGCGACAAGGTGTTCTTGAAGATATCACCCCGGAGGGGACTGATTAAACACGGCAAGGGTGGAAAGTTGAGCCCAAGGTTTGTAGGACCATTTGAGATAATTGAGAAGGTTGGCAAATTGGCGTATTGCCTGGCACTACCCCAAAACATCTCCAATATTCATGACGTCTTTCATGCTTCTATGCTGTGGAAGTATCACCCTGATCCATCGCATATCTTGGAGCCAGAGCCGTTGCAGCTTTGGGAGAACTTGTCTTATGAGGAGAAGCCTATTCGGATCCTAGACCAGCTAGATCGGGAGTTGCACAACAAAACTATACCGATGGTGAAAGTGTTGTGGGATCATCATGGAGTAGAAAAAGTAACGTGGGAAAGGCGAGACCAGATGGAGCAACAATATCCAGCTTTATTTCAAAGGTAATATTGAATTTCGGGACGAAATTCTTTTAAGGAGGGGAGGATGTGAGGCCCGACCTCGATTTGCGTGCGATACTTCATTTCATGTGCCCTAACCTAGATTTTCGTGCCTTGACCTAGGTTTAAGAATTGTGTTTCATTTTGTATGCCTTGCATTGAATTACGTGCATTCATTTAGGGTTGCGTGCATTTACTTGGGAAATGTGCATTCGTCTCATAGTTCGTGCCCTACCTCGTAGTGTGCGCCCAAAACCTAGGAAAGCGTGCCCTCACGCTAATCAAGAAAGCATCTTACACAAAGAACTAGATCAATAATTAATCCTACAAATCCCACTAACTAATATTAAATTACTAATTCAACCCACTAGAAGACAAAATCTCACAAAAAGCTATACATTCCTTATTCTTTATTCCTTATTCTTTTGCACTTTCAATACACAATTAAATAATGCTCCAATACATGACAAAAATTCAGATCCTAGCACTAGCCTTGGCCAACCACATGGGATCTTTTAGCAATGCTTTGCATAATTCAAATTAAATCTAGACAATCCTATGACAATCTATGACACATTGCATAAAAAATTTAGCTCAAAAACTCCACCAAAGCCTCCAAATCTCGACATAATGCTTCTTGACCATGCTAGGAATTTCAAAATGCTTCTTGAAGACACAAAAATCTGAATTTCTATGCCCAAGGCTGACATTTGCATCTATCCGTTCAAAGCCTTTCATTTTTCACTTCATTCTTCTTTCTTCCTCACATTTCTCTCTCTCCCACTCATTCTTCTCTCTCTCTCTCAGCTTTGGCTGAGTTTCTACACTCCTTAGCTTGTCTTCATCACACCATGGTTCATCAAGGCAAGCAAGAAGGTAAGGTACTCGACTAAGCAAGCTAGGTTGCAAGAATCACACATGCAAGCTCCTTGAGCAACCATTTCAGCCTAGGTGAGTTTACTAGCTTCCATTTCTTTTCCTCTTCTTCTAACCACATGCACCTACTAAGAACTTGGTCACTAAGCTAGGAAAAATATAGAAAATCGAGTTGGTGCCTCGGCTAAGCAAGGAAAGGAGTCAACCTTGTGCTTCATCAATGTTTTGTGCATCTTCTTGTTGTTTTGCTAAGGTGAGGGCTAAAACTTCTTGAAAATCTTTCAAAAATCCACATGCATGCTCTTAAATGTTTGTCTTTGCTTCTGTACTTGAGATATATGTGTGTTCATAAGCTTTTATATCCATGCATGGCAAGATTTTGGCTAGAAGGTATAGATGAAATCGGGTTTATGACAGCTTTCTTGCTTGTTGGTGCGAGGTGATTTTGTCTAGGTAAATGATGTTGAAAATGCATTAAAATTGGTAGGTAACTAGTTTTACCAGTTCTGAACAATTTTCACAGAAATCGGCTAAAGCTAATTTAGATTCTAAGGTCCTCAAAATGGCAAATCATTAAAATGTGTCCAAATCTGGAAAATCTGGAAAAATGATGCAGGTTTTGGTAGATTCACTGACTGTGTGGAACGAACCAGTTTTGACTTAGTAAATGATATCCAAAATGCATGAAATTTTTTTTTCTACTAGATTTTTCAGTTCTGGACATTTTTATCAGAAATGGACTAAGGCTAAATATGACCCTAAAGACCTCAAAAACGACAAGTATTGAAATATGTGCAAATCTGGACAATTTTGTGCAATCCACTGTTTTGGCTATAACTATTGAACTCGAACTCCAAATGATGCGAGGTTTGTTTCTGAATTTAGTTCACGTCTTAATATTTAATTTGACATCTTATTCACTAGAATTGGAGACTTTTTGCTTGTCTTAATGATTGTGAGAAAACAGTCCATTGCAGTGAGGGTTTCACATAGTGATGTGCTTAGAAAAATTGTTGTAACTTCTCTTGTTGAATTAAATGCTTGGAATTGTGGCATTGGGTTGTTGTGTGGACTGTTTTGAATACTTGAGGATGATTGAACTAATCGATGCATGGCTTGAGATTGATTTTGAGTTGACTTAGATACCGTCCTAGTCTCAACTATAAACAATGCCGACCAGGGATCGGCGGATGTTGCTTTTAGGACTCCGCTGGCACCTTAAGAGAAATCAAAGTTTTTGGGTTTCGGGGGGAGTATGGTCGCAAGGCTGAAACTTAAAAGAATTGACGGAAGGGCACCACCAGGAGTGGAGCTTGCGGCTTAATTTGACTCAACACGGGGAAACTTACCAGGTCCAGAAATAGTATGGATTGACAAACTGAGAGCTCTTTCTTGATTCTATGGGTGGTGGTGCATGGTCATTCTTAGTTGGTGGAGCGATTTGTCTGGTTAATTCTATTACACACCGCCCATCGCTCTTACCAATAGAAATGATCCGGTGAAGTGTTCGGATCGCGGCGACGTGGGCGATTCACTGCCCGCGACGCCGCGAGAAGTTCACTGAACCTTATCATTTAGAGGAAGGAGAAGTCGTAACAAGGTTTCCGTAGGTGAACCTGCAGAAGGATCATTGTCGAACCCTGTGAAGGAAGAACGACCTGCGAACCTGTTTAAATAACGCAGGACCAATGCGGGGGAGGCGGCTCGTTCCCAGCCTGCGTGTCGGTCCTGAGTCGGGGCAAACGCCCAGCAAACAACGAACCCCGGCGAGGAATGCGCGAAGAAAAATGAAAATTGGGGGCCAGCCAATCCGTGCCCCGTCTGCGGTATGCCGGGTTAGGCCTAGGTCCCTTACGAAAAGAAAACAACTCTAGGCAACGGATATCTCAGCTCTCGCATCGATGAAGAATGTAGCAAAATGCGATACTTGGTATGAATTGCAGAATCTCGTGAACCATCGAGTCTTTGAACGCAAGTTACGCTCGAAGCCGTCAGGCCGAGGGCACGTCTGCTTAGGCATCACGTATCGCGTCGGCCCCCACCCTGCGCCCTAACATTGGGTTGTCGGGTTCGTGCGTGGGGGCGGATTATGGCCTCCCGTGTCTCGAGGCACGGTTGACCGAAATACGAGTTCGGCGCGACGGACGTTACCACAAATGGTGGTTGGTCCATTTAACTCGCAAGTTGTCGTGCGTCGTCCCGTTGTGCGTGCAGGACTGTAGAAAGACCCTCCGGTGCTATGCACTACAACCGCAACCCCTGGTCAGACAGGATTACCCACTGAGTTTAAGCATATCAATAAGCGGAGGAACAAAAACTTACAAGGATTCCCTTAGTAACGGCGAGCGAACAGGGAACAGCCCAACTTGAGAATCGGGTGTCTCTGTCATCTAAATTGTAGTCCGGAGAAGCGTCCTCAGCGGCGGACCGAGCCTAAGTCCCCTGGAAAAGGGCACCAGAGAAGGTGAGAGCCCCGTCGTGCCCAAACCCTGTCGCACCACGAGGCGCTGTCGGCGACTCCGGTTGTTAGGGAATGCAGCCCTAAGCGGGCGATATATTCCGTCCAAGGCTAAATACGGGCGAGAGACCGATATCGAACATGTACCGTGAGGGAAAGATGAAAAGGACTTTGAAAAG
>CM075765.1:28730147-28732647 GCA_037974665.1 Ehretia macrophylla | reverse complement strand
CATGCGGCCCACATGCTGCACGATGGTGAGCGTATGCCGCACGAAGGTACGCACATGGGGCACCCATGTCATAAGATGTTGTGCGCATAAGGCATCCATGCCGCCCGATGGTGCACGCATGCCGTACTAAAGTGCGCGCATCGGGCGCCCATGCCACACAAAGATGCGTGCATGGGGCGCGCATGCCGTACGATGGTGTACGTATGTGGCCCGCATGTCGTACGATGGTGCGCGCATGCCGCACGAAAGTGCATGCATGAGGCGCCCATGCTGCACGATGGTGCGCGCTTCGGGAGCTCATGTCGCATGATGATGCGCGCATGTGGCCCTTATGCCGCACGATGGTGCGCATATGGGGCCACCATGCCGTACGATGGTGCCTGCATGCCGCATGATAGTGTGCGTATGTGGTGCCTATGCCACACTATGGTGCGGACATTTGGCACGCTTGTCGCATGATGGTGTGTGCATATGGCCCGCATGCCGCACGAAGGTGCGCGCATGGGGCACTCGTTCCGCACGATGGTTAGCGCAAGTGGCGCGCATAGGGCGCTCAAGGGGCGCTATTGGGGCATTGTTGGGGCACAACTGGGCCACTTTTGGGGTACGGCTGGGGCAATATGGGGGTACACTTGGGGGACGATGGGGGATGTTGGGGAACGGCTTTGGCACTACTAGGGGACATTGGGCACGAGGGCAATGTTAAGCATTCGGGGGTATTGAAAATGTGGAATGTATTATGATACGAATGTGGACATTGACATTCTTTTACAAGTAGTTTCCGAATCTACGAAGTAGTCTTAACATTTTCCTTGTCCGACAAATAGTTCGCCACATTTGTGAGGCGAAATAGATTAATCGGTTTCCCAATCCATCAAAAAAAATTTAACGCCAAATATCATGTAAACAAATTAATTTATGAATTAATATAAATTTTCCTGAATTTTCTAGTATTTTTTCTGATGTTTCCTTATTTTTCGTAATTTTTAAATATTAAAAATTAATTTTTTGAAAGAAATAATTTTGAATATCATTTAACAAATTAATGTATGAGTTAATATAATTTTTTCTGAATTTTCTACTATTTTTATTGATTTTTCCCTATTTCTCGCAATTATTAAATATTAAAAAATATTTTTTCAAAAAAAATAATTTTGAAACATTTGGATATCATATGTTATCAATATGGAGCAAGTTGGGTACGAAGATCATGCCATATGGGGCCTTTTATAGTGTAAAACACTCATTATGAATCTCCGGCAAAATGTATGCTACTTCTATCACTTGGGTATTTGCATCTAAATGTACTATAGGGGGGTATTGTAGTGTCAAGCCTCCTGGTCGAGGTCCATGCGGTGGGACATTGTGGGCACTTTGTGGCACATTGTGGGCTATATCGTGGGCTATATAGTAGGCGGGAATGCCTACCGAGTGAATCACGTTGAGGTATTGCATTGCATACCCGTGAGTTGGTGATGTGCCACCCCCGCCCCGCGTCCCCCAGCATGTCCCTCGGCGTGTCACCACGATGGTTAATGAGGAACGTGGTGGCTTCCCTAGCCCCTCATTATCCATCTTGGTGCCGCAACACTGTCGACGTCATTGGGATGGCTAATGAGGGAGCGAGTGGCTACCCAAGCACAAAACTAGCCATCCCCGTGCCACCGGCTAGGTACACATTGGGGGACATTCCTATCCCCCAACGTGTCGTTGGGCTTGCACGATGCGTAAATCGACTAGCACTTGAAGCCATGGTCGTTGCCAAGTGGATGCGCGCTGCCATGGTCTAGTGTCCTGGCGATCCAAGCACCGCATGGGCTTGGGTGCTGTTGGGGGACGGTGGGGGCAAGCGTGATGCTCAAATGGCCTAGCACACGTGGCATTGGCTTTCGTTAAGCAATGACGAAAGCGTTGCGATGAGACGATTGCTAATGCTTCAATGTCGGGGCGATCCAAGCACCATGCGGCCTTGAAGCGGTCCCCCGGTGGGTTCTGACGTGCTTGTGCAATGCGTGAATAGCCTACCACACGACACCTTGGTCCTCACTGAGTCGTAATGCGACGGACATGGTCTAATGTCGTGGCAATCCCAGTACTGCGTGGGCAGAAATGTAGTTTGCTTGTCCCGTTCCATGCATACAGGGGGACGGTGGGGGGCATACGTGACGCGCGAATCGCCTAGCACATGTGGCATTGGATTTTGTTAAGAAATCACGCGAGCATCGCGATGAGACGATTGCTGATGCTTCAATGTCGTGGCGATCCAAGCACCATGCGGCCTTGAAGCCGTCCCCCGGTTGGTTCTGACAAGACTGCGCGATGCGCGAATCGCCAAGCACACAACGCCATGGTCCTCACTGAGTCGTAATGCGACGGACGTGGTCTAGTGTCGTGGCAATTCTAGCACCGCGTGGGTAGGAAGGTAGTTTTCTTGTCCTATTCTGTGCATATAGGGGGACGGTGGGCGGCATGCGTGATGCGCAAATCACCTAGCACATGT
>CM075765.1:28697647-28725147 GCA_037974665.1 Ehretia macrophylla | reverse complement strand
GACATGAGGTGCCCATGCCGTACAAAGGTGCGCGCATGGGGCACGCATGTGGCAAGATGGTGCACGTATGCAGCTCACATGCTGTACGAAAGTGCGCGAATGGGGCACTGCATGCCGCACTTTATTGTGTGCATGTGGCCCGCATGCTGTACGAAGGTACGCGCATGGGGTGCCCATATCGCACGATGGTGAGCGCAAGCCGCACGAAGGCGCTCGCATAGGGCGCCCATGTAGCCCGATTGTGCGCGCATGCCACAATAAGGTACGCGCATGGGGTGCCCATACCGCTCTATAGTGCGCACATTCCGCACGATGGTGGGCGCATATAGCCCGCATGCCTTATAAAGGTGCACAAATGGGATCCCATGCCACACGATGGTGCGTGCATGGGGCGCACATGCCGCACTTTGTTGTGTACATGTGGCCCATATGCTGCACGAAGGTGTGCGCATGGGGCGTCCATGTCGTACGAAGATGCGCGCATGGGGCACCTATGCTGCACCCGCTGGTGCGCAGATGCCGCACGAAAGGCCCTCATGCCGATCGATGGTGGGAGCATGTGGCCGGCATGCCGCACGAAGGTGCTCGCATTGGGCACCTATGCTGTATGATGGGGCACGTATGCCACACGAACGGGCGCACATTGGGCCCCCATGCCGCGCGATAGGTCGTCCATGCAGCACAATATGGCGCGCATGCCGATTGATGGTATGCATCAGGCGTGCATGCCGCACGATGGTTCGAGCCTGTGGCCCGCATGGCCCACGAAGGAATGCGCTTTGGGTGCCCACGCCTCACGATGGTATGCGCAGGCTGCGCGATGCTGAGCGCATATGGCCCACATGCCACACGAAGGTACGCGCATGGGGCGCCAATGCTGCACAAAGGTGCGCCCATGAGGAGCCCATGCTAGACGGTGGTGCACTCATCGGGCCTGCATGCCGCATGATGGTGCGCGCATGCCGCACGAAGGTGCTCGCATGTGGCGTCCATGCCGCACAATGGTGCGTGCATCGGGCGTACATGCCGCATAATGGTACACTCATGTGGCCCACATACCGCATGATGGTGGGCGCATGGGGCGCCCGTGCCGCACGATGGTGCGTGCATGGGGCTCCTATGTCGCACGATGGTGCAGACATCGGACGCGCATGCCGCACGATGGTGCGCGCATGTGGCCCTCATGCTGCACGAAGGTGCGCGCATGGGTCGCCCGTGCCTCACCATGGTGCGCACAAATGGCACGCGCGAGGTACTCAAGGGGTACTATTGGGGCATGACTGGGGCACTGTTGGGGCACGGTTGGGGCAGTGTGGGGGTACACTTAGGGGACGATGGGGGATGTTAAGGGACGGCTTTAGCACTACTAGAGGACGTTGGGCACGACGGGCAATGTTAAGCACTCGGGGGTATTGGGCTTGCGAAATGTATTATGACACGAATGTGGACATTGATATTCCTTTACAAGTAGTTTCTGAATCTACGAAGTAGTCTTAACCATTGCCTTGTTCGACAAACAGTTCATCACATTTGTGATGCGAAATAGATTAATCGGTTTTGCAATCCATCCAAAAAATATTTTAACGCCAAATATCATGTAAACAAATTAATTTATGAATTAATATAAATTTTCCTGAATTTTCTAGTTTTTTTTCTGATTTTTCCCTATTTGTCGTAATTTTAAAATATTAAAAATTAATTTTTCAAAAAAAAATGTTGGAATATCATTTACAAATTAATGTATGAAATAATATAATTTTTTTTGAATTTTCTAATATTTTTTCTGATTTTTCGCTAATTTTCCCAATTATTAAATATTAAAAAATATTTTTTCGAAAAAAATAATTTTGAAGCATTTGGATATCATATGCTATTAATAAGGAGCAAGTTGGGTACAAAGATCATGCCATATGAGGCCTTTTATAGTGTAAAACACCCATTATGAATCTCTGGCAAAATGTACGCTACTGTTGTCATATGGGTTTTTGTATCTAAATGTACTATAGGGGGGTATGTGGTGTCAAGCCTCCTGGTCGAGGTCCATGCAGGGAGACGTTGTGGGCACTTCGTAGCACATTATGGGCTATATCGTGGGCTATATCCTGGGCTATATTGTGGGCGGGAATGCCTACCGAGTGAATCACGCCGAGGTATTGCATTGCATACCCATGCGTTGGGGTCGTGCCAACCCCGCCTTGCGTCTCCCGGCTTGTCCCTCGGCGCGGCACCAGGATGGCTAATAAGGAACATGGTGGCTTCCCTAGGCTCTCATTATCCATCTTGGTGCCGCAACACCGTCGACGTCAATGGGATGGCTAATGAGAGGGCGAGTAGTTGCCCAAGCACAGAACTAGCCATCCCCGTGCTGCCGGTTAGGTACACGTTGGGGACATTCCCGTCCCCTAACATGTTATTGGGCCTACGCGATGCGCGAATCACCAAGCACAAGAAGCCATGGCCGTTGCCAAATGGATGCACGCGGCCATGGTCTAGTGTCGTGGCGATCCAAGCACAGCGTGGGCTTGGGTGGCTCTTGGGGGACGGTGGGGGCAAACGTGATGCATAAATCGCCTAGCACACGTGGCATTGGCTTTCGTTAAGCAACAACGCGAGCGTTGTGATGAGACGATTGTCAATGCTTCAATGACGTGGCGATCCATGCACCATGCGGCCTTGAAGCCGTCCCTCTGTGCGTTCTGACGTGCATGTGTGATGCGCGAATCGCATAGCACACGACACCATGGTCCTCGCTGAGTCGTAATGCGACAGACGTGGTCTAGTGTCGTGGCGATCCAAGCACCGCGTGGGCAGGAATATAGTTTGCTTGTCCCGTTCCGTGCATACAGGGGGACGGTGGGAGGCAAGCGTGATGCGCGAATCACCTAGCACATGTGGCATTGGCTTTCGTTAAGCAACGACACAAGCGTTGCATTGAGATGATTGCTAATGCTTCAATCTCGTGGCAATCCAAGCACCATGCGGCCTTGAAGCCATCCCCCAGTTGGTTCCGATGGGAATGTGCGTTGCGCGAATCGCCTAGCACACGACGCCATGGTCCTTGCTGAGTCGTAATGCGACGGATGTGGTCTAGTATTGTGGCGATCCAAGCACCGTGTGGGTAGGAAGGTAGTTTGCTTGTCCCGTTCCGTGCAAACAGGGGGATGGTAGGGGGGTATACGTGATGCGCGAATCGCCTAGCACATGTGGCATTGGCTTTCGTTAAGCAACGACGCGAGCGTTGCGATGAGACGATTGCTGATGCTTCAATGTCGTGGCGATCCAAGCACCATGTGGCCTTAAAACCGTCCCCCGGTTGGTTCCGACGGGCCTGTGCGATGCGCAAATCGCCTAGCACACGACGCCATGGTCCTCGCTGAGTTGTAATGCGACGGATGTGGTCTAGTGTCGTGGCGATCCAAGCACTGCGTTGGCAGGAAGGTAGTTTGCTTGTCCTGTTCCGTGCATACAGGTGCATACAGGGGGACGGTGGAGGGCATACATGATGCGCGAATCGCCTAGCACAGTTGGTATTGGCTTTTGTTAAGCAACGACGCGAGCGTTGCGATGAGATGATTGCTGATGCTTCAATGACGTGGTGATCCAAGCACCATGCGGCCTTGAAGCTGTCCCCCTGTTGTTTTCCACGGGCCTGTGCGATGCGCGAATCGCCTAGCACACGACGCCATGGTCCTCGTTGAGTCGTAATGCGACCAACGTGGTCTAGTGTCGTGGCGATCGAAGTACCGCGTGGGCAGAAAGGTGGGTGGCATGCGTGATGCGCGAATCGCCTAGCACATGTGGCATTGGCTTTCGTTAGGCAACGACGCGAGTGTTGTGATGAGACGATTGCTGATGGTTCAATGTTGTGGCGATCCAAGCACCATGCGGCCTTGAAGCTGTCCCCCAGTTGTTTCTGACAGACCTGTACGATGCACGAATCGCCTAGCATACGACGTCATAGTTCTCGCTGAGTCATAATACGACGGACGTGGCCTAGTGTCATGGCGATCCAAGTACCGCGTAGGCAGGAAGGTAGTTTGCTTGTCCCGTTCCTTGCATACGGGTGCATACAGGGGGACAGTTGGGGGCATGCGTGATGCGCGAATCGCCTTGTACACGTGGCATTAGCTTTCGTTAAGCAACAACACGAGCGTTGTGATGAGACGATTGCCAATGCTTCAATGTCGTGGCGATCCATGCACCATGCGGCCTTGAAGCTATCCCCTTGTGCGTTCTGAAGTGCCTGTGCGATGCGCGAATCGCCTAGCACACGACGTCATGGTCCTCGCTAAGTCGTAATGCGACGGACGTGGTCTAGTATCGTGGAGATCCAAGCACCGCGTGGGTAGGAATATAGTTTGCTTGTCCCGTTCCGTGCATACAAGGGGATGGTGGGGGGCATGCGTGATGCGCAAATCGCCTAGCACATGTGGCATTGGCTTTCGTTAAGCAACGACGCGAGCATTACGTTGAGACGATTGTTGATGCTTCAAGGTCGTGGCGATCCAAGCACCATGCGGCCTTGAAGCCGTCCCCTAGTTGGTTATGACGGGACTGTGCGTTGTACAAATCACTTAGCACACGACACCATGGTCCTCGCTGAATCGTAATGCGACGGATGTGGTCTAGTGTCGTGTCGATCCAAGCACCGTGTGGGTAGGAAGGTTGTTTGGTTGTCCCGTTCTGTGCATACCGGGGGACGGTGGGACGCATGCGTGATGCGTGAATCGCCTAGCACATATGGCATTGTCTTTCGTTAAGCAATGACGCGAGCGTTGCGATGAGATGATTGCTGATGCTTTAATGTCGTTGCAATCCAAGCACCATGCAGCCTTGAAACCGTCCCACAGTTGGTTCAAACGGGCCTGTGCGATGTGCGAATCGCCTAGCACACGACGCCATGGTCCTTGCTGAGTCGTAATACGACGGACGTGGTCTAGTGTCGTGGTGAGCCAAGCACCACGTGGGCAGGAAGTCCGCTTTCGGTTGGTACCTCAGTTGCGTGCAATCGGTGCTTGGTCGGGCACCACGAAGTAGGTCCTTAAGCTTGCGACATGCGGCCTGGTCATGCACCTCGTGTTGTTCCCGTCCCATGTCCTTCAAAAATTCTTCATGCCTAGCGGTGCGTGCTCGGGCCATCTTACCAGTTCTGTTCCCGCACGAAGGTAAGCGCATGGGGCACCCATGCCGTACGATAGAGCACACATGTGGCCCACATGCCGCACGAAGGTGCACGCATGGGGTTCCCATGCCGCATGAAGGTGCCCGCATGGGGCGCCCATGCCGCACGATGGTACACTCATGCCGCACGAAGGTGCGCATATGAGCCGTCCACGCTGCACGAAGGTGCGCGCATGGGGCATGTATGCGGCACAATGGTGCATGAATGCGGCCTACATACCTCACGAAGGTGCGCGCATGGTGTACCCATGCCGCACGATGGTGAGCGCATGCTGCACAAATGTGCCCGCATGGGGCGCCCAAGCCGCAAGATAGTGTTCTCATGGGGCGCCCATGCCTCCCGATGGTGTGCTCATGCCGCACGAAGGTACGCACATGGGGCGCCCATGAGGCCCGACCTCGATTTACGTGTGATACCTCGTTTTGTGTGCCCTAACCTAGATTTGCATGCCTTGACCTAGGTTTAAGAGTCGTGTTTTGTTTTGTGTGCCTTGCATCGAATTACGTGCATACATTTAGGGTTGTGTGCATTTACTTGAGAAATGTGCATTCGTCTCGTAGTTCGTGCCTTACCTCTTAGTGCGTGCCCTAAACCTAGAAAAGCGTGCCCACACGTTAATCAAGAAAGCATCTTACATGAAACTCTAGATCATTAATTAATCCTACAAACTCCACTAACTAAAATTAAAATGCTAAGTCAATGCACTAGAAGATGAAATCTCACAAAAAGCTAGACATTCTTATTCTTTATTCCTTATTCTTTTGGACATCCCGAACACACAATTAAATAATGCTCAAAAGATGACAAAAATTCAGAATCTTGCAAGCCTTGGCCGACCACTATTTGCATTTGAACTAGCATTGCATAATTTATTAACATTCCTAGACATTTTATGACAAGTTATGACACAAAGCAAAAAAAAAAAAAATTTGGCTTAAAACCATACCCAATGCACCCCATTCTCGACACACTCAAATTGCCCATACTAGACATTTCAAATTATGCTCTTGAAGACACAAATTCTGAAATTTCAAAGCCCATAGCCGACACATGCATCAAAATCCCTCAAAGCTTTCATTTTTCTCTCATTTTCTCTCACTCTCTCATTTCTTCTCTCTCTTTCTCGGCCCTAGTTGCAATTATATACTCCATAGCTTAAGTTCATAATCCTTAGGTTCTTCAAGACATGCAAGATACTAAGGAACTCGACCAAGCAAGCTAGAAGAAAAAGAAACATGCATACAAGCTCTTAGAACCTTCATTTCGGCTTAGGTAAGTTTGATAGCTCCTATTTCATTTTCTTTTTGTTCTAACCACATCCACCTACTAACAACATAGTAACTTATCTAGGAATTAAAGAATCTCAAGTTGTCTCTCGGCTAAGCAAGGAGGAAAGTCAATTTTGTGCTTCATCAAGAGTTTTGTGCATCTTCAGTGTTGTCTTGCTAAGGTGAGGGCTAAACTCCTTTGAAAAGCTTTCAAAAACCACATGCATGCCTTTAAATGTCTATTTTTACCTCTGTACTTGTGATATATGTATGTACATGAGCTTTTGTAAACATGCATGGCAAGATATTTGGCTAGAATGTGAAGATAGATGAAATCGCGTAAGTGATAGCCTTCTGACTTGTTGGAGCGGAGTAGATTTGAGTAGGTACATGATGTTGAAAATGCGTGAAATTTGGTAAGTGGCTAGGTTTGCCAGTTCTGAGAATTTTTCATAGAAATAGGACAAAGCTAATTGTTACTCGAAGTTCCCCAAAATGGCAAAACATCAAAAGGTGTCCAAATCTGGAAAATCTGGGAAAATGAAGCAGGTTTTGGCAGATTCACTGTCCTTGTACAACGAACTTGTTTTGACTTAGTAAATTATGTCCAAAATGAATGAAATTTGGTATTATGTTATATTTTTCAGTTCAGGACATTTTTGTCAGAAATAGACTAAGGCTAAATCGGACTCTAAGGTCCTCAAAAACGACAAGTATTGAAATGTGTGCAAATCTGGACAGTTTTGCGTAGTCTCACGATTTTGGCTATAACTCTTGAACCTGAACTCCAAATGATGCGAGGTTTGTTCTGAAATTATTTTACTCCTTAAGCTTTAATTTGACATCTTTTTCACTGGAATTGGAGATTATTTTCTTGTCTTAATGATTGTGAGAAAACAGTCCATTGCAGAGAGGTCTTCATCTAGTGATATGCTTTGAAAATTATTGTAACTTCTCTTGTTGTATTAAATGCTTGGGATTGTGGCACTTGGATGCGGTTTGGACTGTTTTGAATGCTTGAGGGTGTTTTAATTAATCGATGCATGGCTTGAGTTTAATTACGTGACAACTTAGGGCTTAATCGCACAGGTGAGCATGAATTGAAACCCTAATGACTAGGAAAACTTGCTAAGTGTTGATCCTATGGATATCGTGTTTAAATATATGATTAGTAGGCTGCCCATAGTTTCCCTTATAGCCCTAAATGTGATTCCGATGATTACATGTTGACAAGTAGGCCTTTCTTGCACCCGGTCCCATGTAAATATCGTTACACGTTGTATAATCTTATTATTCTATTACGTGAACTTCAAAATGAGTTATATGACTTGATTTACATGCGTTACATGGCTGCCCGTTTAATATTCATATAACTCCATGTGCTTTACAAGTGAAATTACCTGTCGTATCGTGCCTCGCGTGTTTACTTGTCAATGTGCAATCTTATGACTGCTCGAAGGCAACCTACTTTCTTGTCCTCCTAATGTGATATATTAAATGTCATAAATGTGCATTGCATACAAGGTTGCAAGCTTTCATTCTGGCGTGGTAGCGTTCACGCACACCGGATGACATTGGGCTTGCCGGTGCAACCGTGACTACCATTGTCCAATTCCCTCTCTCGCTTAGGGCTAGACTTTTTCGGAGAGTTGGGTCGTAGGATTTCGGGGTACATCCGAAGTACACCCATTTGGCATGATAAGGGGATGATTTGAAGTCAGCCGCAACATTTGATAATGGAAATAAACTAAGAGCAAAAGCTCACTGTATCATTTTCACTATGTGTATAAGTACTCTTGCTTCGTTCCTAGAGGACCTCGGGGAGGAAAGACGGGTAATTGTGTTCTTTTACTCTTATATTAAATTATGTATTTACTTGTGATATATGTCATGCTTGCAAAAAGAGTTTTCATAAGTTCAACAGAAAAAAGAGTTTCAAAACTTATTTCTCGTTCCCCCTCGCAGAGTTCATAAGGACTCACCCTCTTTTATCATCTCAGGTGAAGAAGACCAGGAACAGGTACCCGAGGACAACGTGCCTTTCGATGATTCCTTGGAATAATTGCTTGCCCAACGTGCCTTAATTGACCATGGCCATTTTGTGAACGATATGTTGCTTGAAGACTATTTCTTATGTTGCTTGTTATTGTATTGTAAATGACCCCCGTTGTAATTTGGGGTCTAATATTGGGTTGTACTGATCATAACTAGATACACACTTTTATGGTCGTTTTTGCTATCGCTATTGGCCAGTATCTATCGCAGGCTTAAGAAGTATCAGGTAAAGGATTAAGTAAAATGAATCTATCCAATCTTAAGCAGGTACTTATTGATAAGCTAAGATCAACAGGTACTTTTGTAACAAGTATTGACAAACAAACGAGACATTGTCATCATGCTAGGTTGTTAATCAAACGAGAGTTCAAGATAACTAGTAGGCGTTTCGATTGGTGATAAATAGTAATCTTAGTTGGAAATGAAATTGAGATTGAAGGTTTTGAGGCATTTAGAGAATTAGGCCAAACTCAAGAGACCAATTACAGCCGTTATGCTGCCGGTTTTCCAGGGAATTTGTGGAGTTTAGGCTAAACGTTAAGTATTAAACCTTCATGAATGATTAAGTACGTGAAATGACTTGGATGTTTAGATCACTCCCTAGTCTAACCTCTATAGGCCGGGTTGGGGCTTGACACCTTAGGAGAAATGGTATCAGAGCTTAGATTGCTTAACCGGGTTTAACTCTCGAACCATGGGTAGAAGCCCTAAGGTAATTGAGATGACTTACTTATGTGTGTTATTGTGTGACAATATCAATTGTGCCTTCTCTGTTTCTATGTGCTTATGTGATTAACATTCTTAATTGTTTTTAGAATTGTGTATCTATATAAAATTATATGTTGCATATCTTATGCATTAAGTTCTTGGTTGTCGTATTCCAATAAATTGTGCATCATAATCTGTGCCTATAGTTGGCTGGCCCTAGTACCTGCACTACTAATAGGAGCGGTAAGCCCCAAGAGACCGAAGCTGCTTATCAAACTAATCCTGGCATGGCTATCTTTAATATGATGGCGAATGCCATGGATCGCGTGTCACGAGTGATGGAACGTCAAGGTGTACGTGAAGAAAACAACAACAACAGCAGGAATGGTGGTAACCATTTGAGAAATAGCAGAATGCTGGAGTTCTTTAACTTTAGCCCGTCCAAGTTCCACGGGGAAGCTGATGATGAAAAAGCAGAGGCTTGGTTGTCTGAGATCGAAAGGATTTTCAGGCCACTTGACTATACTGATGAAGAAAAGGTAGAGTTTGATGTGTTTCTGTTCCACGGGGATGCTGAGCATTGGTGGCACACTGTGGAGGCGCTTTGGGAAACTAATCATACACCTCGCTTGTGGGGTAATTTCGTTAAGGCATTCAAGGAGAAATACGTACCCGCAGTTTCCAGGCAGAGGCGGATTGAGGAATTATGCACTTGAACCAGGGTAACATGACGGTGGCCCAGTATGAGGCTCGTTTTGACCGACTGTCCCGTTATGCTCAATACATGGTCAGTACCCCTGAGGCGAAGATGTGGAAATTTATGAATAGGTTAAGGCCAGAAATTCAGGACCAGTTGGCTTCGCATGACTTCACTACCTATTCTGTTTTCCTTGATGCTGCTTCCCGAGTTGAGAAGAGGAAACTTGATAGAGCCGGTTCGAGCCAGCCGAACAAGAAACCCTATTAGCCTCCAAGTCAACAGAGGAAATTCTAGAGTTAGAGTCGTAGTCAGGGCCAGAGCTAGAACAGACCAGTTAATAACCGTGGCCCGACTAAAGCACCATCAGCCTCTTCCACCTGCAAATCCATAGGTATTTCACCTGCTACTCAGTCTATCAACTGTTCTTACTATGAGAAGAAGGGTCACACCGAGGCCTAGTGCTGGAAAAAGTCAGGACGATGTGTGCGATGTGGCAGTTATTAGCATCAGATCAAGGATTGCCATAAACGGCAAGGTGGACAAAATCAAGTTAAACCAGCTGGTAGAGGCAAGACTCCAGTTCCTAGAGTTCAGGCCCGAGCTTATGCTATTGAGTGCGAGGAGCTTCCAGAGGATACTACAGTTGTTGAAGGTACATTCTTGATACTGAATCAACCTGTTAGGGTGCTAATTGATCCAGGTGCTACTCATTCATTTATTACTCCCTTATGTGTGCAACGTGTGAAACTACAAGTTGTATGTTTGCCTTACGAAGTAGAAGTTGGTACTCCGATGGGTTCTAAACTTGTGACTAGCTCAGCTTGTAAAGCATGAAAAATCCAAATTAAAGATAGGGAATTCTCAGCCAATCTTATTGTATTACCCTTTCGAGACCATGAAGTCATCTTAGGGATGGACTGGTTGGCAAAGCATCATGCCCAACTAGATTGTCGGACGAAGATTGTAACATTCCAGATACCTGGTCAACCAATATTGGAGGTAATAGGTCGAAGAGACTTCACCGTGAGTTCCATCATTTCATCTACGAAAGCAGTGAAGTCCTTGAGGAATGGATGTAGTGGATACTTAGCTTACCTCATCAACAAGCCGTCGGACAAAGCTAAGTTGGATGAGATGCCAGTGATTAAAGATTATGCAGATGTGTTTCCAGAAGAATTACCTGGTTTACCCCCAAATCGGGAGATCAAGTTCATTATAGAATTACTGCCTGGCACCCAGCCGATATCTAAAGCTCCCTATCGTATGGAACTTGCCGAGCTACAAGAACTGAAGGACCAATTGCAAGAATTGTTGAAAAAGGGGTTCGTTCAACCAAGTTCTTCTCCGTGGGGTATGCCAGTCTTGTTTGTAAAGAAGAAAGACAGAACGTTAAGACTATGAATCGATTACCGAGGATTGAACCAAGTGACCATCAAGAATAAATACCCACTTCCACTGATCGACGAGTTGTTTGATCAACTTCAAGGAGCTAAAGTGTATTCGAAGCTCGACTTTAGGCAAGGGTACTATCAATTGCGTATCAAAAAGGAGGATGTGCCTAAAACGGCTTTGAGGACGAGATATGGGCATTATGAATATGTGGTGATGCCATTTGGGCTAACTAATGCCCTTGCAGCTTTTATAGACTTGATGCACAGGGTGTTTCAACCCTACTTGGACCAATTTGTGGTGATCTTTATTGATGATATTTTGGTATACTCGAAATCCGAGGCTGAGCATGAACAACATCTGCGATTGGTACTGCAGAAACTTCGAGAGCATCAATTGTATGCGAAGTTTAATAAATGCGAATTTTGGTTGCAGTAGATTGCATTTTTGGGGCACATCATATCCCAAGAGGGAATAGTAGTGGATCCAGCAAAGATAGAAGCGGTGATGTCTTGGAAGAAGCCGGAAAATGTTACAGAGGTTCGGAGTTTTCTTGGTCTAGCCGGCTATTATCGAAGGTTCGTGAAAGATTTCTCAAAGATTGCAGGACCGCTTACAAAGCTCACTCAAAAGAAAACAAAGTTCGTGTGGGATGACAAGTGTGAGAACAACTTCCAAGAATTGAAGAAAAGATTGACTACCGCACCTGTTCTTGCATTGCCTGAAGGGAGTCAAGGTTTTGTAATCTATAGCGATGCTTCGAAGGAAGGATTGGGTTGTGTGTTGATGCAAAATGGTAGAGTGATTGCGTATGCTTCTAGGAAACCGAAGCCATATGAATTGAATTACCCGACGCATGATTTGGAGTTAGCGGCTATTGTGTTTGCACTCACGAAATGGAGGCACTATCTGTGGGGTAACAAGTTCGAGGTGTTTACTGATCACAAGAGCTTGAAATACTTGTTCTCACAAAAAGAGTTGAACGTGAGGCAAAGACGGTGGATGGAGCTTTTGGATGATTATAACTGCACAATCAATTATGTGCCTAGTAAAGCAAATGTAGTTGCAGATGCCTTAAGTCAGAAAGCGAGCATGGCAAAACTGGAAGTTAAGGTGCAGGAGTTGTTAGAGGAAGCATTTTTGTGGAAACTACAATTGACTCAAAAAGGGTTACTACTTGCCACTACACAAGTTCAATCGACCTTGTTGTCTGAATTGCGAGAGGCTCAACAGAAGGACCAACAGTTTCAAAAGATTAAAGAAAGCAACACAGATTTCAAGTTTCATGATGATGGTATTTGGAGGTTTAGGAATCAGATTTGTGTTCCTAATGAGCTAGAGCTGAAAAAGAAGATTCTTGAAGAAGCCCATAATTCAAGATACACTATTCACCTCGACGGAACAAAGATGTATCAGGATTTGAAGCAACACTGTTGGTGGAATAACATGAAGAGAGAGATTACAGAGTTTGTGGCACGGTGTTTGACTTGCCAGAGAGTCAAAGCATAACATCAACGACCAGCAGGTTTACTTCAGCCGTTAGAAATTCCTCAATGGAAATAGGAACATATAACTATGGACTTTGTCATGGACCTGCCCAGGTCACACAAGGGTCATGATGCCGTTTGGGTTATAGTGGATAGATTGACCAAGTCAGCACACTTCTTACCGATGAACAAGGGGGATAGTCCTGAGAAATTGGGAGATATGTATGTGGCGGATATTGTAAGATTGCACGGGATACCAGTGAGTATTGTATCAGATAGGGATCCTCGTTTTACTTCCCGATTTTGGAAGAGATTGCAAGAAGCTTTGGGAACGAAGTTGAGTTTCAGCACGGCTTATCAACCTCAGACTGATGGACAATCTGAGAGAACTATTTAGATTCTGGAGGATATGCTAAGGGCATGTGTTTTAGACTTCGGAAAAGGTTGGGATAAATATCTGCCTCTAGCGGAGTTCGCTTATAATAATAGTTATCAGGCCACTATCGGGATAGCCCCATTTGAAGCATTGTATGGACGTAAGTGTCGATCCCCAATTTACTGGGATGAAGTAGATGAGACGAAGACTTTTTGACCCGACCCTTCTACCTGAACTTATGAAGACTATTGATAATGTCCACCTCATCCGAAAGAGGATGCTTACTGCCCAAAGCATGCAGAAAAGTTATGCAGACTGACGGAGACGGAGTCTAGAGTTTGAGGTCGGCGACAAGGTGTTCTTGAAGATATCACCTCGGAGAGGACTGATTAAACACGGCAAGGGTGAAAAGTTGAGCCCGAGGTTTGTAGGGCCATTTGAGATAATTGAGAAGGTTGGCAAATTGGTGTATTGCCTGGAACTACCCCCAAAACCTCTCCAATATTCACGACGTCTTTCATGTTTCAATGCTACGGAAGTATCACCCTGATCCATCGCATATCTTGGAGCCAGAGCAGTTGCAACTTCGGGAGAACTTGTCTTATGAAGAGAAGCCCATTCGGATCCTAGACCAGCAAGATCGGGAGTTGCGCAACAAATCTATACCGATGGTGAAAGTGTTGTGGGATCACCATGGAATCGAAGAAGCAACGTGGGAAAGGCGATACCAGATGGAGCAACAGTATCCAGCTTTATTTCAAAGGTAATATTGAATTTCGGGATGAAATTCTTTTAAGGAGGGGAGGATGTGAGGCCCGACCTCGATTTGCGTGTGATACCTCGTTTCGTGTACCCTAACCTAGATTTGTGTGCCTTGACCTAGGTTTAAGAGTCGTGTTTTGTTTTTTGGGCCTTGCATTGAATTATGTGCATACATTTAGGGTTGCGTGCATTTACTTGGAAAATGTGCATTCGTCTCGTAGTTCACGTCTTGCCTCATAGTGCGTGCCCTAAACCTAAGAAAGCGTGCCTACACGCTAATCAAGAAAGCATCTTACATGAAGCACTAGATCATTAATTAATCCTACTAACTCCACTAACTAATATTAAAATGATAAGTCAAAGCACTAGAAGACGAAATCTCACAAAAAGCTAGACATTCTTATTCTTTATTCTTTATTCTTTTGCACATCCCGAACACACAATTAAATAATTCTCAAAAGATGACAAAAATTCAGAATCTTGCAAGCGTTGGCCGACCACTATTTGCATTTGAACAAGCATTCCATAATTTATTAACATTCCTAGACATTCTATGACAAGTTATGACACAAAGCCAAAAAAAAAAAAGAAAAAATTGGCTTAAAACCCTACCCAATGCACCCCATTCTTGACACACTCAAATTGCCCATACTAGACATTTCAAATTATGCTCTTGAAGACACAAATTCTGAAATTTCAAAGCCCATTGCCGACACATGCATCAAAATCCCTCAAAGCTTTTATTTTTCTCTCATTTTCTCTCACTCTCTCATTTCTTTTCTCTCTCTCTCGGCCCTAGCTGCAATTATAGACTCCATAGCTTAAGTTCATAATCCTAAGGTTCTTCAAGACATGCAAGATACTAAGGAACTCGACCAAGCAAGCTAGAAGAAAAAGAAACATGCATACAAGCTCTTAGAACCTTCATTTCAGCTTAGGTAAGTTTGATAGCTCCTATTTCATTTTCTTTTTGTTCTAACCACATGAACTTACTAAGAACATGGTAACTTAGCTAGGAATTAAAGAATCTCAAGTTGTCTCTCGGCTAAGCAAGGAGAAAAGTCGATTTTGTGCTTCATCAAGAGTTTTGTGCATCTTCTTTGTTGTCTTGCTAAGGTGAGGGCTAAACTCCTTTGAAAACCTTTCAAAAACCACATGCATGCCTTTAAATGTCTATTTTTACCTCTGTACTTGTGATATATGTGTGTACATGAGCTTTTGTAAACATGCATGGCAAGATATTTGGCTAGAATGTGAAGATAGATGAAATCGCGTAAGTGACATCCTTCTGACTTGTTGGAGTGGAGCAAATTTGACCAGGTAAATGATGCTGAAAATGCATGAAAGTTGGTAGGTAACTAGTTTTGCCAGTTTTGAGAAATTTTCATAGAAATAGGCCAAAGTTAATTGTTACTCTATGGTCCCCAAAATGGCAAAACATCAAAAGGTGTCCAAATTTGGAAAATCAGGGAAAATGAAGCAGGTTTTGGTAGATTCACTATCCTTGTAGAACGAACCAGTTTTGACTTAGTAAATGATTTCCAAAATGCATGAAATTTGGTATTCTGCTATATTTTTCAGTTCTGCACATTTTTGTCTGAAATAGACTAAGGCTACATCTGACCCTAAGGTCCTAAAAAATGACAAGTATTGAAATGTGTGCAAATCTAGACAGTTTTGCGTAGTCTCACAGTTTTGGCTATAACTCTTGAACCCGAACTCCAAATGATGCGAGGATCTTTTTCACTGAAATTGGAAATTGTTTGCTTGTCTCAATGATTATGAGAAAACAGTCCATTGCAGAGAGGTCTTCATCTAGTGATATGCTTTGAAAATTATTGTAACTTCTCTTGTTGTATTAAATGCTTGGGATTGTGGCACTTGGATGTGGTGTGGACTGTTTTGAATGCTTGAGGGTGTTTTAATTAATTGATTCATGGCTTGAGTTTAATTACATGACAACTTAGGGCTTAATCGCATGGGTGAGCACGAATTGAAACCCTAACGACTAGGAAAACTTGCTAAGTGTTGATCCTATGGATATCGTGTTTAATTATATGATTAGTAGACTGCCCGTAGTTGCCCTTATAGCCCTAAATGTGATTCTGATGATTACATGTTGACAAGTAGGCCTTTGTTGCACCCGGTCCCACGTAGATGTCATTGCACGTTGTATAATCTTATTATTTGATTACGTGAACTTCGAAATGAGTTATATGACTTGATTTACATGCATTACATGGTTGCCCGTTTAATATTCATATAACTCCACGTGCATTACAAGTGAAATTACCTGTCGTATCCTGCCTTGCGTGTTTACTTGTCAATGTGCAATCTTATGACTACTCGGAGGCAACCTATTTTGTTGTCCTCCTAATGTGATATATTAAATGTCATAAATGTGCATTTCATACAAGGTTGCAACCTTTCATTTCGGCGTGGTAGCGTTCACGCACACTGGGCGGCATCGGGCTTGCCTGTGCAACCGTGACTACCATTGTCCAATTCCTTCTTTCGCTTGGGGGCTAGACTTCCTCGGAGAGTTGGGTCGTAGGATTTCGAGGGACATCCGGAGTACACCTATTTGGCATGATAAGGGGATGATTTGAAGTCAGCCGCAACAACTGATACTAGAAATGAACTGAGAGCAAAAGCTCATCGTATCCTTTTCAATATGTGTATAAGTACTCTCGCTTGGTTCATAGAGGACCTCGGGGAGGAAAGACGGGTAATTGTGTTCTTTTACTCTTATATTACATTATGTATTTACTTGTGATATATGTCATACTTGCAAAAAGAGTTTTCATAAGTTCAACCGGAAAAAGAGTTTCAAAACTTATTTCTCGTTCCCCCTCGCTGAGTTCATAAGGACTCACCCTCTTTTATCATCTCAGGTGAAGAAGACCAGGAACAGGTACCCGAGGACAACGTGCCTTTCGATGATTCTTTGGAATAATTGCTTGCCCTACATGCCTTAATTGACCATGGCCATTTTGTGAATGATATGTTGCTTGAAGACTATTTCTTATGTTGCTTGTTATTGTATTGTAAATGACCCCTGTTGTGATTTGGGGTCTAATTTTGGGTTGTACTGATCATAACTAGATATACACTTTTATGGTCATTTTTGCTATCGCTAGTGGCTAGTATCTATTGCAGGCTTAAGAAGTATCAGGTAAAGGATTAAGTAAAATGAATCTATCCAATCTTAAGTAGGTACTCATTGGTAAGCTAAGATCAACAGGTACTTTTGTAATAAGTATTGACAAACAAACGAGACATAGTCATCATGCTAGGTTGTTAATCAAATGAGACTTCAAGATAACTAGTAGGAATTTCGATTGGTGATAAATAGTAATCTTAGTTGGAAATAAAATTGAGATTGAAGGTTTCAAGGCGTTTAGAGAATTAGGCCAAACTCAAGAGCCCAATTACAGCCGTTATGCTGTCAATTTTCTCGAGAATTTGTGGAGTTTAGGCTAAACGTTAAGTATTAAACCTTCATGAATGATTAAGTACGTGAAATGACTTGAATGTTTTGATCACTCCCTAGTCTAACCTCTATAGGTCAGGTTGGGGCGTGACACCTTAGGAGAAATGGTATCAGAGCTTAGATTGATTAAGCCGGGTTTAACTCTCGGACCATGGGTAGAAGCCCTAAGGTAATTGAGATGACTTGTTTATGTGTGTTATTGTGTGACAATATCAATTCTTCCTTCTCTGTTTCTATGTGCTTATGTGATTAACGTGTCTTAACTATTTCTAGAATTGTGTATCTGTATAAAATTATATGTTGCATATCTTATGCATTAAGCTCTTGTTTGTCGTATTCCAATAAATTGTGCATAGTAATTTGTGCCTATAGATGGCTGGCCCTAGTACCGCACTACTAATAGGATCGGTAAGCCCCAAGAGACCAGTGGGAGAAATAGCAGAATGCGGGAGTTCCTTGACTTTCGCCCGTCCAAGTTCCACAGAGAAGCTGATGATGAAAAAGCAGATGCTTGGCTGTTTGAGATCGAGATGATTTTCAGGCCACTTGACTATACTGATGAAGAAAATGTGGAGTTTGCTGTGTTTCTATTGCACGGGGATGCTGAGCATTGGTGGTACACTGTGGAGGCGCTTTGGTAAAACTGATCATACACCTCGCTTGTAGGGTAATTTCGTTAAGGCATTCAAGGAGAAATACTTACCTGCACTTTCCCACTATGCTGAGCATTGAGGAATTCATGCACTTGAACTAGGGTAACATGACGGTGGCCTAGTACGAGGCTCGTTTTGACCGACAGTCCCACTATGCTCAATACATGGTCAGTACCCCTGAGGCGAAGATGTAAAAATTTACGAATGGGTTGAGGCCAGAAATTCAGGGCCAGTTGGCTTCGCATTACTTCACTACCTATTCTGCTCTCCTTGCTGCTGCTTCCCGAGTTGAGAAGAGAAAACTTGATAGAGCCGGTTTGAGCCAGCCGAACAAGAAACAATATTAGCCTCCAAGTCAACAGAGGAAATTCCAGTGCCAGAGTCGTAGTCAGGGCCAGAGCCAGAACAGACCAGTTAATAACAGTGGCCCGGCTAAAGCACCATCAGCCTCTTCCACCCACGGATCCACAGGTAGTTCACCTGTTACTCAGTCTATCAACTGTTCTTACTGTGACAAGAAGGGTCACACCGAGGCCCAGTGCTAGAAGAAGTCAGGACGATGTGTGTAGTGTTGCAGTGATCAGCATCAAATCAAGGATTGCCCTAAACGGCAAGGAGGACAAAATCAAGTTAAACCAGCTGGTAGAGGCAAGACTCCTGTTCCTTGAATTCAGGCCCGAGCTTATGCTATTGAGTACGAGGAGCTTCCAAAGGAGACTGCAGTTGTTGAAGGTACATTCTTGATACTGAATCAACCTGTTAGGGTGCAAATTGATCAAGGTGTTACTCATTTATTTATTACTCCCTTATGTGTGCAACGTGTGAAACTACAAGTTGTATGTTTGCCTTACGAAGTAGAAGTTGGTACTCCGATGGGTTCTAAACTTGTTACTAGCTCAGCTTGTAAAGCTTGTAAAATCCAAATTAAAGATAGGGAATTCTTAGCCAATCTTATTGTATTACCCTTTCTAGATTATGAAGTCATCTTAGGGATGGACTGGTTGGCAAAGCATCATGCCCAACTAGAATGTCGGATGAAGATTGTAACATTCCAAATACTTGGTCAACCAATATTGGAGGTAATGGGTCGAAGAGACTTCACCGGGAGTTCCATCATTTCATCTACGAAAGCAGTGAAGTCCTTGAGGAAAGGATGTAGTGGATACTTAGCTTACCTCATCAACAAGCTGTCAGACAAAGCTAAGTTGGATGAGATGCCAGTGATTAAAGATTATGTGGATGTGTTTCCAGAAGAATTACCCGGTTTACCCCCAAATCGGGAGATCAAGTTCATTATAGAATTACTGCCTGGCATCCAGCCAATATCTAAAGCTCCCTATCGTATGGCACTTGCCGAGCTACAAGAACTAAAGGACCAATTGCAAGGATTGTCGAAGAAGGGGTTCGTTCAACCAAGTTCTTCTCCGTGGGGTGCGCCAGTCCTGTTTGTAAAGAAGAACAACAAAACGTTGAGGCTATGCATCAATTACCGAGGATTGAACCAAGTGACCGTCAAGAATAAATATGCACTTCCACTGATCGACGAGTTGTTTGATCAACTTCAAGGAGCTAAAGTGTATTCGAAGTTCGACTTGAGGCAAGGGTACTATTAGTTGCAGATCAAAAAGGTGGATGTTCTTAAAACGACTTTCAGGACGAGATATGGGCATTATGAATATGTGGTGATGCCATTTGGGCTAACTAATGCCGCTGCAGCTTTTATAGACTTGATGCACAAGGTGTTTCAACACTACGTGGACCAATTTGTGGTGATCTTTATTGATGATATGTTGGTATACTCGAAATCCGAGGTTGAGCATGAACAACATCTGCGATTGGTACTGCAGAAACTTCGAGAGCATCAATTGTATGCGAAGTTTAGCAAATGCGAATTTTGGTTGCTGCAGATTGCATTTTTGGGGCACATCATATCCTAAGACGGTGGATGGAGCTTTTGGATGATTATAACTGCATAATGAATTATGTGGCTGGTAAAGCAAATGTAGTTGCAGATGCCTTAAGTCGGAAAGCGAGCATGGCAAAACTGGAAGCTAAGGTGCAGGAGTTGTTAGAGGAAGCATTTTTGTGGAAACCATAATTGACTCAAAAAGGGTTACTATTTGCCACTACCCAAGTTCAATCGACCTTGTTGTCTGAATTGCGAGAGGCTCAACAGAAGGACCAACAGTTTCAAAAGATTAAAGAAAGCAACACAGATTTCAAGTTTCATTATGATGGTATTTGAAGGTTTAGGAATCCGATTTGTGTTCCTAATGAGCTAGAGCTGAAAAAGAAGATTCTTGAAGAAGCCCATAATTCAAGTTATACTATTCACCCCAGTGGAACAAAGATGTACCGGGATTTGAAGCAACACTGTTGGTGGAATAACATGAAGAGAGAGATTGCGGAGTTTGTGGCACGGTGTTTGACTTTCCAGAGAGTCAAAGCAGAACATCACAATGGTACGCGCATGCCGCATGAAGGTGTGCACATGGGGCGCCCATGCCGCATGATGATGCGCGCATGTGGCCTGCATGCTGCACGATGTTGTATGCATAAGGCCGCCATACCGCACGATGGTGCGCGCATGGGGCACCCATGCCGGACGTAGGTGCGAGCATGGGGCGCCCAATACCGCACGATGGTGCGCGTATCGGGCACGCATGCTGCACGATAATGCGCGTATGTGGCCCGCAAGCCGCACGATGGTGTGCCTATGGGGCGCCCATGCCGTACGATGGTGAGGACATTGAGCGCGCATGTCGCCCGATGGTGCGCGCATGTGGCCCGTATGCCGCACGAAGGTGCCGGCATGGGGCGCCCATACCACACGAAGATGCACACATGGGGTGGCCATGGCACATAGCGCGCAAGCCTCACAATGGTGCTAGCATGTGGCCCGCATGCTGCACGAAGATGCGCGCATGGGGTGCCTATACCGCACGATGGTACGTGCATGCCACACGAAAGTGCGCACATGGGGTGCCTATGCCGGATGATGGTACGTGCATGTGGCCCGCATGCAGCACGATAGTGCGAGCATGGGGCGCGCATGCCGCACGATGGTGCGTGCATATGGCCAGCATGCCTCATGACGGTGCGCGCATGGGCACCCATGCCGCATGATGGTGCGTGCATGGGGCGCCCATGTCGCACTATAGTACGTGCATCGGGCGGGCATGCCGCACGATGGTGCACGCATATGGCCCGCATGCCGCACGATTGTACGCGCTTGGGGTGCCTATGCCGCACGATGGTGCGGACATCGGGCGACCATGCCGCACTATGGTGCGCTCATGCCGCACGAAAGTGAGTGCATGGGGTGCCCATGGCGCACGATGGTGCACGCATTGTGCACCCATGCTGCACGATGGTGCAGACATAAAGCACGCACATGCCGCACGATGGTGCGCGCATTTGGTCTGCATGCCGCACCAAGGTGAGCGCATGGGGCGCCCATGCCAAACGACGTTGCGCGCAAGTTGCGTACTCGGGGCGCTCGAGGGGCGTTGTTGGGGCACTATTGGGGCACGGCTGGGGCATGATTGGGGCACTATGGGGGTACACTTGGGTGACGATAGGGGATGTTGGGGGACAACTTTGGCACTACTAGGGGACGTTGGGCACGATGGGCAATTTTAAGCATTTGGGGGTATTGGGCATGCGGAATGTATTATGACACAAATGTGGACATTGATATTCTTTTACAAGTGGTTTCCAAATCTACGAAGTAGTCTTAACCTTTGCCTTGTCCGACAAATTGTTCATCACATTTGTGAGGTGAAGTAGATTAATCGGTTTCCCAATCCATCCAAAAAAAATTTTAACGCCAAATATCATATAAAGAAATTAATTTATGAATTAATATAAATTTTTCTGAATTTTCTAATATTTTTTTTGATTTTTCCCTAATTTTCCTAATTTTTAAATATTAGAAATTAATTTTCCAAAAAAAATATTTTTGAATATCATTTCACAAATTAATGTATGAATTAATATAATTTTTTTCTGAATTTTCTATTATTTTTTTTCTGATTTTTCCCTATTTTTCCCAATTATTAAATATTAAAAAATATTTTTTCAAAAAAAATAATTTTGAAGCATTTGGATATCATATGCTATTAATAAAGAGTAAGTTGGGTACGAAGATCATGCCATATGGGGCCTTCTATAGTGTAAAACACCCATTATGAATCTCTGGCAAAATGTACGCTACTGTTGTCACTTGAGTTTTTGCATCTAAATATACTATAGTGGGGTATGTGGTGTCAAGCCTCCTGGTCGAGGTCCTTGCGGGGGGACATTGTGGGCACTTCGTGGCACATTGTGGGCTATATCGTGGGCTATATTGTGGGCGGGAATGCCTACCAAGTGAATCACGCCGAAGTATTGCATTGCATAGCCGTGCGTTGGGGCCGTGCCACCCCCGCCTCGCGTTCCCCGGCATGTCCCTCAGCACGGCACCAGGATGGCTAATGAGGAACGTGGTAGCTTCCCTAGCCCCTCATTATCTACCTTGGTGCCGCAACACCGTCGACGTCATTAGGATGGCTAATGAGGGGGCGAGTGGTTGCCGAAGCACAAAACTAGCCATCCCCGTGCGATAGGCTAGGTACATGTTGGGGGTCATTCCCGTCCCCCGACGTGTCGTTGGGCCTGCACGATGAGCGAATTGCCTA
The DNA here is from genome assembly GCA_037974665.1 of Ehretia macrophylla. NCBI lineage: Eukaryota > Viridiplantae > Streptophyta > Magnoliopsida > Boraginales > Ehretiaceae > Ehretia > Ehretia macrophylla. The sequence goes on along the minus strand of CM075765.1, from coordinate 28,702,395 downwards.
GCACACAAAGCCATGGCCGTTGCCGAGTGGATGCGTACGGCCATGGTCTAGTGTCATGGCGATCCAAACACCGCGTGGGAGTGGGTGGCTCTTGGGGGACAGTGGGGGCAACTGTAATGCGCGAATCGCCTAGCTCACGTGGCATTGACTTTCATTAAGCAACGACGTGAGCGTTACGATGAGACGATTGCTAATGCTTCAATGTCGTGGTGATCCAAGCACCATGCAGCCTTGAAGCCGTCCCTCGGTTGGTTCCGACGGGACTGTGCGATGCACGAATCGCCTAGCACACGACGCCATGGTCCTCGCTGAGTCGTGATGCGATGGACGTGGTCTAGTGTCGTGGCGATCCAAGCACTGCGTGGGCAAGAAGGTAGTTTGCTTGTCCTGTTTCGTGCATACAGGGGGACGGTGGGGGGCATGCATGATGTGCGAATCACTTAGCACATGTGGCATTGGCTTTCATTAAACAACGACGCGAGTGTTGCAATGAGACAATTGCTAATGCTTCAATGTCGTGGCGATCCAAGCACCGTGTTACCTCAAAGCCATCGCCCAGTGTGTTCCCACTGGCCTACTTGATGCGCAAATTGCCTAGCACACGACGCCATGGTCCTCGCTGAGTCGTAATGTGACGGACGTGCTCTAGTGTCGTGGTGATCCAAGCACTGCGTGGGCAAGAGGCCTGCTTTCGGTTGGTACCTCAGTTACGTGCAATCGGTACATGGTCGGGCATCACGAAGTAGGCCCTTAAGCTTGCGATATACAGCCTGGTCATGCACCTCGTGCTGTTGCAGTCCCGTGTCCCTCAGAAATTCTTCGTGCCTAGAGGTGCATGCTCGGGCCATCTCGCCAGTTCCGTTCGCCTAAAGGGCTTCGTTTTCCTAGATGGTGGGGCGGTTACCGGCTTGGTGGTTTGGGCATAGTGAACGTGATAGCGCGTGAGTGGTGGTCGGCTTGTGTGGATTGGTTAGATCCCTGCTTGAGCAGCGACGTTCGCCCCTGTTTGCCTTGCGTCTGCCTCCGTGGACGACGTGGGGCGAACCCCTAAGCACGTCCCATGTTCCACGCTGCTCACTCCAACAAGTGAGGCACACGTGGCCCGTGGGGCGTCGCTCGATCTCTCGGATGCGGCACACCTTGACGGTATAGGGTCCTTGGCCTCTCTATGCCTGAAATCAGCATTCGTCGCTAATCGCGTACGATGGTGGTGCGCACGTCTCGAGCCATTGACCCTTAGGGGACGATGTGTCTCGTGCGACGCCGGCGTCGGTGGGGAATGCTACCTGGTTGATCCTGCCAGTAGTCATATGCTTGTCTCAAAGATTAAGCCATGCATGTGTAAGTATGAACTAATTCAGACTGTGAAACTACGAATGGCTCAATAAATCAGTTATAGTTTGTTTCATGGTATCTACTACTCGAATAACCGTAGTAATTCTAGAGCTAATATGTGCAACAAACCCCGACTTCTGGAAGGGATGCATTTATTAGAAAAAAGCTCGACACGGGCTCTGCCCGTTGCTGTAATGATTCATGATAACTCGACGGATCACACGGCCCTCGTGCAGCGACGCATCATTCAAATTTCTGCCCTATCAACTTTCGATGGTAGATAGTGGCCTACCATGGTGGTGACGGGTGATGGAGAATTAGGGTTCGATTCTGGAGAGGGAGCATGAGAAACGGCTAGCAAATCCAAGGAAGGCAGCAGGCTCGCAAATTACCCAATCCTGACATGGGGAGGTAGTGACAATAAATAACAATACCGGGTTCAAAGAGTCTGGTAATTAGAATGAGTACAATCTAAATCCCTTAACGAGGATCCATTGGAGGGCAAGTCTGGTGCCAGCAGCTATGGTAATTCCAGCTCCAATAGCATATATTTAAGTTGTTGCAGTTAAAAAGCTAGTAGTTGGACTTTGGGATGGGTCGGCCAGTCTGCCTCAGGTGTGCACCGGTCGTCTCGTCCCTTCTACCGCCGATGCGCTCCTGGCGTTAACTGGTCGGGTCGTGCCTCCGGCGCTGGTACTTTGAAGAAATTAGAGTACTCAAAGCAAGCCTACGCTCTGTATACATTAGCATGGGATAACATTATAGGATTTCGATCCTATTGAGTTGGCCTTCGGGATCGAAGTAATGATTAACAAGGACAGTCGGGGGCATTTGTATTTCATAGTCAGAGGTGAAATTCTTGGATTTATGAAAGGCGAACAACTGCGAAAGCATTTGCCAAGGATGTTTTCATTAATCAAGAACGAAAGTTGGGGGCTCGAAGACGGTCAGATACCATCCTAGTCTCAACCATAAACAATGTCGACCAAGGATCGGCGGATGTTGCTTTTACGACTCCGCCGGCACCTTATGAGAAATCAAAGTTTTTGGGTTTTGGGGGGAGTATGGTCGCAAGGCTGAAACTTAAAGGAATTGACGAAAGGGCACCACCAGGAGTGGAGCCTGCGGCTTAATTTGACTCAACACGGGAAAACTTATTAGGTCCATATATAGTAAGGATAGACAGACTGAGAGCTCTTTCTTGATTCTATGGGTGGTGGTGCATGGCCATTCGTAGTTGGTGAAGTGATTTGTCTGGTTAATTTCGTTAACGAATGAGACCTCAGCCTGCTAACTAGCTATGCGAAGGTATCCCTCCGCAACTAGCTTTTTAGAGGGACTACGGCCTTTTAGGCCATGGAAGTTTGAGGCAATAACAGGTCTGTGATACCCTTAGATGTTCTGGGCCGCACGCGTGCTACACTAATGTATTCAACGAGTCTATAGCCTTGGCCGACAGGCCCGGGTAATCTTTGAAATTTCATCATGATGGGGATAGATCATTGCAATTGTTGGTCTTGAACGAGCAATTCCTAGTAAGTGCGAGTCATCAGCTCGCGTTGACTATGTCCCTGCCCTTTGTATACACCGCCCGTCACTCCTACCGATTGAATGATCCGGTGAAGTGTTCGGATCGCGACAACATGGGCGGTTCGCTACGCGCGACGTCGCGAGAAGTCCACTGAACCTTATCATTTAGAGGAATGAGAAGTCGTGACAACGTTTCTGTAGGTGAACCTGCGGAAGGATCATTGTCGAACCCTACGAAGGCAAAATGACCTGCGAACCCGTTTAAACAACGCAGGGCAGACGAGGGGGAGGCGGCTCGTTCCCAGCCTGCGTATCGGTCCTGAGTCGGGGCGAACTCCCCGTAAACAATGAACCCCAACAAGGAATGCGCCAAGGAAATTGAAGATTGAGGGCCAGCCTATCCGTGCCCTGTCCGTGGTGTACCGGGTTAGGCCAAGGTCCCATACGAAAGGAAAATGACTCTCGACAACGGATATCTCGGCTCTCGCATCGATGAAGAACGTAGCAAAATGCGATACTTGGTGTGAATTGTAGAATCCCATGGACCATCGAATCTTTGAACGCAAGTTGTGCCCGAAGCCGTTTGGCCGAGGGCACGTCTGCCTGGGCATCACGCATTGCGTCGTCCCCCCACCCCGCGCCCTAAAATTGGGTTGCCGGGTTCGTGCGTGGGGGCGGATTGTGGCCTCCTGTGTCTCGAGGCGCGATTGGCCGAAATACGAGTCCAGTGCGACAAACGTCACGACAAGTGGTGGTTGGTCCATTAAACTCGCAAGTTGTCGTGCGTCGTCCCATCGTACGTGCGGGACTGAAGAGAGACCCTCTGGCGCTATGCGCTACGATCGCGACCCCAGGTCAGGCGGGATTACCCGCTGAGTTGAAGCATATCAATAAGCGGAGGAAAAGAAACTTACAAGGATTCCTTTAATAACGGTGAGCGAACCGGGAACAGCCCAGCTTGAGAATCGGGTATCTTTGTCGTCCGAATTGTAGTCTGGAGAAGCGTCCTCAACGGCGGGCAGGGCCCAAGTCCCCTAGAAAGGGGCGCCAGAGAGGGTGAGAGCCCTGTCATGCTCGGACCCTATCGCACCACGAGGCGCTGTGGGCGACTCGGGTTGTTTGGGAATGCAGCCTTAAGCGGGCAGTAAATTTCGTCAAAGGCTAAATACGGGCGAGAGACCGATAGCGAACAAGTACCGCAAGGGAAAGATGAAAAGGACTTTGAAAAGAGAGTCAAAGAGTGCTTGAAATTGTCGGGAGGGAAGTGGAGGGGGGTCGGCGATACGCCCCGGTTGTAAGCAAAACGCGAGAGCCAGTCCACCGATCGGCTCGAGGCACGAACCAGCACGGATTAGGGCGGCGGCCAAAGCTTGGGCAGTAGATATGCCCGTGGAACACCATCACTTAGATCATGGCGGGGCAGCGTGCGCCTTCAGCGTGCTTCGACATTTGCGCAATACCGGTGCTGGACTGCGGGCTCCCCATTTGACCCGTCTTAAAACACGAACCAAGAAGTCTAACATGTGTGTGAGTCAATAGGTGCGTAAACCCGCAAGGCGCAAGGAAGCTGATTGGCAGGATCCCCCCAGGGGGTGCACCGCCGACCGACCTTGATCTTCTGAGAAGGGTTCGAGTGCGAGCATACCTGTCGGGACCCAAAAGATGGGGAACTATGCCTGAGCGGGGCAAAACTAGGGGAAACTCTGGTGGAGGACCGCAGCGATGCTGATGTGCAAATCGTTCATCTGACTTGGGTATAGGGGTGAAAGACTAATCGAACCATCTAGTAGCTGGTTCCCTTCAAAGTTTTCCTCATAATAGTTGGAGCTCGCGTGTGAGTTCTATCGTGTAAAGCCAATGATTAGAGGCATCGGAGGCGCAAC
>CM075765.1:28677647-28692647 GCA_037974665.1 Ehretia macrophylla | reverse complement strand
TATTAAAAAATATTTTTTTCAAAATTTTTTTTTTGAAGCATTTGAATATCATATACTATCAATAAGGAGCAAGTTGGGTATGAAGATCATGACATATGAGGCCTTTTATAGTGTAAAACACCCATTATGAATCTCTGGCAAAATGTACGCTACTGTTGTCACTTGGGTTTTTGCATCTAAATGTACTATAGGGGGGATGTGGTATCAAGCCTCCTGGCCGAGGTCCATGCGGGGGGACATTGTGGGCACTTCGTTGCACATTGTGGGCTATATCGTGGGCTTTGTTGTGGGCAGAAATGCCTACCGAGTGAATCATGCTGAGGTATTGCATTGCATACTCGTGCTTTGGGGCCGTGCGACACTCGCCCTGGTTCCCTCGGCAAATCCCTCGGTGCTGCACCATGATGGCTAATGAGGAACATGGTGGCTTCCCAAGCCCCTCATTATCCATCTTTGTGCTGCAACACCGTCGACGTCATTTGGATGGCTAATGAGGGGGCGAGTGGTTGCCCAAACTGAAAACTAGCCATCCCCGTGCCGCTGGCTTGGTAGACGTTTGGGGACATTCTTGTCCCCCGAAGTGTTGATTGGCTTGCGTGATGCGCAAATCGCCTAGCACACAAAGCCATGGCCGTTGCCGTGTAGATACGCGTGGCCATGCTCTAATGTCGTGGCGATCCAAGCACCGCATGGGCTTGGGTGGCTCTTGGGTGACGGTGGGGGCAAGCGTGATGCGCGAATCACCTAGCACACGTGGCATTGGATTTCGTTAAGCAAGGACACGAGAGTTGCGATGAGATGATTGCTAATGCTTCAATGTCGTGGCGATCCAAGCACCATGCGGCCTTGGAGCCGTCCCCCGGTGGGTTCTGACATGCCTGTGCAATGCGCGAATCGCCTAGCACACGACGCCATGGTCCCCCCTAAGTCGTAATGCGATGGACGTGGTCTAGTGTCGTGGCGATCCAAGCACCGCGTGGGCAGGAAGATAGTTTGCTTGCCCGGTTCCGTGCATACAAGGGGACGGTGGGGGGCATGCATGATGCGCGAATCGCCTAGCACATGTGGCATTGGCTTTCATTAAGCAATGACGTGAGCGTTGCGATTAGACAATTGTTGATGCTTCAATGTCATGGCGATCCGAGAACCATGCGGCCTTGAAGCCGTTCCCTGGTTGGTTTCGACGGGATTGTGCGATGCGCGAATCGCCTAGCACACGATGCCATGGTATTCGCTGAGTCATAACGCGACGGACGTGGTCTAGTGTCGTGGCGATCCAAGCACCGCGTGGGCAGGAAGGTAGTTTGCTTGTCCCGTTCCATGCATACAGGGGGACGGTGGGGGGTAGAGTGGCCTTGCTACCACGATCCACTGAGATTCAGCACTTTGTCGCTCTGATTCGTCCCTTCTCCCTCCTCGCCTATCTCTACCCCATCCGCAATCTAATCCCGTCCTATCCCATCAACGAACACTATTTCCCCTAAACGGGCCAAGATGTTTGGCGCCCTATGTCGCTCCCCAAGTGTGTCTCCAAGGGCCTAAGTAAGCCACAAGTTGTAACCCACGTGTCGACACACGAATGTCCAAGTGTTGCCAAGTGCTCTGCGCCCAATTCCGAATAACAATAGCCCAGGTTAGTTTGACACGCTCGCTGCCTGATATAGTGCCGCGGCAAGTGTCGTGGGATTTCGAGCCAACGATGATGCCCAATTATGCCCAAGTGCTAAGTGCTATGGCCAAGGATGCCCAAGTGCTATGTACTATGCCCAAGTGCTATGCCCAAGGGCTATGCCCAAGTGTTATGCCCAAATATGTCTAAGTGCTAAACGTAAGTGCTATGCCCAAGGATGCCCAAGTGCTAAACCCAAGTGCTTTGCCCATAGCTTGGCACGCAGTTGGGGCACGGCTTGGCAAGCAGTTAGGGCACGGCTTGGCAAGCAGTTGGGGCACAGTGGGGTCACGCATGGGGCATGATAGGGCAAACAGTTGGGGCAAGCAGTTAGGCCACGTGGGGCACGTGCATGGGGCGCTCATGCCGTACGAAGGTCCGAACATAGGGCGCCCATGCCGCACGATGGTACGCATATATGGCCCTCATACCGCACGAAGGTGCGCGCATGGGGGGCCTATGCCGCATGATGGTCCGCGCATGCCGCATGAAGGTACACGCATGAGGCGCCCATGCCGCACGAAGGTGCGCATGCGGCACGATGGTGCACGGATACGGTCCACATGCCACATGAAGGTGCGCGCATGGGGCACCCATGCCGCACGATGGTGAGCACATACCGCACGATGGTGTGCGTATGGGGCGCCTATGCCGTCCGATGGTGCGCACATGCAGCATGAAGTTATGTGCATAGGGCGCCCATGCCGCACGAAGATGCGCGTATGGGGCGCCCATGCTACACGATGGTGCGAGCATGTCGTACGAATGTGCACGCCTGGGGCGCCCATGCCGCTGCATGGTGCGTGTGTGTGGCCCCCATGCCGCACGATGGTGCGAGCATGTGGCCCGCATGCCGCAAGAAAGAGAATGCATAGGGCACCCATGCTGCACGATGGTGCGTGTAAGGGGTGCGCATACCACACCCTGGTGTACGCATGTGGCCCGCATGCATCACGAAGGTGCGTGAATGGGGCGCCCATGCCGCACGAAGATACGCGCATGGGGTGCCCATGCCCATCGATAGTGCGCCAATCAGGTGCGCATGCCGCACGATGGTGCGAGCATATGGCCCGCATGTCTTATGAAGGTGCACGCATTGGTCCCCCATGCCGTAAGAAGGTGCACGCATGGGGCGGCCATGCCACACGATGGTGTGCTCATCGGGCGTGCATGTCACACAATGGTACGCGCATGTGGCCAGCATGCCGTACAATGGGGGACGTTGTGGGCACTTCATGGCATATTGTAGGCTATATCGTGGGCTATATTGTAGACTATATTGTGGGTGGGAATGCCTACCGAGTGAATCACGCCGAGGTATTGCATTGCATACCCGTGCGTTAGGGTTGTGCCAACCCCGCCCCGCGTCCCCCGGCATGACCCTCTACGCGGCACCAAGATGGCTAATGAGGAACGCGATGACCTTCCTAGCCCCTCATTATCCATCTTGGTGCCGCAACACCATCGACGTCATTTGGGATGGCTAATGAGGGGGCAAGTGGTAGCCCAAGCACAAAACTAGCCATCCCCGTGCCGTCGACAAGGTACACTTTAGGGGACATTCTCATCCCCCGACGTGTAGTTGGGCCTGCGCGAATCGCCTAGCACACGAAGCCATGGCCATTGCCAAGTGGATGCGCACGGCCATGGTCTAGTGTCGTGGTGATCCAAGCACCGCGTGGGCTTAGGTGGCTCTTGGGGGACGGTGGGCGCAAGTGTAATGCGCGAATCGCCTAGCACACGTGGCATTGGCTTTCGTTAAGCAACGACACGAGTATTGCGGTGAGACGATTGCTAATGCTTCAATGTCGCGGCGATCCAAGCACCATGCGGCCTTGAAGCTGTCCCCTGGTGGGTTCTGATGTGCCTGTGCGGTGCATGAATCGCCTAGCACACGACGCCATGGTCCTCACAGAGTCGTAATGCAACCGACGTGGTCTAGTGTCGTGGCGATCCAAGCACCGCGTGGGCAAGAAAGTAGTTTGCTTGTCCCGTTCCATGCAGACAGTGGGACGGTGGGGGGCATGCGTGATGCGCGAATCGCCTAGCACACATGGCATTTGCTTTCGTTAAGCAACGACGCGAGTGTTGCGATGAGACGATTGCTGATGCTTCAATATCGTGGTGATCCAAGTACCCTGCGACCTTGAAGCTATCCATGGTTGTTTTCGACGGGCCTATGCGATGCGCGAATCGCCTAGCACACGATGCCATGGTCCTCGCTGAGTTGTAATGCGACGGACGTGGTCTAGTGTCATGGCGATCCAAGCACCGAGTGGGTAGGAAGGTAGTTTTCTTATCCCGTTCTGTGCATACAAGTGCATACAGGGGGACGGTGGGGGGCATACGTGATGCGCGAATCGCCAAGCACATGTGGCATTAGCTTTCGTTAAGCAACGACGTGAGCGTTGCGATGAGTTGATTGCTGATGCTTCAATGTCGTGGAGATGCAAGCATCATGCGGCCTTGAAGCCATCCCCCGGTTGTTTTCGACGGGCCTGTGCGAAGCGCGAATCCCCTAGCACACGACGCCATGGTCCTCGCTGAGTCGTAATGCGATGGACGTGATCTAGTATCGTGGCGATCCAAGCACTGCGTGGGCAGGAAGGTAGTTTGCTTGTCCCGTTCTGTGCATACGGATGTATACAGAGGGACGGTGGGGGGCATGCGTGACGCAAAAATCGCCTAGCACATGTGACATTGGCTTTCGTTAAGCAACGACGCGAGCATTGCGATTAGAGAATTGCTAATACTTTAATGTCGTGGCGATCCAAACACCGTACTACCTTGAAGCCATTCCCCGGTGTGTTCCCACTGGCCTGCGCGATGCGCTAATCGCCTAGCACACGACGACATGGTCATCGCTGAGTCGTAATGCGATGGACGTGGTCTAGTGTCGTGGCGATCCAAGCACAACATGGGCAGGATGTCCGCTTTCGGTTGGTACCTTAGTTGCTTGCAATCGGTGCATGGTCGGGTACCACAAAGTAGGCCCTTAAGCTTCTGACATGCGACCTGGTCATGCACCTCTTGCTGTTCCCGTCCCATGTCCCTAATAAATTCTTCGTGCCTAGCAGTGCGTGCTCGGGCCATCTCGCCACTTCGTTTGCCTAGACGGTGGGGCAATTACCAGCTTGGTGGTCTGGGCATAGTGAACGTGATAGCGCGTGAGTGGTGGTCGGCTTGTGTGGGTTGGTTGGATCCCTGCTTGAGCAGCGACATCCACCCGTGCTTGCCTCTTCATTCACGGGACGAGTGCTTAAGTTGCCTCGATCGGTAGGTTGGTAGGTCAGTTTCCTGTGTTCCGTACCTACAAAGAAGGCAGTCTAAAGTCACATCATCCATCTTTTGCCTTGCGTCTGCCTCTATGGACGACGTGGGGCGAACCCCTAAGCACGTCCCGTGTTCCACGCTGCTCACTCCAACAAGTGCAGCACACGTGGCCCGTGGGGGGTCACTCGACCTCTCGGATGCGGCACACCATGACGGTATGGGGTCCTTGGCCTCTCTATGCCCGAAATCATCGTTCGTTGCTAATCGGGGACGACGATTATGCACTCGTCTCGAGCAGTCGACCCTTAAGGGACGATGTGCCTCATGCGACGCTGGCGTCAGTGAGGAATGCTACCTGGCTGATCCTGACTGTAGTCATATGCTTATCTCAAAGATTAAGCCATGCATGTGTAAGTATGAACTAATTCAGACTATGAAACTGCGAATGGCTCATTAAATCAGTTATAGTTTGTTTGATGGTATCTACTACCCAGATAACCATAGTAATTATAGAGCTAATACGTGCAACAAACCCCATATTCTGGAAGGGATGCATTTATTAGATAAAAGGTCGACGCGGGCTCTACCCGTTGCTGTGATGATTCATGATAACTCGACGGATCGCACGACCCTCATGCCGGCGACGCATCATTCAAATTTCTCCCCTATAAACTTTCGATGATAGGATAGAGGCCTACCATGGTGGTGACAGGTGACGAAAAATTAGTGTTCAATTTCAAAAAGGGAGCATGAGAAACGGCTACCATATCCAAGGAAGGCAGTTGGCGCGTAAATTACCCAATCTTGACACGGGCAGGTAGTGACAATTAATAACAATACCGGGCTCAAATAGTTTGGTAATTGGAATGTGTACAATCTAAATCCCTTAACGAGGATCCATTGGAGGGCAAGTCTAGTACCAGCAGCCACGGTAATTCCAGCTCCAATAGCGTATATTTAAGTTGTTGCAGTTAAAAAGCTCGTAGTTGGACTTTGAGATGGGTCGGCTGGTCCGCCTCAAGTGTGCACCTGTCGTCTCGTCCTTTCTGCCGGCGATGCGCTCTTGGCCTAACTGGTCGGGTCGTGCCTCCGACGTTGTTACTTTGAAGAAATTAGAGTGCTCAAAGTAGGCCTACGTTCTGTATACATTAGCATGTAATAACATTATACGATTTCGATCCTATTGAGTTGGCCTTCGGGATCGGAGTAATGATTAACAGGGATAGTCGATAGCATTTGTATTTCATAGTCAGAGGTGAAATTCTTGGATTTATGAAAGACGAACAACTGTGAAAGCATTTGCCAATGATGTTTTCATTAATGAAGAACAAAAGTTGGGGGCTCGAAGACGATCAGATACTATCCTTGTCTTAACCATAAACGATGCCGACCAGGGATCGGCGAATGTTGCTTTTAGGACTCCGCGGGCACCTTATGAGAAATCAAAGTTTTTGGGTTCCGGGGGGAGTATGGTCGCAAGGCTGAAACTTAAAGGAATTGATGAAAGGGCACCACCAGGAGTAGAGCCTGCGGCTTAATTTAACTCAACACGAGGAAACTTACCAGGTTCAGACATAGTAAGGATTGATAGAAAAAGAGCTCTTTCTTGATTCTATGGATGGTGGTGCAGGGCTGTTCTTAGTTGGTGGAGCGATTTGTCTGGTTAATTCCGTTAACGAATGAGACCTCAGCCTGCTAACTAGCTATGCGAAGGTATCCCTCCGCAGCTAGCTTCTTAGAGGGATTACGGCCTTTTAGGCCGCAGAAGTTTGAGGCAATAACAGGTATGTGATGCCCTTAGATGTTCTGGGCCGCATGCGCACTACACTGATGTATTCTACGAGTCTATAGCCTTGGCCGACAGGCCCGGGTAATCTTTGAAATTTCATCGTGATGGGGATATATCATTGCAATTGTTGGTCTTGAACGAGGAATTCCTAATAAGCGCTAGTCATCAGCTCGCGTTGATTATGTCCCTGCCTTTTATACACACCGCCCGTCGCTCCTACCGATTCAATGATCCGGTGAAGTGTTCGGATCGCGGTGATGTGAGCGGTTTGCTGCCCGCGACGTCGTGAGAAGTCCACTGAACCTTATCATGTAGAGGAAGGAGAAGTCGTAACAAGGTTTCCGTAGGTGAACCTGTAGAAGGATCATTGTCAAACCCTGTGAAGGCAAAAAGATCTGCGAACCCGTTTAAACAACGTGGGGCCGACGCGGGGGAGGTGGCTCGTTACCAGCCCGAGTGTCAGTCCTGAGTCGGGGCGAACGCCCCACAAACAATGAACCCCGGTGCCGAATGAGCCAAGGAAAATGAAAATTAGAGGCCAGCCTATCTGTGCCCCATCTGCAGTGTGCCGGGTTAGGCCTAGGTCCCTTACGAAAGGAAAACGACTCTCGACAATAGATATCTCGGCTCTCGCATCGATGAAGAATGTAGCAAAATACGATACTTGTTATGAATTGCAGAATCCCGTGAACCATTGAGTCTTTGAATGCAAGTTGCGCCAGAAGCCGTCAGGCCGAGGGCACGACTGCCTGGGCATCATGCATCGCGTCGTACCTCCACCCCATGCCCCAACATTGGGTTGCTGAGTTCATGCATGGGGGCAGATTGTGGCCTCCCGTGTCTTGAGGCGTGGTTGGCCGAAATACGAGTCCGGCGCGACGGACGTCACGACAAGTAGTGGTTGGTCCATTCAACTAGCGAGTTGTTGTGCGTCATCCCGTCACGCTTACGGGACTGAAGAGAGACCCTCCGGCGCTATGCGCTACGACCGTGATCCCCTAGTCAGGCGGGATTACCTGCTATGTTTAAGCATATCAATAAGCGGAGGAAAAGAAACTTACAAGGATTCCCTTAGTAACGGCGAGCGAACCGGGAATAGCCCAGCTTGAGAATCGGGCATCTCCGTCGTCTGAATTGTAGTATGGAGAAGCATCCTCAGCGGCGGACCGGGCCTAAGTCCCCTGGAAAGTGGTGCCAGAGAGGGTGAGAGCCACGTCGTGCCCGGATATTGTCGCACCACGAGGCGCTGTCGGTGACTCGGGTTGTTTGGGAATGCAGCTCTAAGCGGGCGGTAAATTCCGTCCAAGCCTAAATACGGGCGAGAGACCGATAGCGAACAAGTACCGCGAGGGAAAGATGAAAAGGACTTTGAATAGAGGGTCAAAGAGTGCTTGAAATTGTCATGAGGGAAGCGGATGGGGGTCGGCGATGTGCCCAGGTCGTATGCAGAACGACGAGAGCCGATCCGCCGATCGGCTCGGGCTGTGGACCAACGCAGATTGGGGCGGCAGCCAAAGCCCGGGCAGTAGATATGCCCGAGGAACGCTGTCGCCTCGATCGTGGCGGGGTAGCGCTCACCTTTGGCGTGCGTCGGCATCTGCGCACTCCCGGTGCTGGACTACAGGCTTCCCATTTGACCCATCTTGAAACACAGACCAAGGAGTCTGACATGTGTGCGAGTCAATGGGTACATAAACCCTCAAGGCGCAAGGAAGCTGATTGGTGGGATCCCTCCCAGGGGGTACACCGCTGACCGACCTTGATCTTCTGAGAAGGGTTCTGTCAAGACCCAAAAGATGGTGAACTATGCCTGAGTGGGGCGAAGCCAGAGGAAACTCTGGTGGAGACCCACAGCGATACTGACATGCAAATAATTCGTCTGACTTGGGTATAAGGGCAAAAGACTAATCGAACCATCTAGTAGCTGGTTCCCTCCGAAGTTTTCCTCAAGATAGCTGGAGCTCGTGTGCGAGTTCTATTGGGTAAAGCCAATGATTAGAGGCATCGGGGGTGCAACGCCCTGGACCTATTCTCAAACTTTAATTAGGTAGGACGGCGTGGCAGCTTTGTTGAGCCGCGCCATGGAATAAAGAGCTCCAATTGGGCCATTTTTGGTAAGTAGAACTGGCGATGTAGGATGAACCAGAAGCCGGGATACGGTGCCCGACTGCGCGCTAACCTAGATCCCACAAAGGGTGTTGGTCGATTAAGTCAGCACGACGGTGGTCATGGAAGTCAAAATCCGCTAAGTAGTGTGAAACAACTCACCTACCGAATCAACTAGCCCTGAAAATGGATGGCGCTAAAGCGTGCGACCTATACCCGACCGTCGGGGCAAGTGCTAGGCCTTGATGAGTAGGTAGATGTGGCGGTCACCGCAAAACCCAGGGCGCGAGCCTGGGCAGAGCGGTAGTCGGTGCAGATCTTGGTGGTAGTGGCAAATATTCAAATGAGAACTCTAAAGGCCGAAGAGGGGAAAGGTTCATTATGAACGGCACTTGCACATGGGTTAGTCCATCATAAGGGTCGGGGGAAGCCCGACAGATAGCGCGTTTCGCGCTTGTACCGAAAGGGAATCGGGTTAAAATTCCTGAACCGGGACATGGCAGTTGACGGCAACGTTAAGGAGTCCGGAGACGTCGGCGGGGGCCTCAGGAAGAGTTATCTTTTCTGTTTAACAGCCTGCCTACCCTGGAAACGGCTCAGTCAGAGGTAGGGTCTAGCGGCTAGAAGAGCACCGCATGTCGCGTGGTATCCGGTGCTCCCCCGGCAGCCCTTGAAAATCCAGAGGATCGAGTGCCGTCCATGCCCGATCGTACTCATAACCACATTAGGTCTCCAAGGTGAACAGCCTCTGGTCGATGGAACAATGTAAGCAAGGGAAGTCGGCAAAATGGATCCGTAACTTCGGGAAAAGGATTGGCTCTGAGGGCTGGGCACGGGGGTCCTAGTCCCGAACCCGTCGGCTGTCGGCAGACTGCTCGAGCTGCTCCTGTGGTGAGAGCGGGTCGCCGCGTGCCAGCCGGGGGACGGACTGGGAACGGCTCTCTTAGGGGCCTTCCCCGGGCGTCGAGCAGCCAGCTCAGAACTGGTACGGACAAGGGGAATCTGACTGTTTAATTAAAACAAAGCATTGCGATGGTCCCTGCGGATGCTCAACCAATGTGATTTCTGCCCAGTGCTTTGAATGTCAAATTGAAGAAATTCAACCAAGCGCGGGTAAACGGTAGGATTAACTATGACTCTCTTAAGGTAGCCAAATGCCTTATCATCTAATTAGTGACGCGCATGAATGGATTAACGAGATTCCCACTGTCCCTGTCCACTATCCAGTGAAACCACAGCCAAGGGAATGGGCTTGGCAGAATCAGCGGGGAAAAAAGACCCTGTTGAGCTTGACTCTAGTCCGACTTTGTGAAATGACTTAAGAGGTATAGGATAAGTGGGAGCCGAAAGGCGAAAGTGAAATACCACTACTTTTAATGTTATTTTACTTATTTCGTGAATCGGAGGCGGGGCACTGCCCCTTTTTTTGGACCCAAGGCTTGCTTTGCTGGCCGATCCGAGCAGAAGACATTGTCAGGTGGGGAGTTTGGCTGGGGTGGCACATATGTTAAAAGATAACGTAGGTGTCCTAAGACGAGCTCAACGAGAATAGAAATCTCGTGTGGAACAGAAGGGTAAAAGCAAGTTTGATTCTGATTTCCAGTACGAATACGAATCGTGAAAGAGTGGCCTAACGATCCTTTAGACCTTCGGAATTTGAAGCTAGAGGCGTCAAAAAAAGTACCTACAGGGATAACTCGCTTGTGGCAGCCAAGCGTTCATAGTGACGTTGCTTTTTGTTCCTTCCATGTCGGCTCTTCCTATCATTGTGAAGCAGAATTCACCAAGTGTTGGATTGGTCACCTACTAATAAGGAACGTGAGCTGGGTTTAGACCGTCGTGAGATAGGTTAGTTTTACACTATTGATGACAGTGTCGCATTAGCAATTCAACTTAGTACGAGAGGAACCATTGATTCGCACAATTGGTCATCGCATTTGGTTGAAAAACCAGTGGCGCAAAGCTACCATGCACTGGATTATGACTGAACGTCTCTAAGTCAAAATCCGGGCTAGAAGCGACATGCTCGCCCGCCACCCATTCAACGACCCGCAGTAGGGGCCTTTGGTCCCCAAAGGCACGTGTCGTTGGCCAAGCCGTTGCGACGAAAGCGTCGCGTCGGCCGCCTTGAAGTACAATTCCCATCGAGCAGCGGGCAGAATCCTTTGCAAATTACTTAAATATCCGACGGGGTATTGTAAGTGGCAGAGTACCCTTGTTACCACGATCCACTGAGATTTAGCTTTTTGTCGCTCTGATTCATCCCTCCCCCCTCCTCGCCTATCTCCGCCCCATCCGCAGTTCAATCCCGTCCTATCCCATCAACCAACACTATTTCCGCCAAACAGGCCAAGATGTTCGACGCCCTATGCTGCTCCCCAGGTGTGTCTCTAAGTGCCTAAGTAAGCCATAAGTTGTAACCCAAGTGTCGACACGCGAATGCCTAAGTGATGCCAAGTGCTTTGTGCCCAAGTCCGAATAACATTACCCCAAGTTAGTTTGACACGCTCGCTGCTTGATATAGTGCCGCTGCAAGTGTCGTAGGGTTTCAAGGCAACGATGATGCCCAATTATGCCCAAGTGCTAAGTGCAATAGCCAAGGATGCCCAAGTGCTATGTGTTATGCCCAAGGATGTCCAAGTGCTATGTGCTATGCCCAAGTGCTATGCTCAATGATGCCCAAGTGCTATGCCCAAGAATGCCCAAGTGCTAAACCCAAGTTCTATGCCCAATGATGCCAAAGTGTTGACATAATAAGTTTTAAGTGTCGACGTGCGAATGCCCAAGGTGATATACCCAAGTGCTATGTGCTATGCACAAGTGCTAACGAGCCCACTACCGGTTGACCTCGCGCATCGCCTCGAGTGCCCAAGTCTTAGACAACCTATGCTTGCCTCGTAAGAGATGGCAAAAAATTTGAATCCGACCTTGTGTGCTGCCGGCCCAACGAGGTGCCTAACGTTCTCCCCTTAGTATTAACGGTGACTGAGGTTTTGTTGCCCCTATCTTCGGCATGGCTGGGAATATTGGTGAGCGGTTGCGGCACGACTACCCACTGTGTTGCACGACGGTGCACGGTTAGGCCTCGAATGGGGCACTTAATTGGGGCACGTACTTGGGGCCTCGGATAAGCCATAGCTTGGCACGCAATTGGGGCACGGCTTGGCAAGTAGTTGGGGCACAGTAGCGCCGTCCATGGGGCACGATAGGGCAAGCAGTTAGGGCAAGCAGTTGGGCCACATGGGGCACCCGCATAGGGCACCCATGCCGTACGAAGGTACGCGTATGGCGCGCCCGTGCCAAACGATGGTGCGCGCATGCCGCACGAAGGTGCGCACATGGGGCGCCCCAGCTGCATGATGGTACGTGCATAGGGTGCCCATGCCGCCCGATGGCGCGTGCATGCCGCATGAAGTTGCAAGCATGGGGCACCCATGCCGCACGAAGATGCGTGCATCGGGTGCCCATGCCGCACGATGGTACGAGCATGCAGCACGAAGGTGCGCTCATGGGGCGCCCATGTCGCTCGATGGTGTGTACATGCTGCACAATGGTGCGCACATGTGGCCCACATGTCACATGAAGGTGCGTGAATGGGGCGCCCATGCCGCACGATGGTGCGCGCATGTAGCCTGCATGCCGCACGAGTGTGCTCGCATGGGGAGCCCATGCCGCACAAATATGCGCACATAGGGCGCCCATGCCGCACGAAGGTGCGTGCATGGGTCGCCCGTGCCGCACGATGGTACGCTCATCATTGGCGCATGCCGTACGATGGTTCGCACATGTGGCCCGCATGCCGCACGATGATATGCGCATCGGGCGCGGATACCGCACAATGGTACGAGTATATGGCCTGCATGCTGCATGAAGGTGTGAACATTGGGCACCCACGCCACACGATGGTGAGCTCATGGGGCGCCCATATCGCTCGATGGTGCGCACATGATGCACGATGGTGCACGCATGTGGCCTGCATGCTGCATGAAGGTGCGTGCATGAGGCACCTATGCGGCATGATGGTGCTCGCATGTGGCCGCATGCCGCACGAACGTGCGTGCATGGGGCGCCCATTCCGCATGAAGATGCGCACATAGGGCTCCCATGCCGCCGATGGTGCGCATGCCGCACGAAGGTGCGTGCATGGGGCACCCATGTCGCATGATGGTCCACTCATTGGGGGTGCATGCTGCACAATTGTGCGCACATTGTGGCCCGCGTGCCGCACGATGGTGGGCGCATCGGGCGCGCATGCCGCTCGATGGTGCGTGCATGTGGCCCACATGCGGCACGAAGGTGCGCACATGGGGCGCCCATGCCGCATGAAGGTGCAGGCATGGGGCGCCCATGCCGCACGATGGTGCGCTCATCGGACGCGTATACCGCACGATGGTATGCGCATGTGGCCCGTATGCCACACGATGGTGCGCGCATGGGGTGCCCATGCCGTACGATGGTGCGCGCATGCCACACGAAGTTTAGTAAATGGGGCGCCCATGCCGCACGATGGTGCGCGCATCGGACTCGCATGCCACACGATGGTGCGCGCATATGGCCCGCATGTCGCACGATGGTACGCGTATGCCGCACGATGGTGCGCGCATGGGGCGCCCATGCCGTACAATGGTGTGGACATCGGGCGCGCATGCCGCACGATCGTGCGCACATGTGGCCCGCATGCCGCACGAAGGTGCGCGCATGGGGTGCCCGTGCCGCACGATGGTGCACTCAAGTGGCATGTGCGGGGCGCTCAAGGGGTGCTGTTGTGGCATTGTTGGGGCACGGCTGGGGCAATATGGGGTTACACTTGGGGGACGATGCGGGATGTTGGGGGACGGCTTTGGCACTACAAGGGAACGTTGGGCACGACGGGCAATGTTAAGCATTCGGGGGTATTGGGCATGCAGAATGTATTATGACACGAATGTGGACATTAATATTCTTTTACAACTCATTTTTGAATCTACGAAGTAGTCTTAACCTTTGCCTTGTCCGACAAACTGTTCATCACATTTGTGAGGTGAAATAGATTAATCAGTTTCCCAATCCATCCAAAAAAAAATTTAATGGAAAATATCATGTAAATAAATTAATTTATGAATTAATATAAATTTTTTTGATTTTTCTAGTATTTTTTCTGATTTTTCCCTTCAACGTAATTTTTAAATATTAAAAATTAATTTTTTGAAAAAAATATTTTTGAATATCATTTAACAAATTAATGTATTAATTAATATAATTTTTTCTGCATTTTCCACTATTTGTTCTTATTTTTTCCTATTTTTTGGAATTATTAAATATTAAAAAATATTTTTTCAAAAAAAAAAAATTTGAAGCATTTGGATATCATTTGCTATCAATAAGTAGCAAGTTGGGTACGAAGATCTTGCCATATAGGGCCTTTTATAGTGTAAAACACCCATTATGAATCTCTGGCAAAATGTACGCTACTGCTGTCACTCGGGTTTTTGCATCTAAATATACTATAGGGGGTGTGTGGTGTCAAGCCTTCTGGTCGAGGTCCATGCAGGGGGACATCGTGGGTAGTTCGTGGTACATTGTGGGCTATATCGTGGGCTATATTTTGGGCAGGAATGCTTACCGAGTGAATCACGTCGAGGTATTGCATTGCATACCCGTGCGTTGGGGCCGTGCCATCCCCGCCTCGCGTCGACGTCATTGTGATGGTTAATGAGAGGGCGAGTGGTTGCCAAAGCACAAAACTAGCCATCCCCGTGCCATCGGCTAGGTACACGTTAGGGGATATTCCCGTACCCAAATGTGTCATCAGGCCTGCGCGATGCACGTATCGCCTAGCACACGAAGCCATTGCCGTTGCCGAGTGGATGCGCGTGGCCATGGCCTAGTGTTGTGGCAATCCAAGCACCGCGTGGGCTTGGGTGGCACTTGGGGGACGATGGGGGCAAGCGTGATGCGTGAATCGCCTAGCACACGTGGCATTGGCTTTCGTTAAGCAACGACGCGAGCGTTGTAATGAGACGATTCCTAATGCTTTAATGTCGTGGCGATCCAAGCACCATGCAGCCTTGAAGCCATCCCCCAGTGGGTACTGACGTGCCTGTGCGATGCGCGAATCGCCTAGAACACGACGCCATGGTCCTCGCTGAGTCATAATGCGACAGACGTGGTCTAGTGTCATGGC
>CM075765.1:28625147-28672647 GCA_037974665.1 Ehretia macrophylla | reverse complement strand
AGCCTATGCTTGCTGCGTAAGAGATGGCAAAAAATTTGAATCCGACCTTGTGTATTGCCGGCCCACCGAGGTGCCTAACATTCTTCCCTTAGCATTAATGGTGACTGAGGTTATGTTGACCCTATCTTTGGCACGGCTGGGCACGTTGGTGAATGGTTGCAGCACGACTGCCCACGGTGTTGCACGACGGCGCACGATTGGGCCTCGGATTGGGCATGTACTTGGGGCCTCGGATGAGCCACAACTTGGCAAGCAGTTGGGGCACAGCTTGACAAGCAGTAGGGTTGCGCATGGGGCAAGATGGGGCACAATAGGGCAAGCAGTTGGGCCACGTAGGGCACGCGCATGGGGTGTCCATGCCCTACGAAGGTGCACTCATGGGGCGCCGTGCCGCACGATAGTGCGCACATGTGGCCCACATGCCGCACGAAGGTGCGCGTATGAGGTGCCCATGCCGCACGAAGGTGAGCGTCTGGGGCACGCATGTGACACGATGGTGCATGCATGCGGTCCACATGCTACACGAAGGTACGCGCATGGGGCACCCATGCAGCACGACGGTGCGCACATGCCGCACGAAGGTCTGCACATGGGACACCCATATCGCACGTTGGTGTGCGCATGGGGCACCCATACTGCCCGATGGTGTGCGTATGCCGCACGAAGGTACGAGCATAGAGTGCCCGTGCCGCACGAAGATGCGCGCATGGGGCGCCCATGCCGCACGATGGTACGAGCATGCCGCACGAAGGTGCCCGCATGGGGCGCCCATGCAACTCGATGGTACGCGCATGCCGCACGATGGTGCGCGCATGTGGCCCGCATACCGCACGATGGTACGCGCATGGGGCGCCTATGCCACTCGATTGTGCACACATCGAGCGCGCATACCGCACGATGGTTGCCGCATGTGGCCCGCATGCCACATGATGGTATGAGCATGGGGCGCCTATGCCGCACGATGGTATGCGTATGCCGCACGAAGGTGCGCGCATGGGGTACCCATGTCACACGATGGTACAGACATCAAGTGCGCATGCCGCACGATGGTGCCCGCATGTTGCCCGCATGCCACACGAAGGTGCGCGCATGGTAGGCCCATGCCGCACGATAGTAAGTGCATCGGGCCTGCATGTGGCCCATATGCCACACGATGGTGCGCACATGGGGCGCCCATGCCGCACGATGGTACGAATATCGGGGGCGCATACCGCACGATGGTGTGAGGCCCGATCTCGATTTGCGTGCGATACCTCATTTTGTGTGTCTAACCTAGATTTGCGTGCCTTGACCTAGGTTTAAGAGTTGTGCTTCGTTTTGTGTGCCTTGCATTGAATTACGTGCATTCATTTAGGGCTACGTGCACTTGCATTGAATTACGTGCATTCATTTAGGGCTACGTGCATTTACTTGGGAAACGTGCATTCGTCTCGTTGTTCGTGCCTTACCTCGTAGTGCGTGCCCTAAACCTAGGAAAGCGTGCCTGCACGTTAATCAAGAAAGCATCTTACACGAAGCACTAGATCATTAATTAATCCTACAAACTCCACTAACTAATATTAAAATGCTAATTCAACTCACTAGAAGACGAAATGGCACCAAAAGCTAAACATTCCTATTCTTTACTCTTCATTCTTTTTGCATGTTCCAAGCACACTCAATTAAATAATGCTCAAAACATGAAAAAAATTCAAAAATTGCACAAGCTTGGCCGACCATGTGATGAACTTTGTGCATGCTTTGCAATTTAAAATCACCTTAGACAAGCTATGACAAGCTCATGACACAAAGCATAAAAAAAATGACTTAAAACCCTAACCAAGGCACCACAATCTCAGCCCACTCAATCACCCATGCTAAGATGATTCAAAATATGCTCTTGAAGACACAAATTCTGACACATGCATTCAAAGCATCAAAACTCTTCAAAGCTTTTCATTTCTTTCTTTCATTCTCTCACTCTCTCATTTCCTCTCTCTCTCGGCCTTGGCTGCAATTTTAGTCTCCATAGCTCAAGCTCATCATCCTAAGGTTCATCAAGACATTCAAGCCACTAAGGAACTCGACCAAGTAAGCTAGAAGAAGAGAAACATGCATGCAAGCTCATAGAACACTCATTCGGCCCTTAGGTATGTTGATAGCTTCTATTTCATTTCATTTTTGTTCTAACCACATACACATACTAAGGACATGGTAACTTAGCTAGGAATTAAGGAAATCAAGCAATATCCCTTGGCCAAACAAGGAAAGAAGACCATTTATGCATCTACAAGAGTTTTGAGCATCCTTTGTTGATAAAGTTGCTAAGGTGAGGGTTAATCCATTTTAAAAGCTTTCCAAAACCACATGCATGCCTTTAAATGTCTATTTTTACCTCTGTACTTTTTATATATGTCGTACATGAGCTTTTGTAAGCATGCATGGCAAAATATTTGGCTAGAATTTGAAGATAGGTGAAATCGCGTAAATGGCAGTTTTCTGACTTGTTGGAGCGAAGTGAATTTGACAGGTAAATGATGTTGAAAATGTGTTAAAATTGGTAGGTGACTAATTTTGCCAGTTCTGAGCATTTTTCATAGAAATAGGCCAAGGCCAATTTTGACTGTAAGGTCCCCAAAATGGAAAAACATCGAAAGATGTCCAAATCTGGAAAAATCTGGGAAAATGGAGCAGGTTTTTGGCAGTTCACTGTCCTTGTAGAACGAACAAGTTTTGACTTAGTAAATGATATCCAAAATGCCTGTAATTTGGTAGTCTACTATATTTTTCAGTTCTGGACATTGTTTTAAGAAATAGACTAAGGCTAAATCTGACCCTAAAGTCTTCAAAAATGACATGTATTGAAATGTGTACAAATCTTGACAATTTTGCGTAGTCTCACGGTTTTGGATATAACTCTTGAACCCGAACTCCAAATGATGCGAGGTTTGTTTCTGGATTTAGTTCACTCCTTAAGCTTTAATTTGAAATTTTTGTCACTGGAATTGGAGATTGTTTGCTTGTCTAAATGATTGTGGGAAAACAGACCATTGCAGTGAGACTTTTGTTTAGTGATATGCTTTGAAAATTATTGTAACTTCTCTCGTTGTATTAAATGCTTGGGATTGCAGCACTTGGATGTTGTGTGGACTGTTTTGGATGATTGAGGGTGTTTTAATTAATCGATGCATGGCTTGAGTTTAATTATGTGACAACTTGTGGCTTAATCGCATGGGTAAGCATGAATTGAAACCCTAATGACTATGAAAACGCGCTAAGTGTTGATCCTATGGTTATCGTGTCTAATTAGGTAATTAGTGGGCTGCCTGTAGTTGTCCTTACAGCCCTAAATGTGATTCCAATGATTACATGTTGATAAGTAGACCTTTCTTGCACCCGGTCCCACGTAGATGTCATTGCATGTTGCATGACCTTATTATTTGATTACGTGAACTCCGAAATGAGTTATGTGACTTGATTTATATGTGTTACATGGCTGTCCGTTTAATATTCATATAACTCCATGCATTTTACAAGTGAAATTACATGTCAAACATGCCTCATGTGTTTACTTGTCAACGTGCGATCTTATAACTGCTCGGAGGCAACCTACTTTGTTGTCCTCCTAATGTGATATATTAAATGTTATAAATATGCATTGCATACAAGGTTGCAACCTTTCATTGTGGCATGGTAGCGTTTCACGCACACCGAGTGGCATCATGCTTTCCAGTGCTACCGTGACTACCATGGTTCAATTCTCTCTCTCGCTTGGCATTCCACCCTCGGAGAGTTGGGTCGTAGATTTTCGGGGTACTTCCGGAGTACACCCAAATGGGAGCGATAAGTGGATTATTGAAGTCGGCCGCAACAATCGTATCGAAATCGATATTGAGAGCAAATGCTCACCTTATCCTTGAAATGATTGGTAATGTATCTGTTGCTCAACTATCTATGTGTATAAACAGTCATTCACGGTTATATAACATGCACATGTATCAAGGAAGGAGTATAAAAGCATGCATGCATTATCGAGGTCACTAACGTGTTAGTGTGTATGACACATAATACATATGGTCCTCAAAAGCACATAATATTCAATGCTCAAAGCAATTAAAGCACATTAGCACACATTAACACATATAAACAAGACATCATAATTACCTTAGGGCTTCTACCCATGGTCCGAGAGTTGAACCTGACTAATGCCTAGTTACTAAACTAAGCTCTAATACCATTCTAACATAAGGTGTCACGCCCCCAACCCAACCTATGAAGGGTAGACTAGGGTATGATCTAATCATTAACGTTCTTTTACGATTATAACTGGTTAACGAATGTTAAGCTTATCCGTTAGACTAGAACTCCAACAATTCTTCGGAAAAACCCACAGCATAACAGCTGTAGTTAGGACCTTTTTGTTTGACCTAATTTCAAAACGCCTCGATTATTCCAATCATTAATCCAATTCCATTAAGGACTCCTATTTTGTCATCAACCAATATGCCTACCAATTTATCTTGAAAGTCTCGTTTGGTTAATAAGCCTAGCATGATAACTATGTCTCGTTTATTTATCAATTTCCTATCATACAAGTACCTATTATTCTTTAGTTTACAAATAAGCACCTAAGTGGAATTAGATAGAATTGACGTAGTTGATTTTTCACCTAGTGGTTTAATTACCTACGATAGCTACTATTCAAGATAATGAAAGCAAATAACCAAATAAGAAGTTTGTTCGGTTATAGATAATACAATCCCAAAATTAGACACAAATTACAACGGGATCATTTACATCAATAACATAAACAGTTTGCAATCAAACACAACATCCATATAGCAACCACTTTCAGGCAAATCACAAAAGCACGTAGTCACTCCAAGGAATCATCAACAAGCACATTTACTTCGGGTACTTGTTCCAAATCTGCTGCACCTGTAACAAAAAAGAGAGCGAGTCCTTATGAACTCAGTGAGGGGGAACGAGAAATACGTTTTGAAACTCTTTTTCCGGTTCAACTTAAGAAAAACCCTTTTTGAAAACATGACATATAACACAAGTAAGTTTATAAAGTAATATAAAAGTAAAAGAATACAATTACCCGTTTTTCCTCCCCGAGGTCCTCTAGGAACCAATTGAGAGTACTTATATAGATAGTGAAAAGGATACGATGAGCTTTTGCTCTCAGTTCATTTCCAGTATCAGTTGTTGCGGCCGACTTCAAATGTAACACCCCAATCCCTCTCGAGACCGGGAGTTCTAACAATCAATCTAATCACAACCCAATTCCAAACCCGGGCATAATTTTCAGGGAAAACAGACGGAGTCTCCCCTGTTTCTAGGCGAAATGTAAAACCTGTAATAGCAAATAAGTGGACCAGCACCGCGTCCAACCATACAAACACCTCAAGGCCATCCGAGCCTTGGTTCTCAACAAGCGAACACCACCAAATATACATTTCCAATTTTAAAAGCTAACCTATCTCTTTTCATCTTTGACAATAACATTCATGCTAGGCAATTAAGCTACACTAACCCATTACATAAAATAGACTATCATACCATTCTAGCTCTTTTCCTTTGGACATTACAAACATGCATTAAAGTTAAGCTATACTAACTGGATACATAATCTAACTTATCAAACCACTTCAATAATCTAATAAAACTTATATTACATTCCTTTTTAACATTAAATACAAACAACACATGAACATACATCTTTGCATCTTTGACAACTCAAGCCACATAGCATGCAAGACAACTCTTCAAGCACGAACTTTCACGTAATCACGAACTTTCCAGCTAACATGGCATTTCCTGAAATGTGGTGGTGAGGAGTGAGTATACACAACACGTATACTCTGTGAGGGCAAGACAGATATCGAATTGGAGAGAAAGAAAGTCGTGCAATGCAAATAAGATAGTTAAGCAATATAACTGATAAATAAGCAATCAAGACAAACAATCAATACAATAAGCAATTACTGAAAGCATTAACACAACCATTCAAAACTATACCACACTTTGAAGGCTATGGTTCACTCATACGAGCAATGTACCATTTCACGAGCGATACATCAATCTCGAGCTTGATGTTGACAACAATGACAATAAGCACGCAACCACCTTATAACTTCAGTTTGGAATACCCTGGAAGTATCCATCAATTCTACGACCCAAATCTCCCTGGGAGGCAACCCAAGCGAGAAAAGGGAATAGGACACGGAGCTAGAGCAACCAACACTGGCAGCCCGAGACTACCTAGAGAGGCCCATCACTCACGCGCCTGACACTATGCAATGCAAGACACAACACAAGGCGATAACGAGCGATAGCACAACAATACAGATTAGAGGAGATAAACGAGATATCAAGCATTTACAACTAATACTAGCATTCAATTAACTTTTAAAGCATAACTATCTTTAATAGCAACAATAACACCAATTAAACAAGTAATAGCAGTTCAAACATGAAAACGACAAATATCACTATTCAATCCCTAACTTCCAAAGGCAATTACGAGCAAACGAGCTACGGGATTAGGAAACCGATTTCACTACATTCACTCAAGCACTACAAGGCACATTTCTATGTCACTAAACTTCACTTTCTCACCCGAGGCCCGAAAGTCCACCTATTGCGTTTGAACTACAACTATGCTAGCCGGTCATTCAATCAACACCACAACAGCGCCAAAAGTGCTTTCATACCCTCAATTGCAAAACCCCCAACTCAATTCGAGCACGGTCAACTTTTGGTCAAACGGCCCCTTTACGTTTCTTTGTCTAATTTTCAATTTTAACAAAGGCCGATCCATTTTTATCGTACATTTTATCTTTCTATCACTAATGGCACCTATCCAAATCAAGCAATCGCAATTCGGATCGAAATCCAAAATTCTAGGATTTACTATTCACAATTCACTATTTATTGTTCTTCCCCAATTTCAAATACGCAGTTGCAACCGTAAAAATTGCTAAATAACTATCAAGCAATGCTCTACGAACCCTAAAGAAGCATTTCCAATCAATTTCAAGCATTATAACGCATTAAATATCAAATCTAAAAATTTGTATCAAAAATAAAATTTCATATAATAAGCACAAAAGCGTGAAAACCCTCACTTAGACGCTTCTAGATGCTAGGAAAACCACGCTGGATGCCTCGAAAACCACCCCGCACATGCTCCCGCGAAGAAATTGAAGTTTGAAGTTGAAATGTTTTTTTTTTCTTTTTCCTCCATGGTTTCGGCCTGCTCACTGTTTTCAGCTTTGTTTTTCCTTCTTTTTTGCCTTATAAATTGCTTAATAAAAGATGACAATGGTCAATGGTCAAGCCTCTTTGTCAAACTAACTTAAGCTTGGTCAAATAGGATTATTTTATGCATTTTGAAGCTAAAACAACTAACATAAATCCAATTCTAGTTAATAACAACCTAAATACTAAAATTAAAAAACTAAACACTAGTTTTCACTATTTGCTGATGATTAGAAATCATTTCCTAACTATCGCTCTTGATATGCTATGCACCTTGCGACAATAGAAGAATAACAATTAAATCTGAAAGAATTTGAGAAAATATAATTTTCGGAAAGTAACATAGTTCAAAATTTACTCTGGCTCGGAGTTACTTTTCATTTTATTGAAAACCGAGCATTAAGATGCAAGAAAAATAAAACCGATTAACATAAGTATAAAAATAAAGCTACAAACGAATGTTTAACTAAAAATAAACACATAATTCAATGCTAACATTTAAGATAACACTTAATTAAATGCAATTAAATGCCACTAAATGGATGCCGGGTTCGGGTTATCACATCCTTCCCCCCTTAAAACAATTGCGTTCTCGCAATTCTTCTTCCAATAAAACTTAGCATCATCTGAAATCCAACTCTGACTAATCTGCATTGGTTGCTAAGTAAGACACTACATAAGGACATCCGAAGAAAACCAATCTAAGAAACCTGAGTAGTACTGCCCGAAAATTCCAAAATAATAAGGCCAAATAAAGGCTCTAGAGAATACCAAATAGAACTCCAAATAAAAATCTTACTAGACATGAATGCCATAATAGAATCCCAACTAAAAGTATTGAGAACATACCAATAAACAGTCTGAAATAAAGTCTAAACGAGAACCCAAGTACTGCTCAGGAAGACTCCAGACAATAAATCCAGTCAATCATATTTCAGAAGTTTCAAGGAAGTCTTCCAAAATATAGCTCAAGAAGCATCTGAATAGGGAATCCAAAATGTACGCCAACATATATATATTTATCAAAAGTCCATGAATGAACACCAAGCTGAATAACCAAGTAGATTCCCAAAATAATGTTGCTACCGAATATTGGGTAAAATTCTAGAGGGAATGTCGTGCAAGTGCACCATATACTATTGAAGAATTCCAATCACGATTGCTGATAAAATATCAAGAAATACTATAGCGGAGATATTGTAGATAATATTATGCAGTAAGTCCAACAAGAATTCCGATTGCCAAGTCCACTGAGAAATGTCCACAAGGAATACCAAAGTAGTACGCTTCACGCAAAACTGATCATTGTAAGTAGACTCAAATCAAAGTTCCCCATAAAAATACAGAAAAAACACCAAAGGTTGATTAAAATCCCAACCAAGTCTCCCACAAAATGCCAATATAGAAATACCCGATGAATGCCCAATCAAGAAGACATTTAAGAAAATGCTCCAAAGAATAATCATGTAGAACTCCAAAGGAAGTCATTTACACAAAGCATAGAAGATAACCTTCAAGGAACCCCAATAAACAAACTCCAGCTATAAATGTCAACTCCCAAATAAAGGCCTAGTTGAGCACTGCTCGTTTTCGTCAATCCAAATAACTTGGGCTTGCTACTAACCACTTCTCTTCAGGGGAGGAAGAAGACTCACTTACCATTTCCACATAACATGTATGAATGCCAGGATATCACATTTATACACATGTCTTAAACTACTATGCAAACAAGTTTATAAAACAGTTTATTCAACAAAGTCACTCAAGCACGACAATCAAGTCAAGCACAACATAATCAATTCAAATCACGGTACAACCAATTCAAGACATTCCAATACACACATTACAAGCAATACTTTAAGCCAATAACAATTCAGGAGGTCGATTCGATTCACGATGCCAATTCAATAGGTCAATTCAATACACAACTAGACATTTCACTTTACTTGAGAAACATTTAACACATAACACATAACTATATCACATAGGTGCATACATCCAAGTCAAGACACACAGTCTCACATACAAGCAAACACTTTCAAGACACACTTAACAAGCACACATTCAAGGATCACTACCCACCAGACCGAGGACACTGTCCTGGCTTATGAGCTAAACAAGCTCTGATACCACCTGTAACACCCCGATCCCTCTCGAGACCGGGAGTTCTAACAATCAATCTAATCATAAACCAATTGCAAACCCGGGCTTAATTTTCAGGGAAAACGGACGGAGTCTCCCCTGTTTCTAGGCGAATGTAAAACTTGTAATAGCATAAAAGTGGACCAGCATCGTGTCCAACCATACAAACACCTCAAGGCCATCCGAGCCTTGGTTCTCAACAAGCGAACACAACCAAATATACATTTCCAATTTTAAAAGCTAACCTATCTCTTTTCATCTTTGACAAGAACATTCATGCTAGGCAATTAAGCTACACTAACCCATTACATAAAATAGACTATCATACCATTCTAACTCTTTTCCTTTGGACATTACAAACATGCATTAAAGTTAAGCTATACTAACTGGATACATAATCTAACTTATCAAAACACTTCAATAATCTAATAAAACTTATATTACATTCCTTTTTAACATTAAATACAAACAACAGATGAACATACATCTTTGCATCTTTGACAACTCAAGCCACATAGCACGCAAGACAAATCTTCAACCACGAACTTTCATGTAATCACGAACTTTCCAGCTAACATGGCATTTCCTGAAATGTGGTGGTGAGGAGTGAGTATACACAACACGTATACTCAGTGAGGGCGAGACATATATCGAATTGGAGAGAATGAAAGTCGTGCAATGCAAATAAGACGGTTAAGCAATATAACTGATAAATAAGCAATCAAGACAAACAATCAATACAATAAGCAATTACTGAAAGCATTAACACAACCATTCAAAGCTATACCACACTCTGAAGGCTATGGTTCACTCATACGAGCAATGTACCATTTCACGAGCGATACATCAATCTCGAGCTTGATGTTGACAACGATGACAATAAGCGCGCAACCACCTTATAACTTCAGTTTGGAAAATCCCGGAAGTATCCATCAATTCTACGACCCAAATCTCCCTAGGAGGCAACCCAAGCGAGAAAAGGGAATAGGACACGGAGCTAGAGCAACCAACACTGGCAGCCCGAGACTACCCAGAGAGGCCCATCACTCACGCGCCTGACACTATGTAATGCAAGACACGACACAAGGCGATAACGAGCGATAGCACAAAAATACAAATTAGAGGAGATAAACGAGATATCAAGCATTTACAACTAATACTAGCATTCAATTAACTTTTAATGCATAACTATCTTTAATAGCAACAATAACACCAATTAAACAAGCAACATCAATTCAAACACGAAAACGACAAATATCATTATTTAATCCCTAACTTCCAAAGGCAATTACGAGCAAACGAGCTACCGGATTAGGAAACCGATTTCACTACATTCACTCAGGCATTACAAGGCACGTTTCTATGTCACTAAACTTCACTTTCTCACCCGAGGCTCAAAAGTCCACCTACTGCATTTGAACTACAGCTATGCTAACCGGTCATTCAATCAACAACACAACAGCGCCAAAAGTGCTTCCATACCCTCAATTGCAAAACCCCCTACTCAATTCGAGCACGGTCAACTTTTGGTCAAACGGCCCCTTTACGTTTCTTTGTATAATTTCCAATTTTAACAAAGGCTGATCTATTTTTATCGTACATTTTATCTTTCTATCATTAATGGCACCTATCCAAATCAAGAAATCACAATTCGGATCGAAATCCAAAATTTTAGGATTTACTATTCACAATTCACAATTTATTATTCTTCCCCAATTTTAAATACGCATGTAAAAATTGCTAAATAACTATCAAGCAATGCTCTACGAACCCTAAAGAAGTATTTCCAATCAATTTCAAGCATTATAACGCATTAAATATCAAATCTAAAAATTTGTATCAAAAATCAAATTTCATACAATATGCACAAAAGCATGAAAACCCTCAACTTAGACGCTCCTAGACGCTAGGAAAACCACATTGGATGCCTCGGAAACCACCCCGCACAAGCTCCCGCGAAGAAATTGAAGTTTGAAGTTGAAATGTTTTTCTTTCTTTTTCCTCCATGGTTTTGGCCTACTCACTGTTTTCAGCTTTGTTTTTCCTTCTTTTTTGCCTTATAAATTGCTTAATAAAAGATGACAATGGTCATTGGTCAAGCCTCTTTGTCAAACTAACTTAAGCTTGGTCAAATAGGATTATTTTATGCATTTTGAAGCTAAAACAACTAACATAAATCCAATTCTAGTTAATAACAACCTAAATACTAAAATTAAAAAACTAAACACTAGTTTTCACTATTTGCTGAGGATTAGAAATCATTTCCTAACTATCGCTCTTGATATGCTATGCACCTTGCGATAATAGAAGAATACCAATTAAATCTCAAAGAATTTGAGAAAATATAATTTTCGGAAAGTAACATAGTTCAAAATTTACTCTGGCTTGGAGTTACTTTTCATTTTATTGAAAACCGAGCATTAAGATGCAAGAAAAATAAAACCGATTAACATAAGTATAAAAATAAAGCTACAAACGAATGTTTAACTAAAAATAAACACATAATTCAATGCTAACATTTAAGATAACACTTAATTAAATGCAATTAAATACCACTAAATGCATGCCGGGTTCGGGTTATCACATCAAATCATCCCCTTATCACGCCAAATGGGTGTACTCCGGATGTACCCCGAAATCTTATGACCCAACTCTCCGAGGAAGTCTAGCCCCCAAGCAAGAGAGGGAATTGGACAATGGTAGTCACGGTTGCACCGGCAAGCCCGATGCCGCCCGGTGTGCGTGAACGCTACCACGCCAGAATGGAAGGTTGCAACCTTGAATGCAATGCACATGTATGCCATTTAACAATTCACATTGGGAGGTCAACAAAGTAGGTTGCCTCTGAACAAGTATATGATCACATTTTGACATATTGGCATATAAGGCATTGTAAGAACATGTAATCATTTCATATATCAATTTGAAAGCTATTAAACTTCCACAGGCAGCCAAGTAATCATGTTTAAATAAGCCATAGAATGTCTTTTAACAATTCACATTAGGAGGACAACAAAGTAGGTTGCCTCCGAGCAACTATAAGATCACATATTGACAAGTAAACGAACGAGGCATGCTTAACACGAATTTTCACTTTGTAAAACACATAGAGTTATGTGAACATTAAACGGGCAGCCATGTAACACATGTAAATCAAGTCATATAACTCATTTCGAAGTTCACGTAATCAAATAATAAGATTATTCAACATGCAACGACATCTACGTGGGACCGGGTGCAAGAAAGGCCTACTTGTCAACATGTAATCATCAAAATCATGTTTAGGGCTATGAGGGCAACTACGGGCAGCCTAATAATTACATAGTTAAACACGATATTCATAGGATCAACACTTAGCGAATTTACCTAGTCACTAGGGTTTCAATTCGTGCTTATCCGTGCGATTAAGCCCAAGTCATCTCGTAATTAAACTCAAGCCATGCATTGATTAATCCAAACACCCTCAAGTATTTAAAACAGTCCACACAACATCCAAATGCCACAATCCCAAGCATTTAATACAACAAGAGAAGCTACAATAATTTTTCTAAGCATATCAATAGATGGAAACCTCACTGCAATGGTCTGTTTTCACAATCATTGGGACAAGAAAACAATCTCCAATTCTAGTGAATAATATGTCAAATTAAAGCTTAAGGAGTGAGCTAAATTCAGAAACAAACCTCGCATCATTTGGAGTTCGGGTTCAAGAGTTATAGCCAAAACAGTGAGACTACACAAAACTGTCCAGATTTGCACACATTTCAATACTTGTCGTTTTTTAGGGCCTTAGGCTCAGATTTAGCCTTAGTCCATTTATGACAAAAATGTCCATAACTGAAAAATCTAGCAGCCTGCCAAATTTAATGAATTTTGGATGTCATTTACTAAGTAAAAACTTGTTCATTCTACAACGTCAGTGAATCTGCCAAAACCTACTTCATTTTTCCAAACTTTTCAGATTTGGACACATTTTAATAATTTGCCATTTTGAGGACTTTAGAGTCAAAATTAGCTTTGGCCTATTTATGCAAAAAATTATCAGAACTGGAAAAACTAGTTACCTACCAAATTTCACGCATTTTCAACATCATTTACCTGGTCAAAATCACCTTGCACCAACAAGGCAGAAGGCTGTCACATACCCGATTTCATCTATCATCACATTCTTGTCAAATATCTTGCCATGCATGTTTACAAAAGCTCATGAACACACATATATCACAAGTACAGAAGTAAAGATAGACATTTAAAGGCATGCATGTGGTTTTCAAAAGCTTTTCAAGAAGTTTTAGCCCTCACCTTGGCAAGACAATCGATGAAGATGCACAATGCTCTTGAAGATGCACCAATGGAGTTTCTTTCTTGCTTCTTGCTTGCTTGGGCTGCTATGGCCGAGCTTGGGAGAGATCTTAAGAGTGAGCTTGAGGTCTTGGAAGCTCAAGGGAAGCCACGGTCGAAAATGAAAGAGAAGGAGAGAGAATGAGAGCTTGAGAGGATTTTTGAGAGGAAAATGAAATGTGATGAGTTGTGTGTGTGTGTGTGTCGGCCTTAAGGCCTTCAAATCTGATTTTTGCTTTGTCAATTATACAATTTGAATTGTGAGGAGCATGCTTGGTGATTTGGTCGAGAATGGGAAGGGTTTGGGTGAGGTTTTTATTATTATTATTTTTGTATTGTCATGCATTTGTCTATCCTAGGTTTCATTGTGTTTTGTACTTGTCATAGGAATGTTTAGATAATAGGAAAGTGCTTAGGGTTTAGCATGTGTGTAAGAGAATGTTGAGTATTTAGGGATTTTAGGTAGAATAGAATATAGGATATGTTTAGAGGTTTGTGAGATATTGTCTTGTAGTGAGTTTAAAATGTAATATTTAGGTGTTAGTGGATTTTGTAGAGATTTTAATTAGGATTATAATAATAGTTTGTGGTCTTTGTAGGATTATTTTATAGTCTAGTGCTTTGTGTAGGATTCTTTATTGATTAGCGTACGAGCATGCTTTCCTAGGTCTAGGGCACGCACTACGAGACACGCATAGAAATCGATATGAGACACGAATCACGAGGTAAACACAAACTACGAGGTAGACACATACTTCATGACTAAGGCACGTACTTTAAGACTAATGCACGCAATCCTAGGTTAATGCACATAAACCAATGCAAGGCACGCAAATCAAGGCACGACTCTATATCTAGGTTAAGGTACGTAGTTCAAGGTTAGGGCACACAAAATGAGGTAACGCACTTACATCGAGGTCAAGGTACGTATAACTAGGTATCGCACATTAGTAAGGGATTAGGGCACACCATTCTAGGTCAAGGCACGAATGACGAAGCATGCACAAAAACCAAGACAGGGCACGTAGTCTAAGGTCGGTCATACAATTTTGGGTCTAAGGCACCCAAATCTAGGTAACACACGTTATTTGGGGTCGGGCCTCACAAGTGAAGTCCTTGAGAAAAGGATGTAATGGATACTTAGCTTAGCTCATCAACAAGCCATCAGACAAAGCTAAGTTGGAGGAGATACTAGTGATTAAAGATTATACGGATGTGTTTCCACAAGAATTGCCCAGTTTACCACCAAATTGGGAGATCGAGTTCATAATAGAATTACTGCCTGACACCCAGCCGATATCTAAAGTTCCCTATCGTATGGCATCAGCTGAGCTACAAGAACTGAAGGACCAATTGCAAGGATTGTTGAAGAAGGGGTTTGTTCAACCAAGCTCTTCTCCGTAGGACGCGCCAGTCTTGTTTGTAAAGAAGAAAGACGGAACGTTGAGACTATGCATCGATTACCGAGGATTGAACCAAGTGACCGTCAAGAATAAATACCAACTTCCACTGATCGACGAGTTGTTTGATCAACTTCAAGGAGCTAAAGTATATTCGAAGCTCGACTTGAGGCAAGGGTACTATCAGTTGCGGATCAAAAAGGAGGATGTGCCTAAAACGGCTTTTAGGATGAGA
Organism: Ehretia macrophylla; assembly: GCA_037974665.1. NCBI lineage: Eukaryota > Viridiplantae > Streptophyta > Magnoliopsida > Boraginales > Ehretiaceae > Ehretia > Ehretia macrophylla. The sequence goes on along the minus strand of CM075765.1, from coordinate 28,657,284 downwards.
TATGGGCATTATGAATATGCGGTGATGCCATTTGGGCTAACTAATGCCCCTGCAGCTTTATGGACTTGATGCACAGGGTGTTTCAACCCTACTTGGACCAAGTTGTGGTGATCTTTATTGATGATATTTTGGTATACATGAAATCCGAGGTTGAGCATGAACAACATTTGCGATTGGTATTGCAGAAACTTCGGGAGCACCAATTGTATGCAAAGTTTAGCAAATGTGAATTTTGGTTGCGGCAGATTACATTCTTGGGGCACATCATATCCCAAGAGGGAATAGCAGTGGATCCAGCAAAGATAGAAGAAGTGATGTCTTGGAAGAAGCCAGAAAATGTTACGGAGGTTTGGAGTTTTCTTGGTCTAGTCGGCTATTATTGGAGGTTCGTGAAGGGTTTCTCAAGATCGTAGGACCGCTTACAAAGCTCAAACAAAAGAAAACAAAGTTCGTGTGGGATGACAAGTGTGAGAACAGCTTCCAAGAATTGAAGAAAAAATTGACTACCGCACCTGTTCTTGCATTGCCTGAAGGGAGTCAAGGCTTTATAATCTATAATGATGCTTCCAAAGAAGGACTGGGGTGTGTGTTGATGCAGAATGGTAGAGTGATTGCGTATGCCTCTAGGAAGCCCAAGCCGTATGAATTGAACTACCCAATGCATGATTTGGAGTTGGCAGCTATTGTGTTTGCACTCAAAAAATGGAGGCACTATCTTTGGGGTATCAAGTTCGAGGTGTTTACTGATCACAAGAGCTTGAAATACTTGTTCTCACAAAAAGAGTTGAACATGAGGCAAAGACGGTGGATGGAGCTTTTGGATGATTATAACTGCACAATCAATTATGTGCCCGGTAAAGCAAATGCAGTTGCAGATGCCTTAAGTCGGAAAGCGAGCATGGCAAAACTAGAAGTTAAGGTGCATGAGTTGTTAAAGGAAGCATTTTTGTGGAAACCACAATTGACTCAAAAAGGGTTACTATTTTCCACTACACAAGTTCAATCGACCTTGTTGTCTGAATTACGAGAGGCTCAACAGAAGAACCAACAGTTTCAGAAGATTAAAGAAAGCAACACAGATTTCAAGTTTCATGATGATGGTATTTGGAGATTCAGGAATCGAATTTGTGTTCCTAATGATCCAGAGTTGAAAAAGAAGATTCTTGAAGAAGCCCATAACTCAAGATACACTATTCACCCCAACAGAACAAAGATGTACTGGGATTTGAAGTAACACTATTGGTGGAATAACATGAAGAGGGAGATCGCGGAGTTTGTGGCACGGTGTTTGACTTGTCAGAGAGTCAAAGCAGAACATCAACGACCAGCAGGTTTACTTCAACCGTAGGAAATTCCTCAATGGAAATGGGAACACATAACTATGGACTTTGCCATGGACCTGCCCAAGTCACAAAAGGGTCATGACGCCGTTTGGGTCATAGTGGATAGACTGACCAAGTCAGCGCACTTCTTACCAATGAACAAGGAGGATAGTCTTGAGAAACTAGGAGATATGTATGTGGCGGATATTGTAAGGTTGCACAGGATGCCTGTGAATATTGTATCGGATAGGGATCCTCGATTCACTTCCCGATTTTGGAAGAGATTGCAAGAATCTTTGGGAACGAAGTTGAGTTTTAGCACGGCTTATCACCCTCAGACTGATGGACAATCTGATAGAACTATTAAGATTCTGGAGCATATGCTGAGGGCGTGTGGTTTAGACTTCGGAAAAGGTTGGGAGAAATATATGTCTCTAGCGGAGTTCGCTTATAATAACAGCTATCAGGTCATTATCGGGATGGCCCCATTTGAGGCATTGTATGGACGTAAGTGTCAATCCCCAATTTACTGGGATGAAGTAGGTGAGATGAAGTCTTTTGACCTGACCCTTCTACCTGAACTTATGAAGACTGTTGATAATGTCCACCTCATCCGAAAACGGATGCTTACTGCCCAAAGCAGGCAGAAAAGTTATACAGACCGACGGAGACGGAGTCTAGAGTTTGAGGTCGGTGACAATGTGTTCTTGAAGATATCACCTCAGAGGGGACTGATTAAACATGGCAAGGGTGGAAAGTTGAGCCCGAGGTTTGTAGGACCATTTGAGATAATTGAGAAGGTTGGCAAATTGGCGTATCGCCTGGAACTACCCCAAAACCTCTCCAATATTCACGACGTCTTTCATGTTTCAATGCTACGGAAGTATCACCCTGATCTATCGCATATCTTGGAGCCAGAGCCGTTGCAGCTTCGGGAGAACTTGTCTTATGAAGAGAAGCCCGTTCGGATCCTAGACTAGCAAGATCGGGAATTGCGCAACAAATCTATACCAATGGTGAAAGTGTTGTGGGATCATCATGGAGTTGAAGAAGCAACGTGGGAAAGGCAAGACCAGATGGAGCAACAGTATCCAGCATTATTTAAAAGATAATATTGAATTTTGAGACGAAATTATTTTAAGGAAGGGAGGATGTGAGGCCCGATCTCGATTTGCGTGCGATACCTCATTTCGTGTGCCCTAACCTAGATTTGCGAGCCTTGACCTAGGTTTAAGAGTCGTGTTTCATTTTGTATGCCTTGCATTGAATTATGTGCATTTATTTAGGGCTGTGTGCATTTACTTATGAAACGTGCATTCGTCTCGTAGTTCATGTCTTACCTCGTAGTGCGTGCCCTAAATCTAGAAAAGCGTGCCCGCACGCTAATCAAGAAAGTATCTTACACGAAGCACTAGATCATTAATTAATCCTACAAACTCCACTAACTAATATTAAAATGCTAATTCAACTCACTAGAAGATGAAATGGCACCAAAAGCTAAACATTCTTATTCTTTATTCTTCATTATTTTTGCATGTTCCAAGCACACTCAATTAAATAATGCTCAAAACATGACAAAAATTCAGAAATTCCACATGCTTGGCCGACCATGTGAAGAACTTTGTGCATGCTTTGCAATTTAAAATCACCTTAGACAAGCTATGACAAGCTCATGACACAAAGCATAAAAAAAATGACATAAAACCCTACCCAAGGCACCACAATCTCGGCCCACTCAATCAGCCATGCTAAGATGATTCAAAATATGCTCTTGAAAACACAAATTCTGAAATTTGCAAGCTCTTGGCCGACACATGCATTCAAAGCATCAAAACTCTTTAAAGCTTTTCATTTCTTTCTTTCATTCTCTCACTCTCTCATTTCCTCTCTCTCTCTCGGCCTTGGCTGCAATTTTAGTCTCCATAGCTCAAGCTCATCATCCTAAGGTTCATCAAGACATTCAAGCCACTAAGGAACTCGACAAAGCAAGCTAGAAGCAAAGAAACATGCATGCAAGCTCATAGAACACTCATTCGGCCCTTAGGTATGTTGATAGCTTCTATTTCATTTCATTTTTGTTCTAACCACATGCATATACTAAGGACATGGTAACTTAGCTAGGAATTAAGGAAATCAAGCAATATCCCTCAGCCAAACAAGGAAAGAAGACCATTTGTGCATCTCCAAGAGTGTTGAGCATCCTTTGTTGATAAAGTTGCTAAGGTGAGGGTTAATCCTTTTTAAAAGGTTTCCAAAACCACATACATGCCTTTAAATGTCTATTTTTACCTCTGTACTTGTGATATATGTGTGTACATGAGCTTTTGTAAGCATGCATGGCAAAATATTTGGCTAGAATTTGAAGATAGGTGAAATCGCGTAAATGGCAGTTTTCTGACTTGTTGGAGCGAAGTGAATTTGACCTGGTAAATGATGTTGAAAATCCGTGAAAATTGGTAGGTGACTAGTTTTGCTAGTTCTGATAATTTTTTCGTAGAAATAGGCCAAGGCCAATTTTGACTCTAAGGTCCCCAAAATGGCAAAACATAGAAAGGTGTCCAAATCTAGAAAAATCTGGGAAAATGGAGCAGGTTTTTCACAGTTCACTGTCCTTGTAGAATGAACTAGTTTTGACTTAGTAAATGATATCCATGATGCATCGAATTTGGTATGCTGCTAGAAGTTTCAGTTTTGGACATTTTTGTCAGAAATAGACTAAGGCTAAATCTGACCCTAAGGTCCTAAAAAATGACAAGTATTGAAATATGTACAAATCTGGACAATTTTGCGTAGTCTCACGGTTTTGGCTATAACGCTTGAACCCGAACTCCAAATGATGCGAGGTTTATTTCTGGATTTAGTTAAATCATTAAGATTTAATTTGAAATTTTGATCACTAGAATCGGAGATTGTTTGCTTGTCTAAATGATTGTGGGAAAACAGACCATTGCAGTGAGACTTTTGTTTAGTGATATGCTTTGAAAATTATTGTAACTTCTCTCGTTGTATTAAATGCTTGGGATTGTAGCACTTGGATGTTGTGTGGACTGTTTTGGATGATTGAGGGTATTTTAATTAATCGATGCATGGCTTGAGTTTAATTACGTGACAACTTGTGGCTTAATCGCACAGGTAAGCATGAATTGAAACCCTAATGACTATGAAAACGCCCTAAGTGTTGATCCTATGGTTATCGTGTCTAATTATGTAATTAGTGGGCTGCCTGTAGTTGTCCTTATAGCCCTAAATGTGATTCCGACGATTACATGTTGATAAGTAGACCTTTCTTGCACCCGGTCCTACGTAGATGTCGTTGCATGTTGTATGACCTTATTATTTGATTACGTGAACTCCGAAATGAGTTATGTGACTTGATTTACATGTGTTACATGGCTGCCCGTTTAATATTCATATAACTCCATGCATTTTACAAGTGAAATTACGTGTCAAACATGCCTCATGTGTTTACTTGTCAACGTGCGATCTTATAACTGTTCGGAGGCAACCTACTTTGTTGTCCTCCTAATGTGATATGTTAAATGTTATAAATGTGCATTGCATACAAGGTTGCAACCTTTCATTGTGGCATGGTAGCGTTTCACGCACACCGGGCGGCATTGGGCTTGCCGGTGCTACCGTGACTACCATGGTCCAATTCCCTATCTCGCTTCGCATTCCACCCTCAGAGAGTTGGGTCGCAGATTTTTGGGGTACTTCCGGAGTACACCAAAATGGGAGCGATAAGTGGATTATTGAAGTCGGCCTCAACAATCGTATCGAAATCGATATTGAGAGCAAATGCTCACCGTATCCTTGAAATGATTGGTAATTGTATATGTTGCTCAACTTGATTCTTATACTTTGCGTACCTTATTACTTGTAATACGTGACATGTTTTCAAAAAGGGGTTTTTCATAAGTTAACCGGAAAAAGAGTTTCAAAACGTATTTCTCGTTCCCCCTCACTCAGTTCATAAGGACTCACCATCTTTTATCATTTCAGGTGAAGAAGACCAGGAACTGGTACCTGAAGATAACGTGCCTATCGATGACTCCTTGGAGTGATTTCCTACCCTACGTGCCTTATTTGACTGTGGCTATTTTGTGAACGATATGTTGTTTTTGAAGACTATTTCTTATGTTGCTTGCTGTCGCTATTGTAAATGACCCCCGTTGTAATTTGGGTTCTAATTTTGGGTTGTACTGATCATAACTAGATACACCCTCTTCTGGTCATTTTGCTATCGCTACTGGTTAGTATCTATCATATGCTTATGAAGTATCAGATAAAGGGTTAAGTAAAGTGAATCTATCCAATCTTAAGCAGGCACTGATTGGTAAACTAAGATCAATAGGTACTTTTGTAACAAGGATTGACAAACAAACGAGAGATAGTTATCATGCTAAGTTGTTAATCAAATGAAACTTCGAGATAACTAGTAGGCGTTTCGATTGGTGATAAATAGTAATCTTAGTTGGAAATGAATTTGAGATTGAAAGTTTTAAGGCCTTTAGAAAATTAGGTCAAACTAAAGAGCCCAATTACAGTCTATATGCTGCAGGTTTTTTAGAGAATTTTTGGAGTTCTAAGCTAACGTTAAGTGTTAAACCTTAATGAATGATTAGGTACGTGAAATGATATGAATGTTTAGATCACACCCTAGTCTAACCTCTATAGGTCAGGTTGGGGCGTGACAATGGTGCGCGCATGTGGCCCGTATGCCGCACGAAGGTGCGCGCATGGGGCGCCCGTGCCGCATGATGGTGTGTTGAAGTGGCAGGAGCGGGGCGCTGTTGGGGCACGGTTGGGGCACTGTTGGGGCACTATGGGGGTACACTTGGGGGACGATGGGCGATGTTGGGGGACGGCTTTGGCACTATTAGGCGACGTTGGGCACGATGGGCAATGTTAAGCATTCGGGGATATTGGGTATGCAGAATGTATTATGACACGAATGTGGACATTGATATTCTTTTACAAGTGGTTTCCAAATCTACGAAGTGGTCTTAACCTTTGCCTTGTCCGAAAAATAGTTCGTCACATTTGTGAGGCGAAATAGATTTATCGATTTCCCAATCATCCAAAAAAAAAATTAACGCCAAATATTATGTAAACATATTAATTTATGAATTAATATAAATTTTCCTGAATTTTCTAGTTTTTTTCTGAGTTTTCCCTATTTTTTGTAATTTTTAAATATTAAAAATTAATTTTTCGAAAAAAATATTTTTGAATATCATTTAACAAATTAATGTATGAATTAATATAATTTTATCTGAATTTTATACTATTTTTTCTGATTTTTTCCTTTTTTCGCAATTATTAAATATTAAAAAAATATTTTTTCGAAAAAAATAATTTTGAAGCATTTGGATATCATATGCTATCAATAAGGAGCAAGTTGGGTATGAAGATCATGCCATATAGGGCCTTTTATAGTGTAAAACACCCATTATGAATCTCTGGCAAAATGTACGCTACTGATGTCACTATGGTTTTTGCATCTAAATGTACTATAGGGGGTATGTGGTGTCAAGCCTCCTGGTCGAGGTCCATGCGGGGGGACGTTGTGGGCACTTCGTGGCACATTGTGGGCTATATCATGGGCTATATTGTGGGCGGGAATGCCTATCGAGTGAATCACGCCGAGGTATTGCATTGCATACCCGTGCGTTGGGGCCGTGCCACCCCCGCCCCTCATCTCCCGGCATGTCCCTCGGTGCGGCACCAGGATGGCTAATGAGGAACGTGGTAGCTTCCCTAGCCCCTCATTATCCATCTTGGTGCCGCAACATCATCAACGTCATTGGGATGGCTAATAAGGGGGCGAGTGGTTGCCCAAGCACAAAATTAGCCGTCCCCGTGCCTCCGGCTACGTACACGTTTAGGGACATTCCCATCCCCCGATGTGTCGTTGAGCCTGCGCGATGCGCGAATCACCTAGCACACGAAGCCATAGTCGTTGCCTAGTGGATATGCACGGCCATGGTCTAGTGTCGTGGCTATCCAAGCACCGCGTGGGCTTGGGTGGCTCTTGAGGGACGGTGGGGGCAAGCGTGATACGCGAATCGCCTAGCACAAGTGGCATTGGCTTTCGTTAAGCAACGAAGTGAGCATTGCGATGGGACGATTGCTAATGCTTTAATGTCGTGGTGATCGAAGCACCATGCGGCCTTGAAGGCGTCCCCAGGTGGGTTCTGATGTGCCTGTGCAATGCGAGAATCGCCTAGGACATGACGCCATGGTCCTCGCTGAGTCGTAATGCGACAGACGTGGTCTAGTGTCGTGGCGATCCAAGTACCGCATGGACAAGAAGTTAGTTTGCTTGTCCCGTTATGTGCATACAGGGGGACGGTGGGAGGCATGCGTGATACGCGAATCGCCTAGCACACGTGGCATTGGCTTTCGTTAAGTAATGACGCGAGCGTTGCAATGAGACGATTGCTGATGCTTCAATGTCGTGGCTATCCAAGCACCATGCGGCCTTGAAGCCGACCCCCGGTGTGTTCTGACGTGCCTGTGCGATGCTCGAATCGCCTAGCACACAACGCCATGGTCCTCGCTGAGTCGTAATGCAATGGATGTGGTCTAGTGTTGTGTCGATCCAAGCACCGTGTGGGCAGGAAGGTAGTTTGCTTGTCCCATTTCGTGCATACAGGGGGACGGTGGGGGGCATGCGTTATGCGCGAATTGCCTAGCACATGTGGCATTAGCTTTCGTTATGCAATGACACGAGTGTTGTGATGAGACGATTGCTGATGCTTCAATGTCGTGGTGATCCAAGCACCACGTGGCTATGAAACTGTCCCCCGGTTGGTTTCAATGGGCCTATACAATGCGGGAATCACCTAGCACACGATGCCATGGTCCTCGCTGAGTCGTAATGTGATGGACGCGGTCTAGTGTCGTGGCAATCTAAGCACCGCGTGGACATAAAGGTAGTTTGCTTGTCCCGTTCAGTGCATACGGGTGCTTACAGGGGGGACGGTGGAGGGCATACGTGATGCGTGAATCGCCTAGCACATGTGGCATTGATTTTCGTTAAGGAATGACACGAGCGTTGCAATGAGACGATTGCTAATGCTTGAATTTTGTGGCGATCCAAGCACCATGCATCCTTGAAGCCGTCCCCAGGGGGGTTCTGACGTGCCTGTATGATGCGCGAATTGCCTAGCACACGACGCCATGGTCCTCGCTGAGTCATAATGCAATGGACGTGGTCTAGTGTCATGGTGATCCAAGTACCGTGTGGGCCGGAAAGTAGTTTGCTTGTCTCGTTCCGTGCATATAGGGGGGCGGTGGGGAGCATGCGTGATGCGCGAATTGCCTATCACACGTGGCATTGGCTTTCGTTAAATAATGACGCGAGCGTTGCGATGAGACAATTGCTGATGCTTCAATGTCGTGGCGATCCAAGCACCATGCGGCCTTGAAGCCATCCCCCGGTGTGTTCTGACGTGCCTCTGCGATGCTCGAATTGCCTAGTACACTACGCCATGGTCTTCGCTGAGTCGTAATGCGACGGACGTGGTCTAGTGTCGTGGCGATCCAAGCATCGCATGGGCAAGAAGGTAGTTTGCTTGTCCCGTTTCGTGCATACAGGGAGACGGTGTGTGACACCCCGATCCCTCTCGAGACCGGGAGTTCTATCAATCAAACTAATCACAACCCAAACCAAACCCGGGCAAAATTTTCAGGAAAACGGACTGAGTCTCCCCTGTTTATAGGCGAAATGTAAAACCTGTAATAGCATATAATGGACCAATACCATGTCCAAACATTCAACCACCTCAAGGCCATCCGAGCCTTGTTCTCAACAAGCAACCACAAGCAAATATACATACATTTTCAAGTACTAGACTATTCTAACTCTTCCTTTAACCATACAAACATGCTTAGTAATTAAACTACACCAACCTATTGCATAAGTTAGACTAACATATCTTTCTATCTCTTTCCTTTGTCATTACAAACATACATTGAATTTAAGCTACATTAACTAAATACATAATCTAACTTATCAAACTACTTCAACAATCTAATAAAACTTAAAATATATACTTCTTGACATTATTTACATACAACATAAGGAAGCATATAACTTTACAACTTTGACAACTCAAGTCACGTAGGCACGCAAGACAACTCTTCAGGCAACAACTTCCACGAAATCACGAACTTCCAGCTAACATGACATTTCCTGAAATGTGGTGGTGAGGAGTGAGTATACACAACACGTATACTCAGTGAGGGCGAGACAGATATCGAATTGGAGAGAAAGAAGATCGTGCAATGCAAATAGGTACAGTTAAGCAATACAATCAATAAAAGGCATTCAATATAAACAACAATACAATTAAACAACTAAAGAAAACATTAACACAACCAATCAAAGCTATACCACACTTTGAAGGCTATGGTTCACTCGAGCGAGTAATGTACCGATCACGATTTCGATGACTTTAACGATGACGCGCCGGCCCAAACCACCTTATAACACCAGTTTGGAATACCCCGAAAGTATCAATCAACCTGCGACCCAAATCTCCCTGGGAGGCAACCCAAGCGAGAAAGGGAATAGCAGCGGAGCTAGAGCAACCAACACTGGCAACCCAAGGATACCCAGAGAGGCCCATCACTCACGCGCGAGACACTATGCAATGCAAGACTCGATACAAGGCGATAAACAAGCGATAAAGAAGCGATAAACAAGCGATAAAGCCACACGTGGGAGAATAACAAAGTAGGTTACCCTCGCACGCAATAGCAGCAATTTGATAAGCAATTCAATCCAAAACAACTCAAACAAGTATTTCAAGTAATTCTAAGCATTCTATAAGCATAAAGACAAGAAAACACACAAAAACACAAATCGGCCCCAACTATCAAAACTCTACCATTTCCAAACGAGCCACGAGTTCTGAAAACCGACTTCGCCAACCCTTCTAGGTCACCATAAGGCACATCTAAAGACCCCGAAACCTTACTTTACCCTAGAACTCGCGCAAAGCCCCGATTTTCCCCTTTCTCGTTTGAACTACAACTATAACAACCAAACACCCAACCAACGCCATAATCACACCAAAAGTGCTTCCATGGCCTCCCGAAGCAATGCCAACACGGAAAACGAGAAAACGCAAAAGTCGACCTAAACGACCCCGACTTTCCCAAAGGCTTAATTCTCATTTTTTCCACTACGCAACCCAAACAAACCACACATTTTAGCATTCTAGCATACCTAGCACGTTTCTACATCAACGGAAAGCATAACAGCGCAATTTCAACGTTTCAAGGTTTTACTATTCACAAAACACTATTCATTTCACAATTTAATTTGCAATCACAACATTTAACCGCAGAAAATGTTACAAAGCTATAAATACATGTTCTACAAATGCTAAGGAACATTCTAGAAGCATCAAATCGCTTTAAATAACGTTCTACGGATAAATCTAAAAATTGACAAAGTTAACATACACAACGTATAAATGCGCAAATAACGATGAAACCCTCACCTCGGACGCTCCTAGACGCTAGGAAAATCTCGTAGAGTGCCTCGGAAACCACCCCGTGGAAGCCCTCGCGAAGAATCGAAGAATTGAAGTTGAATTTTCTTTTTTTCTTCTCCTTATTTTTTCGGCCATGGCTGCTCTGTTTCAGTTCTGTTTTTTTTATTTTTATGCTATTTTAAGCTATTTAAAAGATGACAAGGGTCAAAAGGGTCAAAGCTTTGGTCAATGTTGGTCAAACAACTTAAAACTAGTCAAAATAGCTTACTTTTGTGCATTTTTAAGTTAAATAACTATCACCTAAATTAATTCCTGCTAGTAACAATTAAAATATAAAATTTAAGTCATCTAAATACTAGTTTTCACTATTTGTTGAGGACTAAAATTCATTTCCCAACTATCTCTCTCGATATGCTATGCACTTTGCGTCAATAGAAGAACATCAATTAAATCTCAAAGAATCTAAGAAATATATCATTTTTGGAAAGCATCATAGTTTAAAATTTACTCCGGCTCGGAGTTACTTTTCTCATTTATTTGAAAACCGAGTAATTTTAACGCAAAACAACCAAAATCGATTTCTAAAATAATCAAAACAATCAAGGTATTCAATATTCATTTAGAATGATTAATTTAACTATTTCCAGAATATTTTAAGAGTTATAAAGTTAATATTAAGCTACAAATGAAATTTAATATAAACACATAGTCAAATACAATTAAACACTAACATTTAAGGTAACACTTAATTAATCACAAGAAAAGAATTTCAATTACTATAATTATTAGGAATAGGTAATAATATTTTAATTATTCAATTTTACAAATCCTAAATGCTTCCAAGAGGAATATTAAAATAGTGCAAGTTGGTTGATTTAACTAATTAAACAATTAATCAAATGCAATCAAGTGCTATTAAATGCATGCCGGGTTCGGGTTATCACATCCTTCCCCCCTTAAAATAATTGCGTCCTCGCAATTCTTCTTCCAAAAGAAATCAACATCATCTGAAATCCAGTTCTGACTAATCTTCATTAGCTACTGAATAAGTATTTCATCAAGATGACCAATAGGAAAGTTCAAGTAGAAATGCCAAGCAGTAACGCCAAATAAAGGCTCAAATACCGTACAAGAATCCCGTTGACACGAATACCGAAGAAGAATAAATTCCAACCAAAAACGCCGAGATAATACCAATAAAGACTAAAGCAAAGATACTGTAGATGTCATCAATACCACATACTAATGGCAGGAAGAGTACTGAAAGAATACCCTATTTAAGAATCTTCAATAAAAGTCTAACAAGTACCAAATAAGAAAGTTAGAAGATAGCCAAAGTAAGTGCACCTCATGCAGTATTGACTACCGTAAATAGACCCAGCTGATAGTTTTGTAAAAGAATACAGAGAAGAATACCCAAGGCCAACCTCTAAATGAAATCTTCCAATCACTGTGTTCCTACTGCAACATCTTAGTCAAACAGCAAGTATAGATTTTCCCCTGAGTGGAAAGGCCGAAGGAGAAGCCGTAAACAGTACAAGATAATATGTCCAAGCAGAATTCCAAGTGTAGGATCTTCCAATAAATGCTAATAAGGAAAATACTAGTAGAATGCTCAATAAGAATTCCAAAGAATACCGTAAGTAACATGAGATAACGAGTCTGATAGGGATTCCAGTTACCAAACCAGCTGAGGGATGCCAAAGAAAATACCCGAACAATGCTCCAGTAAGAAAGTACCAAGAATTGCCCAATAAGTAATACTAAATAATTGGCCACTAAGAATCCTAGAGAATGCCAGTGAAGACTTTTCCAATAAGGAATACCAGTAGCACTCCAATAAAGACCAAGACACATATACCATAGATAATACCATGCAGTAAGTCCAACTGAAAATCCAATAGCCAAGTCCACCAAGTAGTGCCAACAAAAGTCCCCAAAGAACACCCATTAAGAAAACCAAAGAATGCTCCAAAGAATAACCAAATAAAACCCCAAGAGAAAGCTACTCTTTCACAACTGTTAAGCACAGAAGAGGTCATAGAGATTCGCCAATAACTGAGCTCCAAAAGCAAACACCAATTCCCAAATAAAGACTAGCCAAATACCATTCATTTCCTGCCAATCCATACACCTTGAAAAGCCAGAGGTGAACAACTTTCTTCAGGGGAGGAAGAGGACTTACTTACCATTTCCATAGGACATGTATGAATGCCAATATATCACAGTTATACATATGCCTTAAACTATTATGCAAGCAAGTTTACAAAATAGTTTATTCAACAAAGTCACCCAAGCACGGCAATCAAGTCAAGCATAACATAATCAATTCAAGACATTTTAAATCACACATTACAAATAATACTTCAAGCAAATAACAATTCACGAGATCAATTCGATTCACAATGCCAATTCGATAGGTCAATTCAATGCACAACTAGACACTTTACTTCACTTAGCACACAATTAACACATAACACATAACTATATCACATAGGAGCACACATTCATGTCAAGACACACAATCTCACATACAAGCATGCACCTTCAAGACACGCTTAACAAGCACACATTCAAGGGTCACTACCCACCAGACCGAGGACCCTGTCCCGGCTTATGAGCTAGACAAGCTCTGATACCACCTGTGACACCCCGATCCCTCTCGAGACCGGGAGTTCTATCAATCAAACTAATCACAACCCAAACCAAACCCGGGCAAAATTTTCAGGAAAACGGACGGAGTCTCCCCTGTTTATAGGCGAAATGTAAAACCTGTAATAGCATATAATGGACCAATACCATGTCCAAACATTCAACCACCTCAAGGCCATCCGAGCCTTGTTCTCAACAAGCAACCACAAGCAAATATACATACATTTTCAAGTACTAGACTATTCTAACTCTTCCTTTAACCATACAAACATGCTTAGTAATTAAACTACACCAACCTATTGCATAAGTTAGACTAACATATCTTTCTATCTCTTTCCTTTGTCATTACAAACATACATTGAATTTAAGCTACATTAACTAAATACATAATCTAACTTATCAAACTTCTTCAACAATCTAATAAAACTTAAAATATATACTTCTTGACATTATTTACATACAACATAAGGAAGCATATAACTTTACAACTTTGACAACTCAAGTCACGTAGGCACGCAAGACAACTCTTCAGGCAACAACTTGCACGAAATCACGAACTTCCAGCTAACATGACATTTCCTGAAATGTGGTGGTGAGGAGTGAGTATACACAACACGTATACTCAGTGAGGGCGAGACAGATATCGAATTGGAGAGAAAGAAGATCGTGCAATGCAAATAGGTACAGTTAAGCAATACAATCAATAAAAGGCATTCAATATAAACAACAATACAATTAAACAACTAAAGAAAACATTAACACAACCAATCAAAGCTATACCACACTTTGAAGGCTATGGTTCACTCGAGCGAGTAATGTACCGATCACGATTTCGATGACTTTAACGATGACGCGCCGGCCCAAACCACCTTATAACACCAGTTTGGAATACCCCGGAAGTATCCATCAACCTACGACCCAAATCTCCCTGGGAGGCAACCCAAGCGAGAAAGGGAATAGCAGCGGAGCTAGAGCAACCAACACTGGCAACCCAAGGCTACCCAGAGAGGCCCATCACTCACGCGCGAGACACTATGCAATGCAAGACTCGATACAAGGCGATAAACAAGCGATAAAGAAGCGATAAACAAGTGATAAAGCCACACGTGGGAGAATAACAAAGTAGGTTACCCTCGCACGCAATAGCAGCAATTTGATAAGCAATTCAATCCAAAACAACTCAAACAAGTATTTCAAGTAATTCTAAGCATTCTATAAGCATAAAGACAAGAAAACACACAAAAACACAAATCGGCCCCAACTATCAAAACTCTACCATTTCCAAACGAGCCACGAGTTCTGAAAACCGACTTCGCCAACCCTTCTAGGTCACCATAAGGCACATCTAAAGACCCCGAAACCTTACTTTACCCTAGAACTCGCGCAAAGCCCCGATTTTCCCCTTTCTCGTTTGAACTACAACTATAACAACCAAACACCCAACCAACGCCATAATCGCACCAAAAGTGCTTCCATGGCCTCCCGAAGCAATGCCAACACGCAAAACGAGAAAACGCAAAAGTCGACCTAAACGACCCCGACTTTCCCAAAGGCTTAATTCTCATTTTTTCCACTACGCAACCCAAACAAACCACACATTTTAGCATTCTAGCATACCTAGCACGTTTCTACATCAACGGAAAGCATAACAGCGCAATTTCAACGTTTCAAGGTTTTACTATTCATAAAACACTATTCATTTCACAATTTAATTTGCAATCACAACATTTAACCGCAGAAAATGTTACAAAGCTATAAATACATGTTCTACAAATGCTAAGGAACATTCTAGAAGCATCAAATCGCTTTAAATAACGTTCTACGGATAAATCTAAAAATTGACAAAGTTAACATACACAACGTATAAATGCGCAAATAACGATGAAACCCTCACCTCGGACGCTCCTAGACGCTAGGAAAACCTCGTAGAGTGCCTCGAAAACCACCCCGTGGAAGCCATCGCGAAGAATCGAAGAATTGAAGTTGAATTTTCTTTTTTTCTTCTCCTTATTTTTTCGGCCATGCCTGCTCTGTTTCAGTTCTGTTTTTTTTATTTTTATGCTATTTTAAGCTATTTAAAAGATGACAAGGGTCAAAAGGGTCAAAGCTTTGGTCAATGTTGGTCAAACAACTTAAAACTAGTCAAAATAGCTTACTTTTGTGCATTTTTAAGTTAAATAACTATCACCTAAATTAATTCTAGCTAGTAACAATTAAAATATAAAATTTAAGTCATCTAAATACTAGTTTTCACTATTTGTTGAGGACTAAAATTCATTTCCCAACTATCTCTCTCGATATGCTATGCACTTTGCGTCAATAGAAGAACATCAATTAAATCTCAAAGAATCTAAGAAATATATCATTTTTGGAAAGCATCATAGTTTAAAATTTACTCCGGCTCGGAGTTACTTTTCTCATTTATTTGAAAACCGAGTAATTTTAACGCAAAACAACCAAAATCGATTTCTAAAATAATCAAAACAATCAAGGTATTCAATATTCATTTAGAATGATTAATTTAACTATTTCCAGAATATTTTAAGAGTTATAAAGTAAATATTAAGCTACAAATGAAATTTAATATAAACACATAGTCAAATACAATTAAACACTAACATTTAAGGTAACACTTAATTAATCACAAGAAAAGAATTTCAATTACTATAATTATTAGGAATAGGTAATAATATTTTAATTATTCAATTTTACAAATCCTAAATGCTTCCAAGAGGAATATTAAAATAGTGCAAGTTGGTTGATTTAACTAATTAAACAATTAATCAAATGCAATCAAGTGCTATTAAATGCATGCCGGGTTCGGGTTATCACATCCTTCCCCCTTAAAATAATTACGTCCTCGCAATTCTTCTTCCAAAAGAAATCAACATCATCTGAAATCCAGTTCTGACTAATCTTCATTAGCTACTGAATAAGTATTTCATCAAGATGACCAATAGGAAAGTTCAAGTAGAAATGCCAAGCAGTAACGCCAAATAAAGGCTCAAATACCGTACAAGAATCCCGTTGACACGAATACCGAAGAAGAATAAATTCCAACCAAAAATGCCGAGATAATACCAATAAAGACTAAAGCAAAGATACTGTAGATGTCATCAATACCACATACTAATGGCAGGAAGAGTACTGAAAGAATACCCTATTTAAGAATCTTCAATAAAAGTCTAACAAGTACCAAATAAGAAAGTTAGAAGATAGCCAAAGTAAGTGCACCTCATGCAGTATTGACTACCGTAAATAGACCCAGCTGATAGTTTTGTAAAAGAATACAGAGAAGAATACCCAAGGCCAACCTCTAAATGAAATCTTCCAATCACTGTGTTCCTACTGCAACATCTTAGTCAAACAGCAAGTATAGATTTTCCCCTGAGTGGAAAGGCCGAAGGAGAAGCCGTAAACAGTACAAGATAATATGTCCAAGCAGAATTCCAAGTGTAGGATCTTCCAATAAATGCTAATAAGGAAAATACTAGTAGAATGCTCAATAAGAATTCCAAAGAATACCGTAAGTAACATGAGATAACGAGTCTGATAGGGATTCCAGTTACCAAACCAGCTGAGGGATGCCAAAGAAAATACCCGAACAATGCTCCAGTAAGAAAGTACCAAGAATTGCCCAATAAGTAATACTAAATAATTGGCCACTAAGAATCCTAGAGAATGCCAGTGAAGACTTTTCCAATAAGGAATACCAGTAGCACTCCAATAAAGACCAAGACACATATACCATAGATAATACCATGCAGTAAGTCCAACTGAAAATCCAATAGCCAAGTCCACCAAGTAGTGCCAACAAAAGTCCCCAAAGAACACCCATTAAGAAAACCAAAGAATGCTCCAAAGAATAACCAAATAAAACCCCAAGAGAAAGCTACTCTTTCACAACTGTTAAGCACAGAAGAGGCCATAGAGATTCGCCAATAACTGAGCTCCAAAAGCAAACACCAATTCCCAAATAAAGACTAGCCAAATACCATTCATTTCCTGCCAATCCATACACCTTGAAAAGCCAGAGGAGAACAACTTTCTTCAGGGGAGGAAGAGGACTTACTTACCATTTCCATAGGACATGTATGAATGCCAATATATCACAGTTATACATATGCCTTAAACTATTATGCAAGCAAGTTTACAAAATAGTTTATTCAACAAAGTCACCCAAGCACGGCAATCAAGTCAAGCATAACATAATCAATTCAAGACATTTTAAATCACACATTACAAATAATACTTCAAGCAAATAACAATTCACGAGATCAATTCGATTCACAATGCCAATTCGATAGGTCAATTCAATGCACAACTAGACACTTTACTTCACTTAGCAGCGGAGCTAGAGCAACCAACACTGGCAACCCAAGGCTACCAAGAGAGGCCCATCACTCACGCGCGAGACACTATGCAATGCAAGACTCGATACAAGGCGATAAACAAGCGATAAACAAGCGATAAAGCCACACGTGGGAGAATAACAAAGTAGGTTACCCTCGCACGCAATAGCAGCAATTTGATAAGCAATTCAATCCAAAACAACTCAAACAAGTATTTCAAGTAATTCTAAGCATTCTATAAGCATAAAGACAATAAAATACACAAAAACACAAATCGGCCCCAACTATCAAAACTCTACCATTTCCAAACGAGCCACGAGTTCTGAAAACCGACTTCGCCAACCCTTCTAGGTCACCATAAGGCACATCTAAAGACCCCGAAACCTTACTTTACCCTAGAACTCGCGCAAAGCCCCGATTTTCCCCTTTCTCGTTTGAACTACAACTATAACAACCAAACACCCAACCAACGCCATAATCGCACCAAAAGTGCTTCCATGGCCTCCCGAAGCAAAGCCAACACGCAAAATGAGAAAATGCAAAAGTCGACCTAAACGACCCCGACTTTCCCAAAGGCTTAATTCTTATTTTTTCCACTACGCAACCCAAACAAACCACACATTTTAGCATTCTAGCATACCTAGCACGTTTTTACATCAACGGAAAGCATAACAGCACAATTTCAACGTTTCATGGTTTTACTATTCACAAAACACTATTCATTTCACAATTTAATTTGCAATCACAACATTTAACCGCAGAAAATGTTACAAAGCTATAAATAAATGTTCTACAAATGCTAAGGAACATTCTAGAAGCATCAAATCGCTTTAAATAACGTTCTACGGATAAATCTAAAAATTGACAAAGTTAACATACACAACGTATAAATGCGCAAATAACGATGAAACCCTCACCTCGGACGCTCCTAGACGCTAGGAAAACCTCGTAGAGTGCCTCGGAAACCACCCCGTGGAAGCCCTCGCGAAGAATCGAAGAATTGAAGTTGAATTTTCTTTTTTTCTTCTCCTTATTTTTTCGGCCATGGCTGCTCTGTTTCAGTTCTGTTTTTTTTTATTTTTATGCTATTTTAAGCTATTTAAAAGATGACAAGGGTCAAAAGGGTCAAAGCTCTGGTCAATGTTGGTCAAACAACTTAAAACTAGTCAAAATAGATTACTTTTGTGCATTTTTAAGTTAAATAACTATCACCTAAATTAATTCTAGCTAGTAACAATTAAAATATAAAATTTAAGTCATCTAAATACTAGTTTTCACTATTTGTTGAGGACTAAAATTCATTTCCCAACTATCTCTCTCGATATGCTATGCACTTTGCGTCAATAGAAGAACATCAATTAAATCTCAAAGAATCTAAGAAATATATCATTTTTGGAAAGCATCATAGTTTAAAATTTACTCCGGCTCGGAGTTACTTTTCTCATTTATTTGAAAACCGAGTAATTTTAACGCAAAACAACCAAAATCGATTTCTAAAATAATCAAAACAATCAAGGTATTCAATATTCATTTAGAATGATTAATTTAACTATTTCCAGAATATTTTAAGAGTTATAAAGTTAATATTAAGCTACAAATGAAAGTTAATATAAACACATAGTCAAATACAATTAAACACTAACATTTAAGGTAACACTTAATTAATCACAAGAAAAGAATTTCAATTACTATAATTATTAGGAATAGGTAATAATATTTTAATTATTCAATTTTACAAATCCTAAATGCTTCCAAGAGGAATATTAAAATAGTGCAAGTTGGTTGATTTAACTAATTAAACAATTAATCAAATGCAATCAAGTGCTATTAAATGCATGCCGGGTTCGGGTTATCACATCCTTCCCCCCTTAAAATAATTGCGTCCTCGCAATTCTTCTTCCAAAAGAAATCAACATCATCTGAAATCCAGTTCTGACTAATCTTCATTAGCTACTGAATAAGTATTTCATCAAGATGACCAATAGGAAAGTTCAAGTAGAAATGCCAAGCAGTAACGCCAAATAAAGGCTCAAATACCGTACAAGAATTGACAGACTTAGTAAGGATTGACAGACTGAGAGCTCTTTCTTCATTCTATGGGTGGTGGTGCATGGCCGTTCTTAGTTGGTGGAGCGATTTATCTTGTTAATTCCGTTAATGAACGAGACCTCAGCCTGCTAACTAGCTATGCGAAGGTATCCCTCCGTAACTAGCTTCTTAGAGGGACTACGGCCTTTTAGGCCACGAAAGTTTGAGGCAATAACAGGTCTGTGATGACCTTAGATGTTTTGGGCCGCACGCACGCTACACTGATGTATTCAACAAGTCTATAGCCTTGGTTGACAGGCCAGGGTAATCTTTGAAATTTCATCGTGATGGGGATAGATCATTGCAATTGTTAGTCTTGAACGAGGAATTCCTAGTATGCGCGAGTCATCAACTCGCGTTGACTACGTCCCTGCCCTTTGTACACATCGCCCGTCCCTCCTACCAATTGAATGATCCGGTGAAGTGTTCAGATCACGGCGACATGGGCGGTTCACTACCTGAGATGTCATGAGAAGTCCACTGAACCTTATCATTTAGAGGAAGGAGAAGTCGTAACAAGGTTTCCGTAGGTGAACCTGCGGAAGGATCATTATCGAACCCTGCAAAGGCAGAACGACCTGCAAACCCATTTAAATAATGCGGGGCCGAGCGGAGGAGGTGGCTCGCCCCCAGCCAACATGTCGGTCCTGTGTTAGGGCGAATGCCCAGCAAACAACGAACCCTGGCGCGGAATACACCAAGGAAAATGAAAATTAGGGGCCAGCCTATCCGTGCCCCGTCCGTGGTGTGTTGGGTTAGGCCTAGGTCCCTTATGAAACAAAAATGATTCTCGGAAATGGATATCTCGGCTCTTGCATCGATGAAGAATGTAGCGAAATGCGATACTTGGTGTGAATTGCAGAATCCCGTTAACCTTTGAGTCTTTCAACGCAAGTTGCGCCCGAAGCCGTCAGGCCGAGGGCATGTCTGCCTGGGAATCACGCATCGCGTCGTCCCCCCACCCCGCGCCCCAACATTGGGTTACCGGGTTCATGCATTGCGGCGGATTGTAGCCTCCCATGTCTCGAGGTGTAGTTGGCCGAAATACGAGTCCAGCGCGACTGATGTCACAACAAATGGTGGTTGGTCCATTCAACTCGCGAGTTGTCGTGCGTCGTCTCATCGCGCATGCGGGACTGAAGATAGACCCTCCGGTGCTATGCGCTACGACCGCAACCCCAAGTCAGGTGGGATTTCCCGCTGAGTTTAAGCATATCAATAAGCGGAGGAGAAGAAACTTACAAGGATTCCCTTAGTAACGGCGAGCGAACCAGGAACAGCCCAGCTTGAGTATCGGGCAGCTCCGTCATCCGAATTGTAGTCTGGAGAAGCGTCCTCAGCTGCAGACTGGGCCCAAGTCCCCTGGAAAGGGGTTCCAGAGAGGGTGAAAGCCCCGTCCTGCCCAGACCCTATCGAACCACGAGGCACTATCGGCAAGTCGGGTTGTTTGGGAATGCAGCCCTAAGTGAGCGGTAAATTCCGTCCAAGGCTAAATACAGGTGAGAGACCGATAGCAAACAAGTACCGCGAGGGAAAGATGAAAAGGACTTTCAAAAGAGAGTCAAAGAGTGCTTGAAATTGTCGGGAGGGAAGCGGATGGGGGTCGGTGATGCGGCCCGGTCGTATACAAAACGGCGAGAGCTGGTATGTGGATCGGCTCGAGGCGCGGACCAGCGCGGATTGGGGCGACAGCCAAAGCCCGGGTAGTAGATATGCCCGCGGAACGCCGTTACCTCAATTGTGGTGGGGCAGCATGTACCTTCAGCATCCTTCGGCATTTGCGCACTCATGGTGCTGGCCTGCAGGATCCCCATTTGACCCGTCTTGAAACACGGACAAAGGAGTCTGACATGTGTGCGAGTCAACGGGTGCGTAAACCCGCAAGGCGAAAGGAAGCTGATTGGCGGGATCCCCCCCGTGAGGTGCACCGCCCATCGACCTTGATCTTCTGAGAAGGGGTCGAGTGCGAGCATACCTATCGGGACCCGAAAGATAGTGAACTATGCCTGAGCGGGGTGAAGCTAGAGGAAACTCTGGTGGAGGCCCGCAATGATACTGACGTGCAAATCGTTCGTCTAACTTGGGTATAGGGGCAAAAGACTAATCGAACCATCTAATCGCTGGTTCCCTCCGAAGTTTCCCTCAGGATAGCTGGAGCTCGCGTGCGAGTTCTATCTGGTAAAGCCAATGATTAGAAGCATTGGGGGCGCAATGCCCTCGACCTGTTCTCAAACTTTAAATAGGTAGGACCGCGCGACTGCTTCGTTGAACTGTGCCATGGAATCAAGAGCACCAAGTGGGCCATTTTTGTTAAGCAGAACTAGCGATGCGGGATGAACTGGAAGACGGGTTTCGGTGCCCAACTGCGTGCTAACCTAGATCCCACAAAGGGTGTTGGTCGATTAAGACAGCAGGACGGTGGTCATGGAAGTCGAAATCCGCTAAGGAGTGTGTAACAACTTACCTGCCGAATCAACTAACCATGAAAATGGATGGCGCTTAAGCGCGCGACCTATACCCGGCCATCGAGGCAAGTACCAGGCCCTGATGAGTAGGAGGGCACGGCGGTCGCCGTAAAACCTAAGGCGCGTGCCCGGGCGGAATGGCCATCGGTGCAGATCTTGGTGGTACTAGCAAATATTCAAATGAGAACTTTGAAGGCCGAATAGGGGAAAGGTTCCATGTGAACGGCAGTTGGACATGGGTTAGTCGATCCTAAGGTTCGGGGGAAGCCCAACAGATAGAGCGTTCCGCGCGTGCACCAAAAGGGAATAGGGTTAAAATTCCTGAACCGCGACGTGGCAGTTGACGGCAACGTTAGGGAGTCCGAAGACGTCGACGGGGGCTTCGGGAAGAGTTATCTTTTCTATTTAACAGCCTACCTACCCTGGAAACGTCTCAGCCGGAGGTAGGGTCAAGTGGCTGGAAGAGCACCGTATGTCACGCAGTGTCCGGTACGCCCCTGGCGGCCCTTGAAAATTTGGAGGACCGAGTGCCATCCATGCCCGGTCATACTCATAACTGCATCAGGTCTCCAAGGTGAACAACCTATGGTCGATGGAACAATGTAGGCAAGGGAAGTTGGCAAATGGATCTGAAACTTCGGGAAAAGGATTGGCTCTAAGGGTTGGGCACATGGGTCCTAGTCCCGAACCCGTCGGTTGTCGACGGACTGCTCGAGCTACTCCCGCCATGAGAGCAGCTCGCTGCGTGTCGGCCGGGGGACGGACTATGAACGGCTTTCTCGGGGGCCTTCCCCGTGCGTCGAACAGCCAGCTCAGAACTGGTACGGACAAGGGGAATCCGATTGTTTAATTAAAACAAAGCATTGCGATAGTCCTTGCGGATGCTCACGCAATGTGATTTCTGCCCAATGCTCTAAATGTCACATAAAAGAAATTGAACCAAGCGCGGGTAAATGGCGGGAGTAACTATGACTCTCTTAAGGTAGCCAAATGCCTCGTCATCTAATTAGTGATGTGCATTAATGGATTAACGAGATTCCCACTGTCCCTGTCTACTATCCAGCGAAACCACAGCCAAGGGAACGGTCTTGGCAGAATCAGCGGGAAAAGAAGACCCTGTTGAGCTTGACTCTAGTCCGACTTTGTGAAATGACTTGAGAGGTGTAGGATAAGTTTGATCCGAAAGGTGAAAGTGAAATACCAATACTTTTAACATTATTTTACTTATTCTGTGAATCGGAGGTAGGGCACTGCCCCTCTTTTTGTACCCAAGGCTCGCTCTGCGGACCGATCCGGGCAGAAGACATTGTCAAGTGGGGAGTTTGGCTGGGGCGGCACATCTGTTAAAAGATAACGCAGGCATCCTAAGATGAGCTCAATGAGAACATAAATCTCGTGTGGAACAGAAGGGTAAAAGCTCATTTGATTCTGATTTCTAGCACGAATACGAACCGTGAAAGCGTTGTCTAACAATCCTTTAGACCTTCAAAATTTGAAGATAGAGGTGTCAGAAAAGTTACCACAGGAATAACTGGCTTGTGGCAGCCAAGCGTTCATAGCGACGTTGCTTTTTGATCCTTCGATGTCGGCTCTTCCTATCATCGTGAAGCAAAATTCACCAAGTGTTGGATTGTTCACCCACCAATAGGGAACGTGAGCTGGGTTTAGACCGTCGTGAGACAGGTTAGTTTTACCCTACTAATGACAGTGTCGCAATAGAAATTCAACCTAGTACGAGAGGAACTGTTGATTCACACAATTGGTCATCGCGCTTGGTTGAAAAGCAAGTAGTGTGAAGCTACCGTGTGCTGGATTATGACTGAATGCCTCTAAGTCAGAATCTGGGCTAGAAGCGACGCGCTCACCCGCCGCCCATTCATCGACCCGCAGTAGGGGCCTCCGGTCCCCAAGGGCACGTGTCGTTGGCCAAGCCGTCGTGACGAAAGCGTCGCGCCGACCGCCTTGAAGTACAATTCCCATTGAGCGGCGTGCAAAATCCTTTGCAGACGATTTAAATACACGACGGGGTATTGTAAGTGGTAGAGTGGCCTTGCTGCCACGATCCACTGACATTCAGCCCTTTGTTGCTCCGATTCGTCCCTCCCCCTTCCTCGCCTATCTCCGCCCCATCCGCAATCCAATCCCATCGACCAACACTATTTCCCCAAATGGGCCAAGTGGTTTGACGCCCTATGCCGCTCCCCTAGTTTGTCTCCAAGTGCCTAAGTAAGTCATAAGTTGTAACCCAAGTGTCGACGCGCGAATGCTCAATTGTTGCCAAGTGATCTGTGCCCAAGTCCGAATAACATTAGCCCAAGTTAGTATGCCACGCTCGCTGCGTGCATAAGTGCCGTTGCAAGTGTCGTGGGGTTTCGAGGCAACGATGATGCCAATTATGTCCAAGTGCTAAGTGATATGCCCAAGGATGCCCAAGTGCTAAGTATTATGCCCAAGGATGCCCAGCCAAGTGCTAAGTGCTACGCCCAAGGATGCCCAAGCGCTATGTCCAAGTGTTATGCCCAAGTGCTATGCCCAAGTACTAAACCCAAGGATGCCCAAGTGCTATTCCCTAGTGCTATGCCCAAGTGCTAAACCCAAGTGTCGACGTCATAAGTTTTAAGTGTCGACGCGCGAATGCCCAAAGTGCTATACCCAAGTGCTATGTGCTACGCCCAATGATGCCCAAGTGCTATGCCCAAGTGCTAATGGACACTCTACCGGCCGACCCCGCTCATCGCCTCGAGTGCTCAAGTGTTAGACAACCTATGCTTGCTTCGTAAGAGATGGCAAAAAATTTGAATCCGACATTGTGTGCTGCCAGCCCGCCGAGGTGCCTAACATTCTTCCCTCAGCATTAACAGTGACTGAGGTAATATTGCCCCTATCTTCGGCACAAATGGGAACGTTGGTGAACGGTTGCGGCACGACTGCCCACGGTGTTTCACGACAGCACACGATTGGGCCTCGGATGGGGCACGTACTTGGGGCCTCGGATGAACCACAACTTGGCAAGCAGTTGGGGCACGGCATGACAAGCAGTGGCGTCATGCATGGGGCGCGATGGGGCAATCAGTTGGGCCATGTAGGGCATGCGCATGGGGCAACCATGCTGCACGAAGGTGCGCAAATGGAACGCCCGTGCTGCACGATAGTGCGCACATGTGGCCCGTATGTCGCACGAAGGTGGGTGCATGTGGCGCCCATACCTCTCGATGGTGTGTGCATTCCACACGAAGGTGCGCGCATGAGGCGCCCATGCTCAACGAAGGTGCGTGCAAGGGGTGCGCATGCAGCACGATGGTGCACGCATGCGGTCCACATGCCCCACTAAGATGCGGGCATGGGGCACCCATGCCGCACGATGGTTCACGCATGCCGCACGAAGGTGCGCGCATGGGGCGCCTATGCCGCACGATGGTGTGCGCATGGGGCACCCATGCCACCCGATGGTGCACGAATGCCGCAAAAAAGTGCGCGCATGGGGCACCCATGCCGCACGATGATGTGCGCATGAGGCGCCCATGCCATACGATGGTGTGAGCATACCGCACGAAGGTGCGCGCATGGGGTACCCATGCCGCTCGATGGTGCGCGCATGCGGCACGATGGTGTGCGCATGTTGCACGATGGTGCGCTCATGTGGCCGGCATGCCGCACGAAGGTGTGCGCATGGGGCATCCATGCCGCTCGATGGTGCACACATCGGGCGTGCAAGCCGCACGATGGCGCATGCATGTGGCCTGCATGCCGCACGAAGGTGGGCGCATGGGGCACCCATGCCGCACGATGGTGCGCGAAGCCACACGAAGGTACGCGTATGGGACGCCCATGTTGCACGATGGTGTGCTCATTGGGCGTGCATGCCGCACGATAGTGCGCATGTGACCCACATGACGCATGATGGTGCGTGCATGGGGCGCCCATACCGCACGATGGTGCGCGCATGGGCCGCCCATGCCCCACGATGGTGCGTGCATGCCGCACGAAGGTGCGCTCATAGGGCGCCCATACCGCACGACGGTGCGGACATCGGGTGCGCATGTCGCACGATGTTGTGCGCATGTGGCCCGCATGCCGCACAATGGTGAGAGCATATGGCACCTGTGCCGCACGATAGTGTACACAAGTGGCGTGCACGGGGCACTCAAGAGGCACTATTGTGGCACTGTTGGGGCACGGCTAGGGCACTATGGGGGTACACTTGGGGGATGATGAGGGATGTTGGGGGACGGCTTTGGCACTACTAGGGGACGTTGGGCACGATGGGCAATGTTAAGCATTCAAGGGTATTGGGCATGCAGAATGTATTATGACACGAATGTGGACATTGATATTCTTTTACAAGTGGTTTCCAAATCTACAAACTAGTCTTAACCTTTGCATTGTCTGACAAATAGTTCGTCACATTTGTGAGGCGAAATAGATTAATCGGTTTCCCAATCCATCCAAAAAAAAATTTAACACCAAATATCATGTAAACAAATTAATTTATGAATTAATATAAATTTTCCTAAATTTTCTAGTATTTTTTCTGATTTTACCCTATTTTTCATAATTTTTAAATAGTAAATATTAATTTTTCTGAAAAAATATTTTTGAATATCATTTAACAAATTAATGTATGAATTGATATAATTTTTTCTAAATTTTCTACTATTTTTTTCTGATTTTTCCCTATTTTTCGCAATTATTAAATATTAAAAAAAAATTTGAAAAAAATAATTTTGAAGCATTTGGATATCATATGCTATCAATAAGGAGCAAGTTGGGTACGAAGATCATGCCATATGGGGCCTTTTATAGTCTAAAACACCCATTATGAATCTCTGGCAAAATGTACGCTACTACTGTCACTTTGGTTTTTGCATCTAAATGTACTATAGAGGTGTATATGGTGTCAAGCCTCCTGGTCGAGGTCCATGCGGGGGGACGTTGTAGGCACTTTGTGGCACATTGTGGGCTATATCGTGGGCTATATTGTGGGCGGGAATGCCTACCAAGTGAATCACGACGAGATATTGCATTGCATACCTGTTTGTTGAAGCTGTGCCACCCCCGCCTCGCATCTCCCAGCATGTCCATTGGCGCGGCACCAAGATAGCAAATGAGGAATGTGGTGGCTTCCCTAGCACCTCATTATCCATTTTGGTGCCGCAACACCGTCGACGTCATTGGGATGGCTAATGAGCGGGTGAGTGGTTGCCCAAGCACAAAACTAGCCATCCCCGTGCCGTCGTCTAGGTACACGTTGGGGGACATTCCCGTCCCCCGATGTGTCATTGGACTGCGCGATACGCGAATCGCTTAGCACACGAAGCCATGGTCGTTGTTGAGTGGATAAGCGCAGCCATGGTCTAGTGTCGTTGCGATCCAAGCACCGCGTGGGCTTGGGTGGCTCTTGGGGGACGGTAGGGGCAAGCGTGATGTGTGAATCGCCTAGCACACGTGGCATTGGCTTTCATTAAGTAACGACGCGAGCGTTGCAATGAGACGATTGCTAATGCTTCAATGTCGTGGTGATCCAAGCACCATACGGCCTTGAAGCCGTCCCCAGGTGGGTTCTGATGTGCCTATGCAATGTGCGAATCGCGTAGCACACGACGCCATGGTCCTCGCTGAGTCGTAATGTGACGGACGTGGTCTAGTGTCATGGCGATCCAAGCACCGCGTGGGTAGGATGGTAGTTTGCTTGTCCCGTTAGGTGCATACAGGGGGACGGTGGAGGGCATGCGTGTAACGACCCCGCCCGGCCCTTCTCAAGACTAGGTCAAAGTCTGCGTTTATCGTCGTTGCGAATTCATTACTTTCTAGTAAAAGGAACAGTAAATAAAGAATTACTTAATAACAGGCCTTTATATAATAATTTAAATACAAAATGGTGTTTCAACATCTGAGATCTGATAACTACCCGGCTATCATACAAACTGAGGTTTCAACACAACTACCCTTTTCCCGAAATTAATACAATAAACTCTAATTTTTACAACTTAGATCCAACTATGACAGCAAAAGGTTTTGAGCATGTAAACATCCAAAGTCAATTTCTATTTCAAGCTAAGCTGCACTTGCACTGGGGGCAGAAAAAACGATGAGCTCTGGGGAAGCTCAGTGAGGATAGAATAGAAGAGTTTTGAAAACATTTCTTGTCGGTCTCTTTTGTAAATCATGATGCAATTCACGTATGGTAGTATAACAAATTGTCCATATAAGATATAATAGAATATGATAACTAGTAGTAAATTACATTTGAGTCATATATAATAACATAAATGACATTTAAGTAAACAATAGTGGCATATATCCACAACATATATCAGCCTATTCTCCGAGGGTGGAATGCCAAGCGAGAGTAGGACACTACTCTCCGAGGGTGGTACCAAGTGAGAGTAGGAACAAGTCAAGTATTTCATGAGGTGGCCAGCCTTGATCTCAATTTCGACTTCTTATCTCTCCCAAGAGGATACTCCGGATTGTATCCAACATCTACGACCCAACTCTCCAAGGGTGGTACCAAGCAAGAGAATGAATAGATCCACGATAGACACGGGAGCACCAGCAAACCCTATGCCGCCCGACGTTCGTGCAAGCTGTTGGGCCTGAGGTTGCAACCCCTAAGTGCATACAAGCATGCACAAGTAGTCATAGAACACACAACAAATCATATGGGGATCAACTAAAGTGGTTGTCCCGGGCAAGTAATAAACATTTTCTTGGCAATAGAATAACGGCTATAATAAAACAATTTTCAAGATTAAATAGGGCATTATGACGGCATGCAAATAACATGTATAACATTTATGTAAATATTTGGGCAACGTCTCTGCTTTTCTTATGCTAAAACAATCAAATAAATCGAGCAGTAAATATTATCTATGTCACCTATAATTTAAATAAATAAAGAATATTAATAAGCATGATATTTATCTCAAGCTAGAATATTAAAATCATATAATAATCATATAAACATATAAGATGTTGTTTTTAATAAAATCTCCTCACCTCAAAATGCTGAAAATTGGAAAAGATTCGGATTGGTTTTAAAACTTTCGGAATGTTAACTAACTGAATCGATATAATTTAGTGAAATCGCGCCAGAGAAAAGTGTTTGCCTGTTTGATTTCAGGGAGTCAAGTGACCCCTTTATATAGTTTTTCCAAACCAATGCATGCGGAACACGTGTCCCGCCACGTGTCTCAAATGAGTGGCACGTCCACGCATGTGTGACACGTGTCCCCTTACGTGTCACGCATGCGTGGCATGTCCACACATGTGTGACACGTGTCCCTCCATGTGTCTCACATGCGTGGCACGTCCATGCATGTGTAACACGTGTCAGACACGTGTCACTCCCCGAGAGTGACACGAACGTTCCATTTTTTACCCGTTTCGCACGTAGGTGTTCTGATTTTCGTATTTTCGGGCCGGAATGCAATTTTGCCAAACTTCACCGTTAAGTAGTACAAGTTAAAAGAAACTCAATGGCGTATACCTGTTTTTCGCGACGAAATCCCAATTTTCCTATAATTGGCCCCGAAGTTAAACTCCTTTTCTGGGCCAAAAACCCCTAAATTCAGAAAAACATCCGAAATAGCTCAAAACATTAAAGGAAATCACCCATACTCTTGTAAGCAGCTAAAAAGTTTTACTTAGTCACAATATGGGGCTTTACATCCCTGTAATGACCCTAAGCTTTATGTTAATTAATGTTATAAGAACACCTATTAATTCGTGGTAGGTATAAACTATAGTTAGATTAATAGTTTCTAAGAAATCTTATGTTTATCAAAAGTCAAAGCTTCTAAATGATAATAGGCAATGGAAATACTCAATTATCGTAGTCTCTCCTTGTCTTAATTTCATATGCTTTGTTAAGTCCATAATTGTCACAAATAAAGGCACTCAACACTCGGGTATTATTTAAGCTTTTATTCCTTAATTTCAATCAAATCAATTAACTTTACAGATTACCATCCTCAAGCTAATACTTTTACTAGCAACCTATTAAGTATACTAATACTACTTCTCTCCAAGCCCAACTCAGTATAACGCCTATGTAGGCGGATAGCAATATTTTGTTTAACCCCTGGCGTTAAAACTTCTAATCCATTTATGCCCGTTAATATCCTTTACTTAATTTAAACCCATGTGTTAGCAACTTCAAAGTATATTCCTATAGTAAACAATTAATTAATTAACCCCGAGCACCAAATTAATGGTCGGCTATGTTAATCCCTAGCTAACACCTTGCTCAACGTTTATATTTCTATTGGTTTACTCAACAAAGCTGGTTATGATAGCTGTGTAAGTAAAATAAAGAAGACTAATAAATTAAGCTAAGTCCATCTTATCCCACATTTACTGATCGGATCCCCTACTTATTCAAGTGGCTGTTATATCATCACCCTACTAGAAGTTGGTTCCCCTATTTAGCCAGCACTAATCAATTCTAATTTGCAAATTTTTTGACATTACTTGGTAGTAGGTCGATTTTTAACTATACCGTTTTCTTGTAACAATTTAATTCTATAACCGAAGCTACCCAAGATGATACTCACCCATCTTTACTCTAATACTCATTCTAAGGTCTGCAAACATTCCTCAAGATAACTAGTATCCTATACCATCTTATAGAAGACAACTGAATTCCAAATGACATATTTTAAAAGAAAACTTTATCTTAATAAGTTTAACTAAAATTCTAATTCCTTTTTGCCAAACTAAGTTAATCCCTCAATGAAACTATTCAACGAAGTTACAGTAATACTTTATTTAATTTATATCAAACTACCATACTTCAAGGTCTATCTAAGTTACTTATAAACTTTGAACGGTAAAACTAGGTATCATTCTCAAATTAGAATAGTTCAGCTAATGCCCTACTTCATTTTCCTCAGATAATATTTTAGTTTATTATCCTGACACTCCAAATAATTAAAGGTCGATTAATAGAATCCCATAAGTTTAGTATTTCCAATTACTTATAAGCACAAATTATCTTCATTTACTTGATAATTGAAAGGAATGCTTAGCTTGATATGCTAGTTACAACATTTCCTCTTAATTTAAAATATCTCGAAGCATAAAACACTTATCTCTAAACACGAAAATACCAACCACATAAGTGAAGTAAGCCACACACATAAGGAGCATTTATTTCATATATTATTATTCGGGATCCGAGTACGGGTCCTTATAAAGCGTGATGCGTGAATCGCCTAGCACACGTGGCATTGGCTTTCGTTAAGCAACGACGAGAGCGTTGTGATGAGACGATTGCTGATGCTTCAATGTCGTGGTGATCCAAGCACCATGCAGCCTTGAAGCCGTCCCCCATTGGGTTCTCATATGCCTATGCAATGCTCAAATCGCCTAGCACACGACACCATGGTCCTCGCTGAGTCGTAATACGACGAACGTGGTCTAGTGTCGTGGTGATCCAAGTATCGTATGGGCAGGAAGGTAGTTTGCTTGTCCCGTTCCGTGCATACGGGTGCATACAGGGAGGACGGTGGGGGGCATGCATGATGCGCGAATCACCAAGCACATGTGGCATTGGCTTTTGTTAAGCAACGACGCGAGCGTTGCGAAGAGACGATTGCTGATGCTTAATGTCGTGGGGGTCCAAGCACCATGCTGCCATGAAGTCGTCCCCCGGTTGGTTCCGACGGGCCTGTAAGCACACGACGCCATGGTCCTCGCTGAGTCGTAATACGACGGACGTAGTCTAGTGTCGTGGCGATCCAAGCACC
>CM075765.1:28615147-28620147 GCA_037974665.1 Ehretia macrophylla | reverse complement strand
GCGAGCACCGAAAGGGAATTGAGTTAAAATTCCTGAATCAAGATATGGCGATTGATGGCAACGTTAGGGAGTTCGGAGACGTCGGTGGGGGCCTCGGGAAGAGTTATCTTTTCTATTCAATAGCCTGCCCACCCTGGAAATGGCTCAACCGGAGGTAGGGTCCAGTGGCTGGAAGAGCACCGCATATCATGCGGTGTTTGGTGCCCCCCCAGCGGCCCTTGAAAATACGGAGGACCGAGTGCCGTCCACGCCTCGTTGTACTAATAACCACATCAGGTCTCCAAGGTGAACAGCCTCTGGTCGATAGAACAATGTAGGCAAGGGAAGTCGGCAAAATGAATCCATAACTTCGGGAAAAGGATTGGCTCTGAGGGTTTGGCACGGGAGTCTTAGTCCCGAACCCGTCGGCAGTCGGCAGACTGCATGAATTGCTCCCGCGGCGAGAGCATGTCGCCTCATGCTGGCCGGGGGACGGACTGCGAACGGCTCCCTCGGGGGCCTTTCTCGGGCGTCGAACAGCCAGCTCAGAACTGGTACGGACAAGGGGAATCCGACTATTTAATTAAAATAAAGCATTGTGATGGTCCCTGCGGATGCTCACGCAATGTGATTTCTACCCAGTGCTCTGAATGTCAAAGTGAAGAAATTCAACCAAGCGCGGGTAAACGGCGGGAGTAACTATGACTCTCTTAATGTAGCCAAATGCCTCGTAATCTAATTAGTGACGCCCATGAAAGGATTAACGAGATTCCCACTGTCCCTGTCTACTATCCAGCGAAACCACAGCCAATGGAACGGGCTTGGCAAAATCAGCGGGGAAAGAAGACCCTATTGAGCTTGACTCTAGTCCAACTTTGTGAAATGACTTGAGAGGTGTAGGATAAATGGGAGCCGAAAGGCAAAAGTAAAATACCACTACTTTTAACGTTATTTTACTTATTTCGTGAATCAGATGCGGGGCATTGCCCTTCTTTTTGGACCCAAGGCTTGCCCTGCAGGCCGATCCAGGCGGAAGGCATTGTCAGGTGGGGATTTTGGCTGGGGTGGCACATCTGTTAAAAGATAACGCAGGTGTCCTATGATGAGCACAACAAGAACAAAAATCTCGTGTGGAGCAAAAGGGTAAAAGCTCGTTTGATTCTGATTTCTAGTACAAATACGAACCATGGAAGCGTGGCCTAACGATCCTTTAGACCTTCGAAATTTAAAGCTAGAGGTGTCAGAAAAGTTACCACATGAATAACTGGCCTGTGGCATCCAAACGTTCATAGCGACGTTGCTTTTTGATCCTTCAATGTCGGCTCTTCCTATCATTGTGAAGCAGAATTCACCAGGTGTTGGATTGTTCACCCATCAATAAAGAACGAGAGCTGGGTTTAGACCGTCGTGAAATAGGTTAGTTTTACCCTACTGATGACAGTGTCGCAATATTAATTCAACCTAGTACGAGAGGAACCGTTGATTCGCACAATTGGTCATCGTTCTTGGTTGAAAAGCCAGTGGCACAAAGCTACCATATGCTGGATTATGACTGAACACCTCTAAGTCAGAATCCAGACTAGATGCGAGGCGCTCACCCGTCGCCCATTCACCGACCAGCAGTAGAGGCCTCCGGTCCCCAAGGGCATGTGTCGTTGGCCAAGCCGTCGTGACGGATGCGTCGCACCGGCCGCCTTGAAGTACAATTCCCATCGAGCGGCAGGCAGAATTCTTTGCAGACGACTTAAATACACGACGGGGTATTGTAAGTGGCAGAGTGGCCTTACTGCCACGATCCACTGAGATTCAGCCCTTTGTCGCTCCGATTCGTCCCTCCCCCTTCCTCGCCTATCTCCGCCCCATCCGCAATCCTATCCCATCAACCAACACTATTTCTCCCAAACGGGCCAAGAGGTTTGACGCCCTATGCCGCTCCTCAAGTGTGTCTCCAAGTGCCTAAGTAAGTCATAAGTTATAACCTAAGTGTCGACGCGCGAATGCGCAATTGTTGCCAAGTGATTTATGCCCAAGTCCGAATAACATTAGCCCAAGTTAGTTTGCCACGCTCGCTGCGTGCATAAGTACCACCGCAAGTGTCGTGGGTTTCGAGGCAACGATGATGCCCAATTATGCCCAAGTGCTAAGTGCTATGCCCAAGAATGCCCAAGTGCTAAGTGCTATGCCCAAGGATGCCCACCCAAGTGCTAAGTGTTATTCCCAAGGATGCCCAAGTGCTATGCCCAAGTGCTACACCCAAGGACGCACAAGTGCTATGCCTAAGTTCTAAACCCAAGTATCGACGTCATAAGTTTTAAGTGTCGATGCGCGAATGCCCAAAGTGCTATACCCAAGTGCTATGTGCTACGCCCAATAATGCCCAAGTGCTCTGTTAACGAAAGCTCTATGCCCAAGTACTATGTGCACCCAAGTGCTATGCCCAATGATGCCTAAGTACTATGCCCAAGTGCTAACAGACCCTCTGCCGGCCGACCCCGTTCATTGCCTCGAGTGCCCAAGTGTTAGACAGCCTATCTTTGCTTCGTAAGACATGGAAAAAAATTTGAATTCGACCTTGTGTGCTGCCGGCCCGCCGAGATGCCTAACATTCTTCCCTCAGCATTAACGGTGACTGAGGTTATGTTACCCTAACTTCGGCACGGCTGGGCATGTTGGTGAACGGTTGTGGCACGACTGCCCACGGTGTTTCACGACCGTGCACAATTGGGCCTCGGATGGGGCACGTACTTGCGGCCTCGAATGAGCCATAACTTGGCAAGCCGTTGGGGCACGGCTTGACAAGTAGTGGGGTCGCGCATAGGGCACGATGGGGCACGATGGAGCAAGCAGATGGGCCACATGGGGTGCTCGCATGGGGCACCCATGCAGCACAAAGGTGCGCGCTTAGGGCTTCCATTCTACACGATGGTGCACACATGTGGCTCGCATGCTGCACGAATGTGCACGCATGGGGCACCTATGCCGCACGATGGTATGCGCTTGTCGTACGAAGGTGCATGCATGAGGAGCCCCTGCCGCATGAAGGAGATCGCATAAGGCGCGTATGCGGCGCGATGGTGCACTCATGCGGCCCACATACCGTACGAAGGTGCGCGCATGGGGCACCCATGCCATACGAAGGTGCACGCATGAGGCGCCCATGCCGCACGATGGTGTGCACATGCCGCACGAAGGTGCGTGCATGGGATGCCCATACTGCACGAAGATGCGCCCATAGGGTGCCCATGCCTTAAGATGGTGCGAGCATGCCTCACGAAGGTGCGTGCATGGGGCGCCCATGCCGCTCGATGGTGCGCGCATCCAGAGAGCATGCCGTACAATGGTGCGCGCATGCCGCACGAAGGTGCGTGCATGGGCCGCCCATGCCGCACGATGGTGAGCTCATTAGGCTTGCATGCTGCACAATGGTGCACGCATGTGGCCTGTATACCGCATTATGGTATGCGCATGGGGCGCTCATGCCGCATGATGGTGCGTGCATGCCGCACGAAGGTGCACGCATGGTGCGTCCATGCCTCACGATGGTGCGCGGATAGGGAGCGTATGCCGCACGATGCCGCTCGCATGTGGCCCGCATGCCGCACGATGGTGCGCGCATGGGGCACCCATGTCGCTCGATGGTGTGCGCATCCGGAGAGCATGCCGTACAATGGTGCGCGCACGCCGCACGAAGGTGCGTGCATGGGCCGCCCATGCCGCACGATGGTGAGCTCATCGGGCTTGCATGCTACACAATGGTGCACGCATATGGCCTGTATGCCGCATGATGGTGTGCGCATGGGGCGCTCATGCCGCATGATGGTGCGTGCATGCTGCACGAAGGTGCACGCATGGTGCATCCATGCCTCACGATGGTGCGCGGATAGGGAGCGCATGCCACACGTTGCCGCCCGCATGTGGCCCGCATGCCGCACGATGGTGTATGCATGGGGCACCCATGTCGCACGATGGTGCCCACATGAAGTGCCCATGTCGCATGATGGTGCTGAAATTGGGCAAGCATGCTGCACGATGGTGCACGCTTGTGGCCCGCATACCGCACCAGTAGCGCGCGCGGGGCGCTCAAGGGGTACGGTTGGGGCATTGTTAGGGCACGGCTGGGGCACTATGGGGGTATACTTGGGGGACGATAGGGGATGTTGGGGGATGGCTTTGGCATTACTAGGGGACGTTGGGCACGACGGGCAATGTTAAGCATTCGGGGGTATTGGGCATGCGAAATGTATTATGACACGAATGTGGACATTGATATTCTTTTACAAGTGGTTTCTGAATCTACGAAGTAGTCTTAACCTTTGCCTTGTCCGACAAACAGTTCATCACATTTGTGAGGCGAAATAGATTAATTTGTTTCCCAATCCATCCAAAAAAAATTTTAACGCCAAATATCATGTAAACAAATTATTTTATGAATTCATATAAATTTTCATGAATTTTCTAGTATTTTTTTCTGATTTTTCCTTTTTTCGTAATTTTTAACTATTAAAAATTAATTTTCCAAAAAAAATATTTTTGAATATCATTTAACAAATTAATGTATGAATTAATATAAATTTTTCTGAATTTTGCTACTATTTTTTTCTGATTTTTCACTATTTTTCGTAATTATTAAATATTAAAAAATATTTTTTCAAAAAAAATTATTTTGAAGCATTTGGATATCATATGCTATCAATAAGGAGCAAGTTGGGTACGAAGATCATGCCATATGGGGCCTTTTATAGTGTAAAACACTCATTATGAATCTCTGGCAAAATCTACGCTACTGTTGTTACTTGGGTTTTTGCATCTAAATGTACTATAGGGGGGTATGTGGTGTCAAGCCTCCTGGTCGAGGTCCATGCGGGGGAACGTTGTGGGCACTTCGTGGCACATTGTGGGCTATATCATGGGCCATATTGTAGGCGGGAATGCCTACCGAGTGAATCACGTCGAGGTACTGCATTGTATACCCGTGAGTTGGGGCCGTGCTACCCCCACCCCGCATCCCCCGGCATGTCCCT
>CM075765.1:28600147-28610147 GCA_037974665.1 Ehretia macrophylla | reverse complement strand
GAAGTTACAATAATTTTCAAAGCATATCACTAGATGAAGACCTCTCTGCAATGGACTGTTTTCTCACAATCATTGAGACAAGAAAACAATCTCCAATTCCAGTGAACAAGATTTCAAATTAAATCTTATGGAGTGAACTAAATTCAAAAACAAACCTCGCATCATTTGGAGTTCGGGTTCAAGAGTTATAGCCAAAACCGTGAGAGTACGCAAACCTGTCCAGATTTGCATACATTTCAATACTTGTCGTTTTTGAGGACCTTAGGGTCAGATTTAGCCTTAGTCCATATCTGATAAAAATGTCCAGAACTAAAAAATCTAGCATCACACCAAATTTCATACATTTTGGATATCATTTACTAAGTCAAAACTGGTTCGTTCTACAAGGACAGTGAATCTGCCAAAACCTGCTTCATTTTCCCAGATTTTCCAGATTTGGACACCTTTCGATGTTTTGCCATTTTGGAGACCTTAGAGTCACAATTGGCCTTGGGCTCTTTTTATGAAAAATGCTCATAACTGGACAAAATAGTCACCTACCAAATTTCACACAATTTAAACATCATTTACCCAGTCAAAATCACTTCGCACCAACAAGTCAGAAGACTGTCCTATACGCGATTTCATCTATCATCACATTCTAGCCAAATATCTTGCCATGCATATTTACAAAAGCTCATGTACACACATATATCACAAGTACAGAGGTAAAGATAGACATTTAAAGGCATGCATGTGGTTTTTTGAAAGCTTTTCGAAAGAGTTTTTAGCCCTCACCTTAGCAAGACAACAATGAAGATGGACCAAAACTCTTGATGAAGCACAAAATCGACTTTTCTCCTTGCTTAGCCTTAGAGACAACTTGAGATTCTTTAATTCCTAGCTAAGTTACCACGTTCTTAGTAGGTGCATGTGGTTAGAACGAAAAGAAAATGAAATAGGAACTATCAAACTCACCAAGCCGAAATGAAGGTTCAATGAGCTTGCATGTGTGTCTTTTGCATTCTAGCTTGCTTAGTCGAGCTTCCTAGTATCTTGCATGTCTTGAAGAACCTTAGGATGATGAACTTAAGCTTTGGAGTGTGAAATTGCAGCTAGGGCCGAGAGAGAGAGAGAAGAAATGAGAGAAAGAATAAGAGAAAGAGAGAATGTGAGAAAGAATGAAAGCTTGAGGAATTTTTGATGCATGTGTCGGCCTAGGGCCTTGAAATTTCAGAATTTGTGTCTTCAAGGAGCATAATTTGAATTTTCTAGCATGGGCAATTTGAGTGTGTCGAGATTTTAGAGCATTGGGTAGGATTTTTGAGTCATTTTTTTATGCTTTGTGTCATGAGCTTGTCATAGGATGTCTAGATTTAATTTTGAATTATGCAAAGTAAGCACAAATGCAAAAGGTGGCCGGCCAAGGCTTACAAAATTCTGAATTTTTGTCATCTTTTGAACATTATTTAATTGAGTGCTTGGAATATGCAAAAGGATAAAGAATAAAGAATAAGAATGCCTAGCTTTTTGTGAGATTTCGTCTTCTAGTGAGTTGAATTAGCAATTTAATATTAGTTAGTGGAGTTTGTAGGATTAATTAATGATCTAGTGCTTCGTGTAAGATACTTTCTTGATTAGCGTGAGGGCACGCTTTCCTAGGTTTAGGGCACGCACTACGAGGTAAGGCTCGAACTATGAGACGAATGTACGTTTTCCAAGTAAATGCACGCAACCCTAAATGAATGCACGTAATTCAATGCAAGGCACACAGAATGAAACACGACTCTTAAACCTAGGTCAAGGCACGTAAATCTAGGTTAGGGCACACGAAAAGAGGTATCGAACGCAAATCAAGGTCGGGCCTCACATCCTCCCCTCCTTAAAAGAATTTCAACCCGAAATTCAATATTACCTTTGAAATAAAGCTGGATACTGTTACTCCATCTGGTCTCGCCTTTCCCACGTGGCTTCTTCAACTCCATGATGATCCCACAACACTTTCACCATCGATATAGATTTGTTGCGCAACTCCCGATCTTGCTGGTCTAGGATCCGAATGGGCTTCTCTTCATAAGACAAGTTCTCCCGAAGCTGCAACAGCTCTGGCTCCAGGATATGCGATGGATCAGGATGATACTTCTGTAGCATTGAAACATGAAAGACGTCGTGAATATTGGAGAGGTTTTGGGGTAGTTCCAGGTGATACGCCAATTTGCCAACCTTCTCAATTATCTCAAATGGTCCTACAAACCTCGGGCTTAACTTTCCACCCTTGCCGTGTTTAATCAGTCCCCTCCGAGGTGATATCTTCAAGAACACCTTGTCGCCGACCTCAAACTCTAGACTCCGTCTCCGTCGGTCTGCATAACTTTTCTGCCTACTTTGGGAGCTAAGCATCTGTTTCCGGATGAGGTGGACATTATCGATAGTCTTCATAAGTTCTGGTAGAAGGGTTGGGTCAAAAGTCTTCGTCTCACCTACTTCATCCTAGTAAATTAGGGATCAACACTTACATCCATACAATGCCTCAAATGGGGCCATCCCAATAGTGGCCTGATAATTGTTATTATAAGCGAACTCCGCTAGAGACAGATATTTCTCCCAACCTTTTCTGAAGTCTAAAACACAAGCCCTAAGCATATCCTCCAGAATCTGAATAGTTCTCTCCGATTGTCCATCAGTCTGAGGGTGATGAGCCGTGTTGAAACTCAATTTCATTCCCAAAGATTCTTGCAATCTCTTCCAAAATCGGGAAGTAAAACGAGGATCCCTATCCGATACAATACTCACAAGCATCCCGTGCAATCTTACAATATCCACCACATACATATCTCCCAATTTCTCAGGACTATCCTCCTTGTTCATCGGAAAGAAGTGCGCTGACTTGGTCAATCTATCCACTATGACCCAAATGGCATCATGACCCTTTTGTGACCTGGGCAGGTCCATGACGAAGTCCATAGTTACATGTTCCCATTTCGATTGAGGAATCTCCAACGGTTGAAGTAAACCTGTTGGTCGTTGATGTTCTGCTTTGACTCTCTGGCAAGTCAAACACCGTGCCACAAACTTCGCAATCTCTCTCTTCATGTTATTCCACCAATAGTGTTGCTTCAAATCCCGGTACATCTTTGTTCCGCCGGGGTGAATAGTGTATCTTGAATTATGGGCTTTTTCAAGAATCTTCTTCTTCAGCTCTGGCTCGTTAGGAACACAAATCCGATTCCTAAACCTCCAAATACCATCATCGTGAAACTTGAAATCTGTGTTGCTTTCTTTAATCTTCTGAAACTGTTGGTCCTTTTATTGAGCCTCTCGTAATTCAGACAGCAAGGTAGATTGAACTTGTGTAATGGCAAAAAGTAACCCTTTTTGAGTCAATTGTGGTTTCCACAAGAATGCTTCCTCTAACAACTCCTGCACCTTAACTTCCAGTTTTATGATGCTCGCTTTCCGACTTAAGGCATCTGCAACTACATTTACTTTATCGGGCACATAATTGATTGTGCAGTTATAATCATCCAAAAGCTCCTTCCACCGTCTTTGCCTCATGTTCAACTCCTTTTGTGAGAACAAGTATTTCAAGCTCTTGTGATCAGTAAACACCTCGAACTTGTTGCCCCACAGATAGTGCCTCCATTTCTTGAGTGCAAACACAATAGTCGCTAACTCCAAATCATGCGTCGGGTAGTTCAATTCATATGGCTTCGGCTTCCTAGAAGCATATGCAATCACTCTACCATTTTGCATCAACAAACAACCCAGTCCTTCCTTCAAAGCATCGCTATAGATTACAAAACCTTGACTTCCTTCATGCAATGCAAGAACGGGTGCAGTAGTCAATCTTTTCTTCAATTCTTGGAAGCTGTTCTCACATTTGTCATCCCACACAAACTTTGTTTTCTTTTGAGTGAGCTTTGTAAGCGGTCCTGCAATCTTTGAGAAATCCTTCACAAACCTCTGATAAT
Organism: Ehretia macrophylla; assembly: GCA_037974665.1. Lineage (NCBI taxonomy): Eukaryota > Viridiplantae > Streptophyta > Magnoliopsida > Boraginales > Ehretiaceae > Ehretia > Ehretia macrophylla. Next base: position 28,606,197 of record CM075765.1, on the reverse strand, counting down.
AGCCGGCTAAACCAAGAAAACTCCGAACCTCTGTAACATTTTTTGGCTTCTTCCAAGACATCACCGCTTCTATCTTTGCTGGATCTACTGCTATTCCCTCTTGGGATATGATGTGCCCCAAAAATGCAATCTGCTGCAACCAAAATTTGCATTTGCTAAACTTCGCGTACAATTGATGCTCTCGAAGTTTCTGCAGTACCAATCGCAGATGTTGTTCATGCTCAGCCTCGGATTTCAAGTGTACCTAAATATCATCAATGAAGATCACCACAAATTGGTCCAAGTAGGGTTGAAACACCCTATGCATCAAGTCCATAAAAGCTGAAGGGGCATTAGTTAGCCCTAATGGCATTACCACATATTCATAATGCCCATATCTCGTCCTGAAATCCGTTTTAGGCACATCCTCCTTTTTGATCCCCAACTGGTAGTACTCTTGCCTCAAATCGAGCTTCGAATACACTTTGGACCCCTGAAGTTGATCAAACAACTCATCGATCAGTGGAAGTGGGTATTTATTCTTGACGGTCACTTGGTTCAATCCTCGGTAATCGATGCATAGCCTCAACGTTCCGTCTTTTTCTTTACAAATAGGACTAGTGCACCCCACAGAGAAGAACTTGGTTGAACAAACCCCTTCTTCAACAATCCTTGCAATTGGTCCTTCAATTCTTGTAGCTCGGCTGGTGCCATACGATAGGGAGCTTTAGATATTGGCTGGGTGCCAGGCAGTAATTCTATAATGAACTCGATCTCCCAATTTGGGGGTAAACTAGGAAATTCTTCTGGAAACACATCCATATAATCTTTAATCATTGGCATCTCCTCAACTTAGCTTTGTCCGACGGCTTGTTGATGAGGTAAGCTAAGTATCCACTATATCCTTTTCTCAAGGACTTCACTGCTTTCGTAGATGAAATGATGGAACTCCCGGTGAAGTCTCTTCAACCCATTACCTCTAATATTGGTTGACCAGGTATCTGGAATGTTACAATCTTCGTCCGGCAATCTAGTTGGGCATGATGCTTTGCTAACCAATCCATCCCTAAAATGACTTCATAGTCTTGAAAGGGTAATACAATAAGATTGGCTGAGAATTCCCTATCTTTAATTTGGATTTTACATGCTTTACAAGCTGAGCGAGTAACAAGTTTAGAACCCATCAGAGTACCAACTTCTACTTCGTAAGGCAAACATACAACTCGTAGTTTTACATGTTGCACACATAAGGGAGTAATAAATGAATGAGTAGTACCTGGATCAATTAGCACCCTAACAGGTTGATTCAGTATCAAGAATATACCTTCAACAACAGCGGTCTCCTCTGGAAGCTCCTCGCACTCAATAGCGTAGGCTCGAGCCTGAACTCTAGGAACTGGAGTCTTGCCTCTATCAACTGGTTTTACTTGATTTTGTCCTCCTTGCCATTTAGGGCAATCCTTGATCTGATGCTGATCACTGCCACACCGTACATATCGTCCTGACTTCTTCCAACACTGGGCCTCGGTATGACCCTTCTTGTCATAGTAAGAACAGTTGATAGACTGAGTAGCAAGTGAACTACCTGTGGATCCCCGGGTGGAAGAGGCTGATGGTACTTTAGTCAGGCCACAGTTATTAACTGGTCTGTTCTGGCTCTGGCCCTGACTGCGACTCTGACTTTGGAATTTTCTCTGTTGACCTGGAGGCTAATATGGTTTCTTGTTCGGCTGGCTCGAACCGGCTCTATCAAGTTTCATCTTCTCAACTCGGGAAGCAGCAGCAAGGAGAGCATAATAGCTAATGAAGTCATGCGAAGCCAACTGGTCCTAAATTTCTGGCCTTAATCCATTCGTAAATTTCCACATCTTTGCCTCAGGGGTACTGACCATGTATTGAGCATAACGGGACAGTCGGTCAAAACGAGCCTCGTACTGGGCCACCGTCATGTTACCCTGGTTCAAGTGCATGAATTCCTCAATCCGCCTCTGCCTGGAAACTATAGGTATGTATTTCTCCTTGAATGCCTTAACGAAATTACCCCACAAGTGAGGTGTATGATCAGTTTCCCAAAGTGCCTCCACATTGTGTCATCAATGCTTAGCATCCCTGTGCAATAGAAACACAGCGAATTCCATCATTTCTTCATCAGTATAGTCAAATGGCCTGAAAATCCTCTCGATCTCAGACAGCCAAGCCTCTGCTTTTTCATCATCAGCTTCCCCGTGGAATTTGGACGGGCGAAAGTCAAGGAACTCCCGCATTCTGCTATTTCTCCCATGGTTACCATAATTCCTGTTGTTGTTGTTGTTTGCTTCACGTGCATCTTGACGTTCCATCACTCGTGACACGCGATCCATGGCATTCGCCATCATGTTAAACATAGTCATACCGGGATTAGTTTGATAAGCATCTCTGGTCTCTTGGGGCTCACCGCTCCTATTAGTAGTGCAGGTACTAGGGCCATCCATCTATAGGCACATATTACGATGCACAATTTATTAGAATACGACAACCAAGAATTTAATGCACAAGATATGCAAAATATAATTTTATATAGATACACAATTTCTAGAAACAGTTAAGACATGTTAATCACATAAGCACAAAGAAACAGAGAAGGCACAATTGATATTGTCAGACAATAACACATATAAACAAGTCATCTCAATTACCTTAGGGCTTCTACCCATGGTCCGAGAGTTAAACCCAGCTTAAGCAATCTAAGCTCTGATACCATTAAGATAAGGTGTCACGCCCCAACCCGACCTATAAAGTTAGACTAGGGTGTGATCTAAACATTCAAGTCATATCACGTACTTAATCGTTCATGAAAGTTTAACACTTAACGTTTAGTCTAAACTCCACAAATTCTCCGAAAAATCGGCAGCATAACAACTGTAATTGGGCTCTTTAGTTTGACCAAATTCTCTAAACGCCTCAAAATTTTCAATCACAAATTCACTTCCAACTAAGATTATTATTTATCACCAATCGAGGTGCCTACTAGTTATCTCGAAGTCTCATTTGGCTAACAACCTAGCATGATACTATGTCTCGTTTGTTTGTCAATCCTTGTTACAAAAGTACCTGTTGATCTTAGCCTACTAATGAGTACCTGCTTAAGATTGGATAGAATCATTTTACTTAATCCTTTACTTGATACTTCATAAGCCTGTGATAGATACTAACCAGTAGTGATAGCAAAAACGACCACAAGAGTGTCTATGTAGTTATGATCAGTACAAGCCAAAATTAGACCCCAAATTACAACGGGGGTCATTTACAATACAACAACAAGCAACATAAGAAATAGTCTTCAAGCAACATATCATCCACAAAATGGCCATAGTCAAGTAAGGCACGTAGGGCAAGCAATCATTCTAAGGAATCATCAAAAGGCACATTGTCCTCGGGTACATGGTCCTGGTCTTCTTCACCTGAGATGATAAAAGTGGGTGAGTCCTTATGAACTCAACGAGGGGAAATGATAAATAAGTTTTGAAATTCCTTTTTTTTCTGGTTCAACTTATGAAACCCTTTTAGCAAGCATGACATATATCACAAGTAAGTTCATAATGTAATATAAAAGTAAAGAAACACAATTACCCGTCTTTCCTCCCCGAGGTCCTCTAAGAACCAAGCGAGAGTACTTATACACATAGTGAAAAGGATACGGTGAGCTTTTGCTCTCAGTTCATTTCCAGTATCAGTTGTTGCGGTCGGCTTCAAATCATCCACTTATCACGCCAATGGGTGTACTCCGGATGTACCCCAAAATCCTATGGCCAAACTCTCCGAGGAAGTCTAGCCCCCAAGCGAGAGAGGGAATTGGACAATGGTAGTCACGGTTACACCGGCAAGCCCGATGCCACCCGGTGTGCGTGAACGCTACTACGCCAGAATGAAAGGTTGTAACCTTGTATGCAATGCACATTTATGACATTTAATATATCACATTAGGAGGACAACAAAGTAGGTTGCCTCTGAGCAGTCATAGAATTGCACATTGACAAGTAAACATGCGAGGCACGATACGACAGGTAATTTCACTTGTAAAGCACATGGAGTTATATGAATATTAAATGGGAAGCCATGTAACGCATGTAAATCAAGTCATATAACTCATTTCAAAGTTCACGTAATCAAATTATAAGATTATACAACGTGCAACGACATCTACGTGGGACCGGGTGCAAGAAAGGCCTACTTGTCAACATGTAATCATCGGAATCACATTTAGGGCCATAAGGGCAACTACGGGCAGCCTACTAATCATATAATTAAACACGATATCCATAGGATAAACACTTAGCGAGTTTTCCTAGTCACTAGGGTTTCAATTCGTGCCCACCCGTGCGATTAAGTCCTAAGTTGTCACGTAATTAAACTCAAGCCATGCATCGATTAATTAAAACACCCTCAAGCATTCAAAAAAGTCCTCACCACATCCAAGTGCCACAATCCCAAGCATTTAATACAACAAGAGAAGTTACAATAATTTTCAAAGCATATCACCAGATGAAGACCTCTCTGCAATGGACTGTTTTCTCACAATCATTGAGACAAACAAACAATCTCCAATTCCAGTGAACAAGATGTCAAATTAAAGCTTAAGGAGTGAACTAAATTCGGAAACAAACCTCGCATCATTTGGAGTTCGGGTTCAAGAGTTATAGCCAAAACCGTGAGACTACGCAAAACTGTCCAGATTTGCACATATTTCAATACTTGTCGTTTTTTAGGCCCTTAGGGTCAGATTTAGCCTTAGTCCATATCTGACAAAAATGTCCAGAACTAAAAGTCTAGCAGTACACCAAATTTCATACATTGTGGATATCATTTACTAAGTCAAAACTGGTTCGTTCTAGAAGGACAGTGAATCTGCCAAAACCTGCTTCATTTTCCCAGATTTTCTAGATTTGGACACCTTTTGATGTTTTGCCGTTTTGGGGACTTTAGAGTCAAAATTAGCTTTGTCCTATTTCTACAAAACATGCTTAGAACTGGAAAGAGTAGTCACGTACCAAATTTCACACAATTTCAACATCATTTACCTGGTCAAAATCACTTCGCACCAACAAGTCAGAAGACTGTCCTATACGCGATTTCATCTATCATCACATTCTAGCCAAATATCTTGCCATGCATGTTTACAAAAGCTCATGTACACACATATATCACAAGTATAGTGGTAAAGATAGACATTTAAAGGCATGCATGTGGTTTTTAAAAGCTTTTCAAAAGAGTTTTTAGCCCTCACCTTATCAAGACAACAATGAAGATGCACCAAAACTCTTGATGAAGCACAAAATCGACCTTTCTCCTTGCTTAGCCGAGAGAAAAATTGAGATTCTTTAATTCATAGCTAAGTTACCACGTCCTTAGTAGGTGCATGTGGTTAGAATGAAAAGAAAATGAAATAGGAGCTACCAAACTCACCTAAGCCGAAATGAAGGTTCAATGAGCTTGCATGTGTGTCTTTTGCATTCTAGCTTGCTTAGTCGAGCTTCCTAGTATCTTGCATATCTTGAAGAACCTTAGGATGATGAACTTAAGCTATGGAGTGTGAAATTGCAGCTAGGGCCGAGAGAGAGAGAGAGAAGAAATGAGAGAAAGAATGAGAGAAAGAGAGAATGTGAGAAAGAATGAAAGCTTGAGGAATTTTTGATGCATGTGTCAGCCTAAGGCCTTGAAATTTCAGAATTTGTGTCTTCAAGGAGCATAATTTGAATTGTCTAGCGTGGAAAATTTGAGTGTGTCGAGATTTTAGAGCATTGGGTAGGGTTTTTGAGTCATTTTTTTATGCTTTGTGTCATGAGCTTGTCATAGGATGTCTAGATTTAATTTTGAATTATGCAAAGCAAGCACAAATGCAAGAGGTGGTCGGCCAAGGCTTGCAAAATTCTGAATTTTTGTCATCTTTTGAACGTTATTTAATTGAGTGCTTGGAATATGCGAAAGAATAAAGAATAAAGAAGAAGAATGCTTATCTTTTTGTGAGATTTCGTCTTCTAGTGAGTTGAATTAGCAATTTAATATTAGTTAGGGGAGTTTGTAGGATTAATTAA
>CM075765.1:28582647-28595147 GCA_037974665.1 Ehretia macrophylla | reverse complement strand
GGCGCCCATACCGCATGATGGTGTGCACATAGGGCGCCCATGCCTCACGAAGATGACCGCATGGGGCGCCCATGCAGCAAGATGGTGCGATCATGCCACACGAATGTGCGCACATGGGGCACCCATGTCGCTCGATGGTCCGCGCAAGCCACATTATGGTGCGCGTATGTGGCCCGGATGCCGCACGAAGGTGTGCGCATGGGGCACCCATGCCGCTCGATGGTGCGCGCATGTGGCCTGCTTGCAGCACGAATGTGCGCACATAGGGCACCCATACCGTACGATGGTGCGCTCATGCCGCACGAAGGTGCTCACATGGGGCGCCTATGTCGCACGAAGGTGCGCACATGGGGCGCCCATGCCGCACGATGGTGAGCTAATCGGGCCCGCATGCGGCCTGCATGCCGCATGATGATGCGCGCATGGGGCGCCCATGCCGTACGATGGTGAGCGTATGCCACACGAAGGTGCGCGCATGGTGTGCCCGTGCAGCACGATGGTGCGGCCATTGGGCGCGCATGCCGTACGATGGTGCGCACATGTGGCCCGCATGCCGCATAATGGTGCGCGCATGGGGCACCCTAGCTGCACGATGGTACGCGCATGGGGTGTGATGCCCCAACTCAACCCCACCTACAATAAGTCAGGACGCAACGGAATTTCAGCAGTATAACGACAGTAATTAAGACACCGAGGCTCTAAACCAACCTCTAAAAACACCATACAATCAAACTCCTCAACCAAACAACAATCAATTCCTCAATACCATTAACAACATACAACATAACCATATTATACAATAATCATTCTTAGACAATCCATTCATAGTTATACGCTTCCGTTCCAACATAATACCTTAACTTTAACATACATATCAAAGTAGACTATAAACCAATTTAGTAATCTAAACAAGGTCAAAAGAAGACTACTAAACCATTATACATAAATCTTTATACTAAGGTAGGTTTTACAATACATCATATTACAATAACTATAAACAATCTCATGGCAAAGACTCCTGCACATAAGACTCATCCACGTAAGGCACATTTTCCCCTTCTGGAGGCACGTACCCGTAATCTTGCTCAAGGACACCTGTATGCATGCAATAATAGAGAGTGAGCTTATATAAAACAAGCTCAGTGAGGATCCGATAGATCTCTAACAATATTTACCATACTAATTGGAAATGATCCTTTGAGAAAGTAAACACACAAATAAACATCAATACAATATAAACACATAACTATAATGACCAATCAATAAAGGATACTCAATTTGGTGTAGCTCCAAACGCCATCACGATCTCAACCATTCTTCTTGTAACTCCCCATTACTCACGCACCCGAGGTACCTCACTAGCCCCTCCCTCCATGACACCTCCATCATGCGAGCTGGGGGTAATCTCTAGTAGTCATGTCCTTATCAACCCGACAACCCGATGCTGCCCGAGAGGTGGTACACACAAAAGAAGACTCAGCAATAATAATAAACATCATGCACAGGAGGACAATCTAGCAGAATTGCCTATCTCCCGGTTCATCAATCATCAATCAATAATCATCCATAATCATCAATAATCATCAATTTAATATCAATATAACATCAAGTAATTAATTAAACAACAAACAACTAAGTTAGATGACAAAGAAGGCCATCCAACTTAACATGCATTAAACACGTAATCTAACCATCAACAACTCACAATTCAATCACTCAAACACCACCCAATCATCTAAATGCTCAATTCAACAATTTAAAGAAAGACAACCTAAACTTCAAATAGTCATATCTTACATTCTACTAATCCAAACAACTCCAAATCAGTTTCAAACACTCACCCATTCAATCAACTACATTAGCCCTCTCGAACCAAGACACATCAAAATCAAGCCCAACAACCCTAAAACCTCAATGCACCTAGGCTGAAATTTTTGGATTTTCACCCAAACTTTGCAATCGAAAATTCGGCATTATAACAGCGTTACCACGTAATTTACAAACTTTTAGAAATCGACGGCAATCGATTCCAACAACAACAACTCAAGATAATCATCAAATGGCTAATTAATCAACTTTTAATACCCGAAAATAAATAATTTCGCTACAATGGTTCAAATCTCGTAATAATACACATAAACGATCCTTAGCATGCACTGAGAAATAATATAACTTCAAATTAACATTCTAACAGTTCAAAATGCAGTTATGAGCAAAAACATAAAAATTGACTTTTGAGATCTAGAATTTTTCTCTCACCTTTGATGTGTTTTGAAGCTACGAAGATGATCAATGGATGCTCAAGAGGTGGAATCAAGCCTTGGTTGATGGAAATTGGCCTTGAATTGCAACTTTTAATAAAAATTTACTTTGAAAAAATGTTGAAAATGCTCTCAAGAAAAGCTATGGAGTTTCGGCCACTTGTGTGTGCTTTGAGTGTGTTTTGTGTTGTTTTAGTACGTGTTGATAATATATTATGCATATAAAGCTTGGTCAAATAAAAAAAATGCAAAGTCAAAGTAGTTTATTTAGTCCTTTAATTGTTTTTCTAGTCTTTTAATTCATTTCTTGAGTATTTCTTGCTCAACTATTAATTTAACACTTAAACAAATTCTAGACATTATATTTCAGGTGACAAAGAATTTTATATTAAAATAGTTTCACCCGAATAGGCTTAAAACTCATTTTCTTGCAAAAGAAAGTGTAAAAATATTTAAAATTCCAAAACCGATTCCAAATCCATTTTAATGAAACACGGGTCTATTAATATCCAAGGACTAGGTTTTAAAATGTTTAAAACACCCCTGTTAAAATTTTAGCGGACAGGTGTTCAAAAATAATATTTACCAAAATCGACGATAAAATTTATGATTCTGTTCTTTATTAAAATTTCATGAATACACACTTAGCATGTATTAGGAGTATTAATCACAAAATTATCACATTCTAAGTCATATAGCACATAAACAGGTCAATTCACACAAAACGAGGTAAAGCAAAATAAGGGGTCTCACATAGGGCGCCCATACCGCACGATGGTGTGGACATCGAGCACGCATGCTTCACGATGGTGCGCGCATGTGTCCCGCATGCGGCACGAAGGTGGCACATGGGGCGCCCGTGCCGCACGATGGTGCGCGCATGTGTCGTGCACGGGGCGTTCAAGGGGCGCTGTTGGGGCATTGTTGGGGCACGGCTGGGGCACTGTTAGGGCACGACTGGGGCACTATTAGGGCACGGCTGGGGCACTATAGGGGTACACTTGGGGGACAATAGGGGATGTTGGGTGACGACTTTGGCATTACTAGGGGACGTTAGGTACGACGGGCAATGTTAAGCATTCGGGGGTATTGGGCATGCGGAATGTATTATGACACGAATGTGGACATTGATATTCTTTTACAAGTGGTTTCCTAATCTATGAAGTAGTCTTAACCCTTGCCTTGTCCGACAAACAGTTCGTCACATTTATGAGGCGAAATAGATTAATCGGTTTCCCAGTCTATCCAAAAAAAAATTCAAGTCCAAATATCATGTAAACAAATTAATTTATGAATTAATATAAATTTTCCTGAATTTTCTAGTATTTTTCTGATTTTTCCCTATTTTTCGTAATTTTTAAATATTAAAAATTATTTTTTCAAAAAAAAATTTGAATATCATTTAACAAATTAATGTATGAATTAAAATAATTTTTTCAGAATTTTCTACTACTTTTTCTGATTTTTTCCTATTTTTTGCAATTATTAAATATTAAAATATATTTTTTCAAAAAAAATAATTTTGAAGCATTTGGATATCATATGCTATCAATAAGGAGCAAGTTGGGCACGGAGATCATGCAATATGGGGTCTTTTATAGTGTAAAACACCCATTATGGATCTTTGGCAAAATGTACGCTACTACTGTCACTTGGGATTTTGCATCTAAATGTACTATAGGGGGGTATGTGGTGTCAAGCCTCCTGGTCGAGGTCCATGCGGGGGGATGTTGTGGGCACTTCGTGGCACATTGTGGGCTATATCGTGGGCTATATTGTGGACGGGAATGCCTACCGAGTGAATCATGCCGAGGTATTACATTGCATACCCGTGCGTTGGGGCCATACCACTCCCGCCCCGTGTCCCCCGGCATGTCTCTCGGCGCGGCACCAGGATGGCTAATGAGGAACATGGTGGCTTCCCTAGCCCCTCATTATCCATCTTCGTGTCGCAACACCGTCGACGTCATTGGGATGGCTAATGAGAGGGCGAATGGTTGCCCAAGCACAAAACTAGCCATCCCCGTGCCGCTGGCTAGGTACATGTTGGGGGACATTTCCGTCCCCCGACGTGTCGTTGGGCCTGCGTGATGCGTGAATCACCTAGCACACGAAGCCATAGTTGTTGCCGAGTGGATGCACGTGGCCATGGTCTACTGTCGTGGCGATCCAAGCACCACGTGCGCTTGGGTGGCTCTTGGGGGATGGTGGGGACAAGCGTGATGCGCGAATCGCCTAGCACACGTGGCATTGGCTTTCGTTAAGCAATGACGCGAGCGTTGCGATGAGACGATTGCTAATGCTTCAATGTCGTGGCGATCCAAGCACTATGCGGCCTTGAAGCCATCCCTAGTTTGGTTTTGACATGCCTGTGCGATGCGTGAATCGCCTAGCACACAATGTCATGGTCCTCGCTGAGTCGTAATGCTACTGACGTGGTCTAGTGTCGTGGTGATCCAAGCACCGCGTGGGCAAGAAGATAGTTTTCTTGTCCCGTACCGTGCATACAAGGGGACGGTGGGAGGCATACGTGATGCACGAATCACCTAGCACACGAGGCATTGGCTTTCGTTAAACAACGACACGAGCATTGCGATGAGACGATTGCTGATGCTTCAATGTCGAGGCGATCCAAGCACCATGCGGCCTTGAAGCCGTGCCCCAGTGGGTTCTGATGTGCTTGTGTGATGCTCGAATCGCCTAGCACACGACACCATGGTCCTCGCTGAGTCCTAATGCGACGGACGTGGTCTAATGTCGTGGCAATCCAAGCACCACATGGGCAGGAAGGTAGTTTGCGTGTCCCGTTCCGTGCATATAGGGGGACGGTGGAGGGCATGCGTGATGTGCGAATCGCCTAGCACAAGTGGCATTGGCTTTCGTTAAGCAAAGACGTGAGTGTTACGATGAGATGATTGGTGATGCTTCAATGTCGTGGCGATCCAAGCACCATGCGGCCATGAAGCCGTCCCCCGGTTGGTTTCGACAGGCCTGTACGATGCACGAATCGCTTAGCACACGACCCCATGGTGCTTGCTGAGTCATATTGCGACAGACGTGGTCTAGTGTCGTGGCGATCCAAGCACCGCATGGGCAGGAAGGTAGTTTGCTTGTCCCGTTCCGTGCATACGGGTGCATACAGGGGGGACGGTAGGGGGCATGCGTGATGCGTGAATCGCCTAGCACATGGGGCATTGGCTTTCGTTAAGCAACGATGCGAGCGTTACGATGGGACGATTGCTGATGCTTCAATGTCGTGGTGATCCAAGCACCATGCGGCCTTGAAGCTGTCCCCCAGTTGTTTGCAACGGGCCTGTACAATGCGCGAATCGCCTAGCACACGACACCATGGTCCTCATTGAGTTGTAATGCGACAGACGTGGTCTAGTGTCGTGGCGATCCAAGCACCACGTGGGCAGGAAGGTAGTTTGCTTGTCCCGTTCCGTGCATATGGGTGCATACAGGGGGACGGTAGGGGGCATGCGTGATGCGCGAACCGCCTAGCACATGTGGCATTGGCTTTCCTTAAGCAACAACGCGAGCGTTGCGATGAGACGATTGCTGATGCTTCAATGTTGTGGCGATCCAAGCACCGTAGGTCACACCCCAACCCGGCCAATAAGGTTAGACTAGGGTGTGATCTAAACGTTCAGGACTTGTCACATACTTAACCGTTTATGAAGATTTAACACCTATCGTTTGAATCTAGACTCCAAAGTTTTTCGAAAAACCGGCAGCATGACGGCTGTAATTGGACTCTTTGGTTTGTCCTAATTCTCTAAACGTCTCAAAATTTTATAATCTCAAGTTTCATTTCCAACTAGGATTACTATCAATTGAAATGCCTATTGGTTATCTCGATGTCTCGTTTGATTTATAATCTAGCATGATACTATGTCTTGTTTGTTTGTTTATCCTCGTTGTAAAAGTACCTGTTGATCTTAGCTTAATAGCGAGTACCTGTTTAAGATTTGATAGGTTCATTCACTTAGTCCTTAACTAATACGTCGTAACCTATGATAGATACTAGTGGTAATAATAGCAAAACGATCAAAGTAGTGTCTAGTGTCTGTCTAGCAATATCAGTACAAACCAAAATTAGACCCCAAATTACAACAGGGGTCTTTTAGATCACAACATCGAGCAACATAAAAGGAAATAGTCTTCAAGTAACATAAAGTTCACAAGTAGCCATAATCACGCAAAGCACACAAACAGGCAATCACTCCAGGGATTCATCGTTAGGCACACTATCATCGGGTACCTGTTATGGATCTTCATCACCTGAGATGATAAAAGAGGGTGAGTCCTTATGAACTCAGCGAGGGGGAATGAGAAATAGGTTTTGAAACTCATTTTCCAGTTCAACTTATGAAATCCTTTTTGCAAGCATGAATTTAACAATAATATAAGTACAGGAACAGAATACCGGTCTTTCCTCCCTGATATTCTCTAGGAACCAAGCGAGAGTACTTATACACGTAGTAAAAAGGATACAGTGAGCTTTTGTTATCAGATTAGTTCCAGAATTAGTTGTTATGGCCGACTTCAAATCATCCCCCAAACACGCCAGGTGGGTGTACTCCGGATGTACCCCGAAATCCTACGACCCAACTCTCTGAGGAAGTCTAGCCCCCAAGCGAGAGAGGGAATGGGACCATGGTAGTCACGGGTGCACCGGCAAGCCTGATGCCACCCGGTGTGCGTGATCGCTACCATGCTGACAAGAAAGGTTGCAACCTTGTATGCCGTGCACATTTATGACATTAACATATCACGTTAGGAAGACAACAAAGTAGGTTGCCTCCGGACAGTCATAAGATTGCACATTGACAAGTAATTTGCGTGTGATACCTCGTTTCGTGTGCCCCAATCTAGATTTGTGTGCCTTGACCTAGGTTTAAGAATTGTGTTCATTTTATGTGCCATGCGTTGAATTACGTGCATTCATTTAGGGTAGCGTGCTGAAACTCAACTTCGTTCCCAAAGCTTCTTGCAATCGCTTCCAAAATTGGGAAGTGAAACAAGGATCCCTATCCGATACAATACTCATAGGCATCTCGTGCAATCTTACAATCTCCGCTACATACATATCTCCCAATTTCTCAGGACTATCTTCCTTGTTCATCAGTAAAAAGTGTGCCGACTTAGTCAATCTATCCACTATGACCCAAATGGTGTCATGACCCTTTTGTGATCTAGGCAGGTCCATAACAAAATCCATAGTGATATGTTCCCATTTCCATTGGGGAATCTCCAACAGCTGAAGTAAATCTGTAGGTCATTGATGTTCCGCTTTGACTCTCTGGCAAGTCAAACACCGTGCCACAAACTCCGCAATTTCTCTTTTCATGTTATTCCACCAATAGTGTTGCTTCAAATCCCGGTACATCTTTGTTCCGCCGGGGTGAATAGTATATCTTGAATTATGGGCTTCTTCAAGAATCTTCTCTTTCAGCTTTGGCTCGTTGGGAACACAAATCCGATTCCTAAACCTCCAAACATCATCATCATGAAACTTGAAATCTGCGTTGCCTTCTTTAATCTTCTGAAACTGTTGGTCCTTCTGTTAAGCCTCCCGTAACTCAGGCAACAAGGTCGATTGAACTTGTGTAGTGGCAAAAAGTAACCCCTTCCGAGTCAATTGTGGTTTCCACAAAAATGCTTCCTCCAACAACTCCTGCACCTTAACTTCCAGTTTCGCCATGCTTGCTTTTCTATTCAAGGCATCTGCAATTACATTTGCTTTACTGGGCACATAATTGATTGCGCATTTATAATCATCCAAAAGCTCCATCCCACATAATTGATTGCGCATTTATAATCATCCAAAAGCTCCATCCACCGCCTTTGCCTCATATTCAACTCCTTTTGAGAGAACAAGTATTTCAAGCTCTTATGATCAGTAAATACTTCAAACTTGTTACCCCACAGATAATGCCTCCATTTCTTGAGTGCAAACACAATAGCCGCTAATTCCAAGTCATGCGTCGGGTAATTCACTTCATACGGCTTTGGTTTCCTAGAAGTATATGCAATCACTCTTCCATTTTGCATCAACACACAACCCAATCCTTCCTTCGAAGCATCGCTATAGATTACAAAACCTTGACTTCCTTCATGCAATGCAAGAATAGGTGTGGTAGTCAATCTTTTCTTCAACTCTTGGATGCTGTTCTCACACTTATCATCCCACATGAACTTTGTTTTCTTTTGAGTGAGCTGTGTAAGTGGTCCTGCAATCTTAGAAAAATCCTTTACGAATCTCCGATAATAGCCGGCTAGACTAAGAAAACTCCAAACCTCCGTAACATTTTCCAGCTTCTTCCAAGACATTACTGCTTCTATCTTTGCTGGATCCACTGCTATTCCCTCTTGGGATATGATATGCCCCAAAAACGCAATCTATTGCAACCAAAATTCACACTGGCTAAACTTTGCATACAAGTGATGCTCTTGAAGTTTCTGCAGTACCAACCGCAGATGTTGCTCATGCTCCGTCTCCGATTTCGAGTATACCAAAATATCATCAATGAAGATCACCACAAATTGGTCCAAGTAGGGTTGAAACACCCTGTGCATCAAATCCATAAAAGCTGTAGGGGCATTAGTTAGTCCAAAAGGCATCACCACATACTCATAATGCCTATATCTCATCCTGAAAGGCATTTTAGGCACATCTTCCTCTTTGATCCGCAACTGATAATACCCTTGCCTCAAGTCGAGTTTCGAATACACTTTGGCTCCTTGCAGTTGATCAAATAACTCGTCGATCAGTGGAAGTGGGTATTTATTCTTGACAGTCACTTGGTTCAATCATCAGTAATCGATACATAGCCTCAACGTTCCGTCTTTCTTCTTTACAAATAGAACTGGTACATCCCACGGTGAAGAACTTGGTTGAACAAACCCCTTCTTCAACAATCCTTGTAATTGGTCATTCAATTCCTGTAGTAAATTTCCACATCTTTGCCTCCGGAGTACTAACCATATATTGAGCATAACGAGACAGTCGGTCAAAACGAGCCTCGTACTGGGCCACTGTCATGTTACCCTGGGTCAAGTGCATGAACTCCTCAGCCCGCCTTTACCTGGAGACTGCAGGTACATATTTCTCCTTAAATGCCTTAATGAAATTACCCCACAAGCGAGGTGTCTGATCAGTTTCCCACAGTGTCTCCACAGTGTGCCACCAATGTTCAACATCCCCGTGCAACAAAAACACCGCAAACTCCACCTTTTCTTCATCAGTATAATCAAGTGGCCTGAAAATCTTCTCGATCTCGGACAGCCAAGCCTCGACTTTCTCATCATCAGCTTCCACGTGGAATTTAGACGGGCGAAAGTCAAGGAACTCCCTCATTCTGCTATGTCTCCCATGGTTACACTCATTCCTATTGTTGATGTTGTTGTTGTTGGCTTCACGTGCATCTTGCCACTCCATCACTCGTGATACACGATCCATGGCATTTTCCATCATATTAAACATAGCTAGACTGGGATTAGTTTGATAGGCATCTCCGGTCTCTTGGGGTTCACCGCTCCTATTAGTAGTACGGGTACTAGGGCCAGCCATCTATAGGCATAGATTACGATGCACAATTTATTGAAATATGACAATTAAGAATTTAATGCATAAGATATGCAACCTAATATAGATACAATTCTAGAAACAATTAAGGCATGTTAATCACTTAAGCACATAGAACATAGAAGGCACATTTAACATTATCACACAATAACACATAAGCAAGTCATCCTAATTATCTTAGGGCTCTACCCACGGTATGAGAGTTAAACCCGGCTTAAGCAATCTAAGCTCTGATACCATTCTGATACTAAGGTGTCACGCCCTAACCCGGCCTATAAGGTTAGACTAGGGTGTGATCTAAACGTTCAGGACATGTCATATACTTAACAGTTTATGAAGATTTAACACCTATCGTTTGAGTTTAGACTCCAAAGTTTTTCGAAAAATCGGCAGCATGACGGCTGTAATTGGACTCTTTGGTTTGTCCTAATTCTCTAAACGCCTCAAAATTTTCTAATCTCAAGTTTCATTTCCAACTAGGATTACTATCAATTGAAATGCCTATTGGTTACCTCGATGTCTCGTTTGATTTATAACCTAGCATGATACTATGTCTCATTTGTTTGTTTATCCTCGTTGTAAAAGTACCTGTTGATCTTAGCTTAACATCGAGTACCTGTTTAAGATTGGATAGGTTCATTCACTTAGTCCTTAACTAATACGTCGTAACCTATGATAGATACTAGCGGTAATAATAGCAAAACGATCAAAGTAGTATCTAGTGTATGTCTAGCAATATCAGTACAAACCAAAATTAGACCCCAAATTACAACATGGGTCTTTTACATCACAACATCGAGCAACATAAAAAGAAATAGTTTTCAAGTAGCATAAAGTTCACAAGTAGCCATAATCACGCAAAGCACACAAATAGGCAATCACTCCAAAGATTCATCGTTAGGCACACCTTCTTCGGGTACCTGTTCTGGATCTTCATCACCTGAGATGATAAAAGAGGGTGAGTCCTTATGAACTCAGCGAGGGGGAATGAGAAATAGGTTTTAAAACTCATTTTCTGATTCAACTTATGAAATCCTTTTTGCAAGCATGAATTTAACAATAATATAAGTACAGGAACAGAATACCGGTCTTTCCTCCCCAAGGCTCTTTAGGAACCAAGCGAGAGGACTTATACACGTAGTAAAAAGGATACAGTGAGCTTTTGCTCTCAGATCAGTTCTAGAATCAGTTGTTGCGGCCGACTTCAAATCATTCCCGAAACACGCCAGGTGGGTGTACTCCGGATGTATCCCGAAATCCTACAACCCAACTCTCCGAGGAAGTCTAGCCCCCAAGCAAGAGAGGGAATGGGACCATGGTAGTCACGGGTGCACCAGCAAGCCCGATGCCGCCCGGTGTGCGTGATCGCTACCATGCCGACAAGAAAGGTTGCAACCTTGTATGCAGTGCAAATTTATGACATTAACATATCAAGTTAGGAGGACAACAAAGTAGGTTGCCTCCGGATAATCATAAGATTGCACATTGACAAGTAAATAGGCAGGGCACGATCAGACAAGTAATTTCACTTGAAAGGCATATAGAGTTATATGAACATTAAACGGGCAGCCATGTAACACATGTAAATCAAGCCATATAACTCATTTCGAAGTCCACGTAATCAAGTGATAGGATTATTCAACATGCAACAACATCTACGTGGGTTCGGATGCAAGAAAAGCCTATTTGTCAACATGCAATGATCAAAATTACATTTAAGGTTATAAGGGCAACTACGGGCAGCCTACCAAGTGTATAATTCCACACAATATCCAAATGATCAATACTTAGCAAGCCTATCTAGTCATTAGGGTTTCCATTTCGTGCACATCCGTGCAATTTGAGCCCAAAACCAACTCAAAGTCAATCTCAAGCCATGCATCATTTAATCCAACATCCTCAAACATTCAAAACAGTCCACACAAAATCCCAAAGCTACAATCCCAAGCATTTAATTCAACAAGAGAAGTCACAACAATTTTCTAAGCATAACACTAAGTGAAACCCTTACTGCAATAGGCTGTTTTCTCACAATCATTAAGATAAGAAAACAATCTCCAATTCCAGTGAATAAGATGTCAAATTAAATCTTAAGAAGTGATCTAAAATCAGAAACAAACCTTGCATCATTTGGTGTTCGAGATCATTAGTTATAGCCGAAACAGTGGGATAGCACAAAACTGTCCAGATTTGCACACATTTCGATAATTGACGTTTTTGAGGTCCTTAGGATCAGATTTAGCCTTAGTCCATTTCTGAAAAAAATGTCCAGAACCGAAAAATATTTCAGCACAACAAATTTCATGCATTTTTGATATCATTTACTAGGTCAAATCTGGTTCGTTCCACAAGGTCAGTGCATCTGTCAAAACCTGCTTCAAAATTATCTTAGATTTGCCATTTTGAGGACCTTAGATTCAAAATTAGCTTTGGCCTATTTCTGCGAAAAATGTTCAAAACCGGAAAAACTAGTCACCTACCAATTTTGATGCATTTTTAACATCATTTGCCTAGCTAAACTTACCTCAAAACAAACTGGTCAGAGAGCTGTCAACAATCCGACTTCACCTATCTTCACTTTCAAGCCAAAATCTTGCCATGCATGGTTGTTTAAGCTTATGAACGAACATATAAATGAAGTACAGAAG
>CM075765.1:28555147-28567647 GCA_037974665.1 Ehretia macrophylla | reverse complement strand
TGTTAGAAACTGATTTGGGGTTGTTTGGATTAGTAGAATGTAAGATATTATTATTTAAAGTTTAGGTTGTCTTTCTTTAAATTGTTGAATTGATCCTTTAGATGATTGAGTGGTGTTTGAGTGATTGAATTGTGAGTTGTTAATGGTTAGATTAGGGTTTGATTGTGTGTTTAATGCATGTTGAGTTGGATGGCCTACTTTGTCATCTAACTTAATTGTTTCCTGATTATATAGTTGTTGATTGTTAAATGTTGTTTAATTGATTGGTAAAATACGGATTAATTGATTATTAATTGTTGTTACAAAACTGTGGGTAGCGCGCTCGGAGTTAATCCGGGGCGTTACATTGTTAATTGAATGATGATTATTGAGTACGGGAATCGGGCACTTTTGTTGCTGATCTCTCGGAATATTGATGACTATTGAGTACGGGAATCGGGCACTTTTGTTGCTGATCTCTTGGAATACTGATTGAATATTGATTACAGGAATCAGGCACTTTCGTTGCTGATCTATCAGTTTATTTATGTTGAGTCTCATTTTTGTGAGCTTTGATAATGTTGTGTCACCTCGGGAGGCATCTCGGGCTGCGAGCACAATTATCATGGCTACTCCCTATCTCGCATGGGCGGAGAGGCCATGGGGTGTGGGTCTAGGTCAAGGTACCTCAGGATTGTGTCATTGAGTTTGGTGGAGTTGTTGAGCATGGAATTGGTGTATAGAGCTTCATCAGCAAATGTATCGTATCCTTATTATGTGTTTACAGTTATTACTATTGTTGCATTTATAATGATTATTGATGTTCATTGTGTGTTTACTGCTCAAAGGATGATTTCCAAGGAGTATAGTAAATACTATTAGAGATCTATCGGATCCTCACTGAGCTTGTTTTATATAAGCTCACTCTCAATTATTGCATGCATGCAAGTGTTACTGACCTTGACTACGGGTATGTGCCTCTTGATGAGGAAAATGTGCCTATCGTGGATGAGTCTTATGTGCAAGAGTCTTTGCCATGAGATTGTTTGTAGTTGATATATTATGATGTATTATAAACTTACTTTAACTTAAAGACTTATGTATGATGGTTTTGTAGTTTTTCTTTTGATCATGTTTAGATTACTAAATTGGTTTATAATCTATTTGGAAATGTATGTATAGCCTATGTATTATGTTTGAACGGAGGCGCGTAACTATGAAAGAGTTGATGAAAGAATGTTTAATGTATGAAGTGGTTGTGTTGTATGTTGTTAATTTGATTGTGGAATTGGTTGGTGATTTATGGAGGTTGATGCATGTTGTTCTTAAGGGTTGGTTTAGAGCCCTGATGTTCATGTTACTGTCGTTATGTTGCCGAAATTCTGTTGCGTCCTGACTGATCGTAGGAGGGGTCGAGTTGGGGCGTGACAATGCAGCACGAAGGTGCGCGCATGGGGCGCCCATGCCGGTCGATGGTGCACACAAACCGTACGACGGTGCGCGCATGTGGCCCACATGTCACACGAAGTTGGGCAAATTGGGCTCCCATACCGCTCAATTGTGTGAGCATGTGGCCCGCATGCTGCACGAAGGAGCGCGCATGGGGCACCCATGCTGCACGATGGTGCGTGCATACCGTACGAAGGTACGCGCATAGGGCGCCCATGCCGGTTGATGCTGCACACATGCTGCACGATGGTGCGCGCATGTGGCCCGCATGTTGCACGAAGGTGCGCGCACATGCCGCACGATGGTGCACGCATGAGGCCTAGATTCTGCACGATAGTGCGCGCATAGGGCGCCCATGCTGCAAGATGGTGCTCGCATGCGGCCCGCGTGCCGCACTATAGTGTGCGCATGGGGCGCCTATGCCACACGATGGTGCGCGCATGCCATACGAAGGTGTGCGCATGGTGCGCATGGGGCGCCTATGCCGTACGATGGTGCCCGCATCAGGCGAGCATGCCGCACGATGTTGCGCGCATGCGGCCCGCATGCCTCACGATGGTGCGCACATGGGGCGCCCATGCGGCATGATGGTGCACGCATAGGGCGCCCATGCCACACGATGGTGCGGACATCGGGCGCGCGTGCCGCACGGTGGTGCACGCATGTGGCCTTCATGCCGCACGAAGGTGCGTGCATGGGGTGCCCGTGCCGCACGATGGTGCGTGTAAGTGGCTGTCAAGGGGCGCTGTTGGGGCACTGTTGGGGCACGGTTGGGGCTTTGTTAGGGCACAGTTGGGGCATTATAGGGGTACACTTGGGGGACGATGGGGGATGTTGGGGGACGGCTTTGGCACTACGGGCAATGTTAAGCATTCAGCGGTATTGGGCATGCGGAATGTATTATGATACGAATGTGGACATTGATATTCTTTTACAAGTGGTTTCCGAATCTACAAAGTAGTCTTAACCTTTACCTTGTCCGACAAACAGTTCGTCACATTTGTGAGGCGAAATAGATTAATCAGTTTCCCAATCCATCCAAAAAATATTTTAACGCCAAATATCATGTAAACAAATTAATTTATGAATTAATATAAATTTTCCTTAATTTTCTAGTATTTTTTCCGATTTTTCTGATTTTTTCGTAATTTTTAAATATTAAAAATTAATTTTTCGAAAAAAATAATTTTGAATATCATTTAACAAATTAATGTAAGAATTAATATAATTTTTTCTGAATTTTCTACTATTTTTTCTGATTTTTCCCTATTTTTTGCAAATATTAAATATTAGAAAATATATTTTTTAAAAAAATAATTTTGAAGCATTTGGATATCATATGCTATCAATAAGGAGCAAGTTGGGTACGAAGATCTTACTATATGGGGCCTTTTATAGTGTAAAACACCCATTATAAATCTCTGAAAAAATGTACGCTACTGTTGTCACTTGGGTTTTTGCATCTAAATGTACTATAGGGGGGTTTGTGGTGTCAAGCCTCCTGGTCGAGGTCCATGCGGGGGTACGTTGTGGGCACTTCGTGGCACATTGTGGGCTATATCGTGGGCTATATTGTGGGCGGGAATGCCTACCGAGTGAATCACACCGAGGTATTGCATTGTATACCCGTGCGTTGGGGCCGTGCCACCCGCGCCCCCCGGCCTATCCCTCGGCGTTGCACCAGGATGGCTAATGAGGAACATGGTGGCTTCCCTAGCCCCTCATTATCCATCTTGGCGCCGCAACACCGTCGACGTCATTGGGATGGCTAATGAGGGGGCGAGTGGTTGCCCAAGCACAAAGCTAGCCATCCCCATGCCACCGGCTATGTACACGTTGGGAGATATTCCCGTCCCCCGACGTGTCGTTGGGCCTGCGTGATGCACGAATCGCCTAACACACGAAGCCATGGCCGTTGCCAAGTGGATGCGCGCAGCCATGGTCTAGTATCGTGGCGATCCAAGCACCGCGTGGGCAGGAAGTCCGATTTCAGTTGGTACCTCAGTTGCGTGCAATCGGTGCATGGCCGGGCACCACGAAGTAGGCCCTTAAGCTTGCGACATGCGGCTTGGTCATGCACCTCTTGCTGTTCCCATCCCGTGTCCCTAAAAAATTCTTCGTGCCTAGCGGTGCGTGCTCAAGCCATCTCGCCGGTTCCGTTCGCCTGAAGGGCTTAGTTTGCCTAGATGGTGGGGCAGTTACCGGCTTTGTGGTCTGGGCATAGCGAACGTGATAGCGCATGAGAGGTGGTCGGCTTGTATAGGTCGGTTGGATCCCTGCTTGATCAGCGACATTCGCCGCTATTTGCCTCTTCATTCGCGGGCCGTGTGCATACGTTGCCTCAGTCGGTAGGTCGGTTTCTTGTGTTGTGTACCTTCAAAGAAGGCAGTCTAAAGTCCGTGGACGACGTGGGGCGAACCCCTAAGCACGTCCCATGTTCCACGCTGCTCACTCCAACAAGTGTGACACACGTGGCCCATGGGGCGTCGCTCGATCTCTCGGATGCGGCACATCATGACGGTATGGGGTCCTTGGCCTCTCTTTGCCCGAAATTAGCGTTCGTCGCTAATCGCGTACGACGGTCGTGCGCTCATTTGGAGTCGTCGACCCTTAGGGGACGATGTGCCTCGTGCGACGCCGGCGTCAGTGTGGAATGCTACCTGGTTGATCCTGCCAGTAGTCATATTCTTGTCTCAAAGATTAAGCCATGCATGTGTAAGTATGAACTAATTCAGACTGTGAAACTGCGAATGGCTCATTAAATCAATTATAGTTTGTTTGATGGTATCTACTACTCGGATAACCGTAGTAATTCTAAAGCTAATACGTGCAACAAACCCCGACTTCTGGAAGGGATGTATTTATTAGATAAAAGGTCAATGCGGGCTCTGCCCGTTGCTGCGATGATTCATGATAACTCGACGGATTGCACGACCCTCGTGCTGGCGATGCATCATTCAAATTTCTGCCCTATCAACTTTTGACAGTAGAATAGTGGCCTACTATGGTGGTGACGGGTGACGGTGAATTACGGTTCGATTCCGGAGAAGGAGCCTTAGAAACGGCTACCACATCCAAGGAAGCTAGTGCAAGGCCTAACCCCGAATAACATGTGTTACCTCAATTTACGTGCCCTGTCTTGGTTTTCGTGCATGCTTCGTCATTCATGCCCTAATCCTCGACTTACATGCCCTAATCCTCGACTTACGTGCACTGACTTCGAATTGTGTGCATTACCTCGTTTCGTGTGCCTTGACCTTGAATTGCATGTCTTAACC
The DNA here is from genome assembly GCA_037974665.1 of Ehretia macrophylla. Lineage (NCBI taxonomy): Eukaryota > Viridiplantae > Streptophyta > Magnoliopsida > Boraginales > Ehretiaceae > Ehretia > Ehretia macrophylla. The sequence goes on along the minus strand of CM075765.1, from coordinate 28,562,941 downwards.
TAGGTTTAAGAGTTGTACCTCAATTTATGTGCATTCCATTGAATTATGTGCCTTGCATTGGTTTATGTGCATTCACCTAGGGTTACGTGCATTTCCATTGGAATCTGTACATTTATCTTGAAGTGCATGTCTTACCTCGTAGTTCGTGTCTACCTTGTAATTCATGCCCCGTATTGATTTTTGTGTATGTCTCGTAGTGCGTGCCCACACGCTCATCAATAAAGAATCCTACACAAAGCACAAGACAATAAAATAATCCTACACAATCCACTAACCAATATTATATTCCTAATTCAAATTCTCTACAAAACCCACTAACTAATAGAATATTCTATCACACTCAACTAACCAATAAACTATTATAAACCTACACTTATTATAATCCAAATAATACTAACTTGAATCTGAAATTTCAGATTCTCCCTTGCATTACATGGCCAAAACAAAGCAATTTGATCAACTTTGCACAAGTAAATTAAAGACTAGATATTCTATGACACATGCACTAAGCACAATGCATAAAAAATTCACCTACACCCTACCCAAGCATCTCATTTTCGACCCTCTCAATGCCATGCTTCATTTCAACTCAAAAAAATGCTAAAGATGACACAAAATTCAGATTTGAAAGGCTCAAGGCCAACACACACACACAAGCATCATTTCTCTCTCAAACTCTCTCTTTCCTCACAAACTCTCTCCTTCTCTCTCCTTCTCTCTCATTTTCGACCATGGCTGCCTCTTGACCTTCCAAGACCTCAAGCATGCTCTCAAGATCTCTCCCAAGCTCGGCCATAGCAGCCCAAGCAAGCAAGAAGCAAGGAAGAAGCTCCCTTTATGCATTATGAAGAGCATTTGTGCTCATTTGCTAAATCTTCAAGAGGTGAGGGCTAAAACTTCTTGCAAATCTTTCAAAAAACCACATGCATGCCCTTAAATGTCTATCTTTACTTCTGTACTTGAGATATATGTGTGTTCATGAGCTTTTATAAACATGCATGGCAAGATTTTTGGCTAGAATGTGATGATAGATGAAATCGTGTATGTGACAGTCTTCTGTCTTGTTGGTTCAAGGTGATTTTGGCGGAGTAAATGATGTTGAAAATGCGTGAAAATTGGTAGTTAACTAGTTTGCCAGTTCTGAACATTTTTCGCAGAAATAGGCCAAAGCTAATTTTGACTCTAAGGTCCTCAAAATGGCAAATTATTAAAATGTGTCCAAATCTGAAAAGTTTGGAAAAATGAAGTAGGTTTTGGCAGATTCACTGACCATGTAGAATGAACAAGTTTTTACTAATGACATCCAAAATTCATTAAATATGGCATGCTGCAATATTTTTCGGTTCTGGACATTTTTGTCAGAAATGGACTAATCCTAAATCTGACCCTAAGGCCCTCAAAAACGACAAGTATTGAAATGTGTGCAAATCTTGACAGTTTTGTGTAGTCTCACTGTTTTGGCTATAACTCTTGAACCCGAGCTCCAAATAATGCGAGGTTTGTTTCTGAATTTAGTTCACTCCTTAAGATTTAATTTTACATCTTGTTCACTGGAATTGGAGTTTGTTTGCTTGTCTTAATGATCGTGAGAAAACAGTCCATTGCAGTGAGGGTTTCACATATTGATATGCTTAGAAAATTAATGTAGCTTCCCTTGTTGTATTAAATTCTTGGGATTGTTGCATTTGGGATGTTGTGTTGACTGTTTTGAATACTTGAGGGTGTTTGGATTAATCAATGCATGGCTTGAGTTTAATTACAAGATGACTTGGGGCTTAATCGCACAGGTAAGCACGAATTGAAACACTAGTGACTAGGTAAATTCGCTAAGTGTTGATCCTATGAATATCGTGTTTAATTATGTAATTAGTAGGCTGCCCGTAGTTGCCCTCATAGCCCTAAACATGATTTCGATGATTACATGTTGACAAGTAGGCCTTTCTTGTACCCGGTCCCACGTGGATGTCGTTGCGTGATGAATAATCTTATTATTTGATTACGTGAACTTCGAAATGAGTTATATGACTTGATTTACACGTGTTACATGGCTGCCCGTTTAATATTCATATAACTCTATGTGTTTTACAAAGTGAAAATTCGTGTTAAGCATGCCTAGTTCGTTTACTTGTCAATATGTGATCTTATACTTGCTCGGAGGCAAGGTACTTTGTTGTCCTCCTAATGTGAATTGTTAAAAGACATTCTATGGCTTATTTAAACATGATTACTTGGCTGCCCGTTGAAGTTTAATTGCTTTCAAATTGATATATGAAACGATTACATGTTCTTACAATGCCTTATATGCCAATATGTCAAAATGTGATCTTATACTTGCTCGGAGGCAACCTACTTTGTTGACCTCCAAATGTGAAATGTTAAATGGCATAAATGTGCATTGCATACAAGGTTGCAACCTTTCATTCTGGCGTGGTAGCGTTCACGCACACCGGACGACATCGGGCTTGCCGGTGCAACCGTGACTACCATTGTCCAATTCCCTCTCTCGCTTGGGGGCTAGACTTCCTCGGAGAGTTGGGTCGTAGGATTTCAGGATACATCCGGAGTGCACCCATTTGGCATGATAAGGGGATGATTTGAAGTTGGCCGCAACAACTGATACTGGAAATGAACTAAGAGCAAAAGCTCACCGTATCCTTTTCACTATGCGTATAAGTACTCTCGCTTGGTTCCTAGAGGACCTCGGGGAGGAAAGACGGGTAATTGTGTTCTTTTACTTTTATATTACAATATAAACTTACTTGTGTTATATGTGATGTCTTCAAAAAGGGTTTTTCATAAGTTGAACCGGAAAAAGAGTTTCAAAACGTATTTCTCGTTCCCCCTCGCTAAGTTCATAATGATTCACCCTCTTTTTATCACAGGTGCAGCAGATTTGGAACAACTACCCGAAGTAAATGTGCTTGTTGATGATTCCTTGGAGTGACTACGTGCTTTTGTGCTTTGCCTGAAAGTGGTTGCTATATGGATGTTGTGTTTGATTGCAAACTGTTCATGTTATTGATGTAAATGACCCTGTTGTAATTTGGGTCTAATTTTGGGATTGTACTATCTATAACCGGACAAACTTCTTATTTGGTTATTTGTTTTCATTATCTTGAATAGTAGCTATCGTAGGCAATTAAACCACTAGGTGAAAAATCAACTAAGTCAATTCTATCTAATTCCACTTAGGTGCTTATTTGTAAACTAAATAATAATAGGTACTTGCATGATAGGAAATTGATAAATAAACGGGATATAGTTATCATGCTAGGCTTATTAACCAAACGAGACTTTCAAGATAGACTGGTAGGCATATCGGTTGATGACAAAATAGGAGTCCTTAATGGAATTGGATTAATGATTGGAATAATCGAGGCATTTAGAAATTAGGTCAAACAAAAAGGTCCTAACTACAGCTGTTATGCTGCTGGTTTTTTCAAAGAATTGTTGGAGTTCTAGTCTAACGGATAAGCTTAACCTTCGTTAACCAGTTATAATCGTAAAACAACGTTAATGATTAGATCACATCCTAGTCTAACCTTCATAGGTCGGGTTGGGGGCGTGACATCCTTAGAAGAATGGTATTAGAGCTTAGTTTACTAACTAGGCGTTAGTCGGGTTCAACTCTCGGACCATGGGTAAAAGCCCTAATTAATTTTAATGTCTTGTTATATGTGTGTTAATGTGCTTTAATTGCTTTGTGCTTATCATGTGCCTTTGTGGACCATATGTACTTTGTGTCATGCACACCGACACGTTAATGCCCTCAATAATGCATGTATGCTTTTATACTCCTTCCTTGATACATGTGCATGTTATATAACCGTGAATGACTATTTATACACATAGATTGTTAGGATTAGGACTTTCAGGGAAGTGAATTTGTGCAGGATGAATGAAAAGGCTCGGTTAGAGATTTCTCACATCTTCACAGGTACTCGATGGATCGTATGTATTATCGGATATGCATATATAAAATGTGTAGCACAGGTATAATTGTTGAGGTAAGTTATATCCTTATCTTTGGAATACCTATACCTGTGATTGAGTTATCAATCTTATAGCTATGAAGTTCTTGATTCCGTTAAATCGTTCTTCTAATTGTGGTTCAAGCATAAAGGTTAATGACATACAACTTTCCTTAAGATATAAGAGTATACTATTGGACAAGTGGAGTAGAATATGTGTATTCATATGCTTATAATGGAAGTTTGACTTAGGGGTTGCTCTTGAATCAAATTCTTATATCTTAAATTGGTGTAATGACTATTTATACGATTGAATCTTTACTTGATTGGAATGAAGCATTGGAGAATCCGATATGGTGTATACTAGTGAGTTCTAAGTTCACTAAATGGTAAGACCGCGATCTAGAAATTAAGGGGTGAATTCGTGGAAGTTGACAATAGTTTATTTTTAAAGGTTAGATTATTAAGACATGGATAGTGTATTTGAGTGACTTAACAATGGATAACCTCAAGACATGTAGACAACTCTGGAGGCCGAATTTTACAAGATTGATGATTCCTTAGTATAACAAGATACAGAGATATTGGAATCGAGGAATTCACATAGCTAGAACTTGTGTTCGGAAGATTATACCTAAAACGTTAGGTCAAATAGAAGTGTAAGGTGTTGACTTTTGCATTAGATGACTAACGTTGTTGAAAGCCCTAAGTTGGATATTGGTGATATTAAGAATCATGGTATCAGTTTAGTGCCCTCGGATTTAGTTGTGATTATGCAAAGTAAATCATTCTATACACTCGTTATTTGGATATCGTAGAGGATGTTAAGAAGCATATATCCCTAAGTAATACCAATGGACCTAGTATATAAACCATGGAAGTGAGATTAAAGCATCTGGCTGCAAGTGGAGTCGTTAGGGTATGATTAGTAATCCTAAATAGCTAATAGTGAGTATGCACGATGATTCATGGTAAACCTTAGGACTTAAGGTTGATGAGTCTTGATGCTCTTAGTTAGTTGAACATGTAAATGAGAAGAGTAAGATTTCATATAGTTAAGATAGAGATGAATTAGAGTCATAATGACCCAAGAGACTATTGTTAGACCACCGTATCTATGTGCACCGTTTCACATCTAGAAACTAGCGATTGGTAGACTTCGAATTGTGGTCGTTGAATATAGGGGTAAATCTTGTAGTGATAGTTAAATGAGTGGTTAATTACTTTTGAAGTTCTATTAGGTTATGTTGAAGGATGCCTCGTGGTCATAATTCTTATGTTGATACAACCTTGAAGTTATCTCGTGTAAGTATTTTATGAGCTCGATCATTACGATACCCATTTATAGTCCTAGGATTGTTGTTGTACGGCCGGTAACCTAGTAGATCATTGATATCACTTACATGGCGATGAACCCAACTTAGTAACATTAATGTTGAAGTTATATTGGCGGGCATTAAGTGTTCGAATGAATGACTAGGTCGCTAAGTGAGTAGGACCATTGTCTTCTTAAGTATGACATAACCTTGGATTGAGGTGAGTGGAATTTATTTGAGGTTGAAACTATTCACCTTAGGAGTCTTGGTTAAGATTAAAAGAAATTCTAAAGTCTCGTGACTTGAAGATAGAGATTCGAATAAGGAAATAAATTGTGGATCACAAGCCGATGAATTTTACTTGTAAGAGTTGAACTAGTGTAACATGATTAGTTACCCTTGCAATTTCAATGGCAATTTGTTGGTGGTACCTAATAAACCTTAGAATTTGAGTGTAACGAATATCAACGGTCTTTCTTCTTAAGTACGAGCATGAAGGTTAACAAAACTGGGAAGGAATGTTAGTGAATAGGAGCCTGTAACCAGGAGACTAGTCATTAGAAGACTTACTAATCCAATGTACCTTCAAGATAAGAATTATGATACTACCGATAGATAACGACTTGAGATGTATTAGTTTGTTTGGTGAGTTCAACCTGAAAATAGGGTCGTATTGTGGAAATAATCCATTACATGTGTATGTCCTACGTGTTAACAATTTTGAAGCTAATTGATAGGATATGTAAATCGGATATAGACCTATCATCTTGAAAATTGTGTATGTCACGATAGGATCATGGCATTATTGTGATATTCCTTTTGAGGTATGAATAAAAAATAAAAAATAATATTGACACAACATAAGTCATGATTTTGGAGTCATAGTTATATTGTTAGAATACCGATGCAGCTTTGATTACTATGTTTGGAGATTGTAACCTTAGCTAATGAACTTGACCTTAAGATCAAATGGAAAATAGGGTCGTTCAAAGGAACGAACTATGAATGTAGGGTCACACCGAATTAAATGATTGGAGAAAGCTAGAAAGTGAATTGGTTGTGGTAAGAGAGATCACCAAACACGGAACGGACCGGAGTAGGAAGAATAACGAGGGTTAGAATCCGTCTAAATGACCTCGATAGGCAAGAATGAATTTCGGGATGAAATTCTTTTGAGGGGAGGATGTAAGGCCCGACCCCGAATAACATGTGTTACATCGATTTACGTGTCATGTCTTGATTTTTGTGAATGCTTCGTCATTCGTGCCTTGACCTAGAATTATGTGCCCTAATCCTCGACTTACGTGCCTTGACTTTGAATTACATGCGTTACCTCGTTTTGTGTGCCCTGACCTTGAATTGCGTGTCTTATAAGAGTCATACCTCAATTTACATGCATTGCATTGAATTATGTGCCTTGCATTGGTTTATGTGCATTCACCTAGGGTTACGTGCATTTGAATTGGAATCCGTACATTTATCATGAAGTACATGTCTTACCTCGTAGTTTGTGTCTACCTTGTGATTCGTGCCCCGTATTAATTTCTGTGTGTGTCTTGTAGGGCGTGCCCTAGACCTAGGAAAGCGTGCCCACACGATAATCAATAAAGAATCCTACACAAAGCACAAGACAATAAAATTATCCTACACAATCCACTAACCAATATTATATTCCTAATTCAAATTCTCTACAAAACCCACAAACTAATAGAATATTCCATCACACTCAACTAACCAATAAACTATTATAAACCTATACTTATTATAATCCAAAATATACTAACTTGAATCTGAAATTTCAGATTCTCCCTTGCATTACATGGCCAAAACAAGACAATTTGATCAACTTTGCACAATTAAATTAAAGCCTAGACATTCTATGACACATGCACTAAGCACAATGCATAACAAATTCACCTACACCCTACCCAAGCATCTCATTTTCGACCCTCTCAATGCCATGCTTCATTTCAACTCAAAAAAATGCTAAAGATGACACAAAATTCAGATGTGAAAGGCTCAAGGCCAACACACACACACACAAGCATCATTTCTCTCTCAAACTCTCTCTTTCCTCACAAACTCTCTCATTCTCTCTCATATTTGACCATGGCTGCCTCTTGACCATCCAAGACCTCAAGCATGCTCTCAAGATCTCTCCCAAGCTCGGCCATAGAAGCCCAAGCAAGGAAGAAGCAAGGAAGAAGCTCCCTTTATGCATTTTGAAGAGCATTTGTGCTCATTTGCTAAATCTTCAAGAGGTGAGGGCTAAAACTTCTTGCAAATCTTTGAAAAAACCACATGCATGCCTTTAAATGTCTATCTTTACTTCTATACTTGAGATATATGTGTGTTCATGAGCTTTTATAAACATGCATGGCAAGATTTTTAGGTAGAATGTGATGATAGATGAAATCGTGTATGTGACAGCCTTCTGTATTGTTGGTTCGAGGTGATTTTGGCTGAGTAAATGATGTTGAAAATGCGTGAAAATTAGTAGGTATCTA
>CM075765.1:28520147-28545147 GCA_037974665.1 Ehretia macrophylla | reverse complement strand
TAAATCAATCAATCAATCAATTGGGAGATCGGCAACAAGAGTGCCCGATTCCCGCATTCAATAATAATCAATCAATAACATCAATATAACATCAATATTAAATTAAACATCAAACAACGTAGTTAGATGACAAAGTAGGCCATCTAACCGGACATGCATAATATACATAATTAAACTCTAAATTACTCAACAACGACTCACCATTCATCACTCGAACACTACCCAACCATCTAAGGCATCGTTCAAGAAATTAAAGAATGACAACCTAAACTTCTAAAATTCATAACTTACAATCTACTAATCCAAACATTGCCAAATCAGTTCCTATCACTCACCCATTCAACCTACTACATTAGCCCTCTCGGAAATCCACCATAACACCTCTAAATCACGCCCGATAACCCTAAAACCCTATGACGTCATGGCTGGATTTTCTGGATTTCCACACAAACAATGTAATCGAAAATTCGGCATTACAACAGCGCTAACACGTAATTATCAAGTATTTAGAAATCGACGGCAATCGATTTCGAGCAACGCAACTCAAATAAATCAACTTTGAACATTTTAATCAAAATTAAATACCCGGAAAATAAAAATTATGCTATATCCGACAGAAATTCGTAGTATTAGTATATAATGATCCCTAGCATGCAAGGAGCAATAATCTATCATCAGATTTCAATTCTAACGGTTCAATCTTCATTTATACGCAAAAACACAAAAATGACATTTTGAGATCTAGAATTTTTCTCTCACCTTAGATGCGATATAAGCCTAGGAATGCGTGCAATGCGTGCCCAACAAGCAGAATCCAAGTCGGTGCGAAGTTTCACGGACAAAAACTAGGTTTTTCTTTGAAAAATTGGATTGAAAGCTTAAGTTTTTCTCTTCTCTTTTCTCTCCTCAACCTCACGGCAATGTGTGTGTGTGTGATGGTGTTTTTGTGTTGTGTGAGTGTGTGTTGAGGACATTAGCTTATAAGGTCAATTATTTAATTAAAGTCAAAGTTATTTTAATAGGTATTTTTGTGTTTTTAATGTCTTTAATTGCATTTTAATGCTCACCAAATTAAAAATAGTTATGCAACCCCCAAGATATCTCAAGTGGATTATTTTTAGGTGACAAGAAGTTTTACATTCAAAGAATTCCACCCGAGTCGGCTTAAAACTCGATTTTCGCAAAAGTCGGTGTAAAAACCCTAATAAATTCTTAAGCCGATTTTAAAACCGTTTTCATCAAACACAGGTCTATTAAAGTCTGTGGACTAGGTCTAGAAGGGTTAAAAAGACCAGTTTCAAAATTATAGCGGACGTGTTTCGAAAACACTATTCACTAAAAATCGACGATAAAATTTCTGACTCCGTTTTTGATGAAAATTTCATGAATGTACATTTAGCACGTATTAGAAGTATTGAAATCAAAATTATAACTTTCTAGGTCCTATAGCACATAAACAGATCATATGCACGCAAAACGAGGTAAAACACGTAAAACGAGATAAGCAAGAAAGTGGGGTTTCACATTCTCCCCCCCTTATAGAAATTTCGTCCTCGAAATTCTTACTTGATGTACGGAAAAGATCTGGGTATTGTTGCTGCATCTGATCTCGTCTCTCCCACGTAGCTTCCTCAATGCCGTGATGCTTCCACAACACCTTAACCATCGGAATCCTCTTCGACCTCAACTCTCGGTCCATCTGATCTAGAATACGAATCGGACGCTCGTCATAAGTCAAATTCTCACGAAGCTGTAACGGCTCTGGCTCAAGAATATGAGAAGGATCCGGATTATATTTCCGCAAATTAGACACGTGAAACACATTGTGGACATTAGAGAAGTTCTCCGGTAAAGCCAACCGATATGCCAACTTACCAACCCTGCCAGTAATCTCAAACGGCCCAACAAATCTCGGACTCAGCTTTCCACCTTTACCATAACGAACAAACCCCTTTCGAGGAGACAATCTCAAGAAAACCCGATCTCCAACTGCAAACTCCAAGTCTCGACGACGCTTATCAGCATAACTCTTGAATCTACTCTGCGCCGTAAGCATTCTCTGCCTGATCAACTGAACATTCTCGATCTTCTCAAGAAGTTCTGGCATAATAGTCGGATCAATAGTCTTCATCTCTCCTACCTCGTCCCAATATAAAGGTGAACGGCACTTACGACCGTAAAGAGCTGCAAAAGGTGCCATTCCAATAGTAGCTTGATAACTATTGTTATAGGCAAACTCGGCAAGTGGTAGATGTTTTTCCCAGTTCTTCCCGAAGTCCAGAACACAAGCCCTAAGCATATCTTCCAGAATCTGAATAGTCCGCTCAGATTGACCGTCGGTCTGTGGATGATACGCGGTACTGAAGTTCAACTGAGTACCCAAAGTCTCCTGAAGTTTCTCCCACAAACGAGAAGTAAATCGAGGATCTCGATCAGAGACAATACTAGATGGAATACCGTGAAGTCTAACAATCTGATCCAGATAGAGGTCCGTCAGCTTTGTAACCTCATCTCCCAACCTCATGGCAATAAAATGAGCTGTCTTCGTCAAACGATCCACGACAACCCAAACTGCATCATTACCCCTCGGTGATCTAGGCAAACCAGTGACGAAGTCCATCGTAATATGCTCCCATTTCCACTCTGGTATAGCCAATGGCTGAAGCAAACCTGCTGGTCGTTGATGCTCGGCTTTCACTCTCTGACAAGTCAAACATCTAGACACAAACTGAGCAACCTCCCTCTTCATGTTGTTCCACCAGTAATGCTGTTTCAAATCCCGATACATCTTGGTTCCACCGGGATGAATAGTATATTTAGAATTATGAGCTTCCTCCAGAATACCTCGTCTCAAGCCCGGTTCATCGGGAACACAAACCCTGTTCCGAAACCGAAGAATACCATCCTCATGCACTTTAAAGTCAGACTGATCATCCGAAATCTGATCCTTGATCTTCTGAAGGTTAACATCAAGTTGCTGAGCTTCCCTGATCTGAGACAATAATAAAGGTTGAATACGGAGATGTGAACACATCACCCCAACCTGAGTCAACTCTGGTCTCCAATAACTAAACTCCTCAAGAACCTCCCACTTCTTGACAGCCAAACAAGAAATACTAGCCTTCCGGCTGAGAGCATCTGCTACAACATTTGCCTTGCCAGGCAGATAATTGATAGAACAATTATAATCTCCAAGAAGCTCCATCCACCTCCGCTGGCGCATATTCAACTCCTTCTGTGAGAATAAATACTTTAGACTCTTATGATCAGTGAAAATCTCGAACTTACTGCCCCACAGATAATGACGCCACTTTTTCAGTGCGAAGACAACTGCTGCCAACTCAAGATCATGAGTCGGATAATTCACCTCATAAGGCTTCAACTTCCTGGAAGCATAGGCAATAACTCGGCCATCCTGCATAAGAACACATCCCAAGCCCTCCTTGGATGCATCACTGTAAATGACCATATTATCGGTCCCCTCTGGTAGAGCGAGTATTGGAGCGGTAGTTAACCTCTTTTTCAACTCCTGAAATCCACTCTCACACTTCTCGTCCCAATTAAAGATAGTCCGTTTCTGAGTCAACTTAGATAGTGGCCCCGCAATCTTTGAGAAGTCCTTGACAAACCTACGGTAATAACCCGCCAAGCCAAGAAAACTACGGACATCAGTAACACTCTCTGGCCGCTTCCAAGACATCACCGATTCAATCTTAGTGGGATCTACAGAAATACCACTCTGTGTAATAACATGGCCAAGAAAAGAAATCCGTTGCAGCCAAAATTCACATTTGCTGAACTTGGCAAACAACTGATGCTCCTGCAACTTCTCCAATACAAGCCGTAGATGTTGCTCGTGCTCCAATTCAGATTTAGAATAGACCAAGATATCATCAATAAAAATCACCACGAACTGGTCCAAGTACGGCTGAAAGACTCGATGCATAAGATCCATGAATGCTGCCGGTGCATTAGTCAAACCAAAGGGCATAACAACAAACTCATAATGCCCGTACCGAGTCCTGAAGGCAGACTTCGGAACATCCTCCGCACGAATCCGAAGCTGATAATACCCCTGCCTCAAATCAAACTTAGAGTAGACTTTGGCTCCCTGAAGTTGATCAAACAACTCATCAATCAGTGGCAAGGGATATTTATTCTTGATAGTCACCTGATTCAAACCACGGTAATCTATACATAACCTCAAGGTGCCATCCTTCTTCTTCACAAATAAAACAGGAGCTCCCCAAGGTGAAGAACTCTGCTGAATAAATCCTTTCTCCAACAACTCCTGTAACTGAGTCTTCAACTCCTTCAACTCAGCTGGTGCCATCCGGTACGCCGATTTAGAAATAGGTTGAGTACCGGGAACAAGATTAATCACAAACTCTATATCCCTATCTGGCGGCAATCCTGGCAACTCCTCGGGAAATACATTAGGATATTCCCGGATAATAGGGACTTCCTCAAGCTGTAGCTTAACAGATGGCTTGTTGATCAAATAAGCTAGATAACCCGAACACCCCTTACTCACCAACTTAACGGCTCTAGTTGCTGAGATAACAAAACTCGTCTTAGCACCCCGGTTACCCGCTACCTCTACTACTGGCTGATCTGGCAAACGAAACTGTACTACCTTGGTTCTACAGTTCAACTGGGCATCATACTTAGAAAGCCAATCCATACCCAAGATAACATCATACCCCCGGATAGGAAATAAGATAAGGTCCGAAGGAAAATTATGCCCCTTAACATGTATTAAACAATCCTTACATACTAAGCCAGTAACATACTTATCAGTCAAAGAGGTACTAATTTCAACCACATAAGGCAATCTTTCAGGTTGCAATTTAACACGTTGCACACAAGCAGGAGTAATGAAAGAATGCGTAGCACCAGAATCAATCAACACTTTAACAAGTTGATCAAGTATAAGAAAGTTACCTTCCACAACTGCAGTCTCCTCAGGCATCTCCTCTAAGTCAACTGCATAAGCCCGAGCCTGAACCCGCTGCTGCTGTGGTACACTGCCCGTAGGCCTACCCTGATAACCCTGAGTCGCTGCCTGACCCTCAGTCCTCGCATATTTAGGGCAATCCTTCGCCCTATGCTCGCTGCTACCACAACCCAAACATGTCCCTGCCTTTACCCTGCAGTCGGACTCTACATGCCCTGGGCGCTTGCAGTAATTACACTGCGATGATGTGGCACTAACACTGCCCCTAGAATAACCAGAAGCTGAAGAAGCAGCTGATACAGCCTGCTGCTGAGGTCTCACCACACTAGGCCTGTACTGACCCTGAGACTGGGCCGGCCTATACTGAGTCTGAACCTAATATGGCCTCTGCTGAAACTGAGGCCGATAGTAACTCTGCTGACCCTGTGGCCTATAAGAACCCTGCGGGACTGGTGGCCTGTAGACAACCTGCTGTACTGGAGGCCTATATAAAACCTGCTGGCCCTGCGGCTGATACGGCCTCTTACTAGGCTGACTGGAGACAATCTGATCCCCTTTCCTCTTCTCTAATCTAGAAGCTGCATCAAAAGCCTCAGTGAAAATATCATAACGATTCAGAGCCATCACATCCTGAATCTCGGGCCGCAACCCCAACATAAACCTGCGAGTCTTCCGCTCCTCGTCTGCCACATACTCCGGTGCATACCGGGACAATCGAGTAAATGTGGCCTCATATTGAGCCACTGTAGCATCTCCCTGGACCAAGGCTAGAAACTCGGCCTCTCTCCGTTCCCTGCAAATCCTCGGGACATACTTTGCTCGGAAAGCCATCAGGAAGGTACCCCAAACATAAGGAATACCCTGTGCCGCCCAGCTAGTCCTTACCGTGCGCCACCACTCCTCTGCCTCGTCATCTAACAAATACACGGCAAAGGAGACTTTCTGCTCATCAGTATAGCCAAGTGGATCATAAATCTTCTCCAACTTGCTAATCCATACCTCCGCCTTCCTATCATTCGGCTCCCCCTGAAATCTCGGTGGGTGATATCCTAAAAAATCCTTCAGGGTACCACGCCCGTGGTTACCACCCTGAATATTCAGAAGCTGAGCCTGCATAGCCTGATTCTGGGCAGCCTGCCCTGCTAACAACTGTGCCTGACTAGCCACTAACTCTGCAATCCGCTCCATAGCTGCTCCAAATCGGTCATCACCCCCGTCACGGCCCGGTGCCACGTTACTCGGAGTCTCATCCGTCATTTCAGACCTACCTCTGGTTCTCGGTCGACCGGCCATTCTACTAATCAAAGAGTTAGCACAGTTATAGCACGTAGACAGATTATAAACAACTATTAACACATAAATAACAAACTCATATAAAACACATAAACAAATTGATCACATAATCACATAAGCACTTAAATCACATAATCACTTAATCAATTAATCATACCAATACATATTTCAATTATTTTTTTTTTTTTTCTTTCCTTTCATACATATTTCATGCTAAGACCATTACCCACATTCCGAGAATACCCCGGCTGACAACTAACATGAGCTCTGATACCACTTAAACTGTCACGCCCCAACTCGACCCCACCTATAATCAGTCGGGACGCAACGGAATTTCGGCGGCATAACGACAGTAAACAGATTTCCGAGGTTCTAAACCAACCTCATATAAACATCATACATCCAGTAATTCCTCAATACAAACAACAACATACAACACAACCATATTATACAATAAAACATCCTCGTTATACGCCTCCGTTCCAACATGACATACAATACCTCAACTTTATCATACATTTCAAAAGTAAGTTGAGACACAACTACAATTTAACTATAGACAAAAGGAAGCCACTAAATTAACATCATTCGGTTCATCATCTTTTCAATATCTATTACATTAAGAACCATAAGACATATAAAGTCTACTAAACTAATATACAAGACATTTAACAACATAGAATCATGGATAAGACTCAGGGACATATGACTCATCCACGAAAGGCACATTTTCCACATTCTCCTCTTCAGGAGGCACGTACCCGTAATCTTGTGAAAGTACACCTGAAACATGCATTAATAGAGAGTGAGCTTATATACATAAGCCCAGTAAGGATCCGATAGATCTCGACAGTATTCACTACGCTCCTTGGATTTAGTCCTTTGAGCAAGTAAACACACAACAACATAATAACATAAATAAAGCTATCATCACATAACTATATGACCATTCAATAAGGATACTCTATTTGGTGTAGCTCCATACGCCATCACGATCTCAACCGTTCTTCTTATAACTCCCCATTACTCACGCACCCGAGGTACCTCACTAGCCCCTTCCCTCCATGACATCTCCGTCATGCGAGCTGGGGGTAGCCTATGGCAGTCATGCCGTTATCAACCCGACAGCCCGACGCTGCCCGAGAGGTGGCACACACATACCAAGACTCCATATTCATCAATCATCATGCAAGCATAAATCAATCAATCAATTGGGAGATCGGCAACAAGAGTGCCCGATTCCCGCATTCAATAATAATCAATCAATAACATCAATATAACATCAATATTAAATTAAACATCAAACAACGTAGTTAGATGACAAAGTAGGCCATCTAACCGGACATGCATAATATACATAATTAAACTCTAAATTACTCAACAACGACTCACCATTCATCACTCGAACACTACCCAACCATCTAAGGCATCGTTCAAGAAATTAAAGAATGACAACCTAAACTTCTAAAATTCATAACTTACAATCTACTAATCCAAACATTGCCAAATCAGTTCCTATCACTCACCCATTCAACCTACTACATTAGCCCTCTCGGAAATCCACCATAACACCTCTAAATCACGCCCGATAACCCTAAAACCCTATGACGTCATGGCTGGATTTTCCGGATTTCCACACAAACAATGTAATCGAAAATTCGGCATTACAACAGCGCTAACACGTAATTATCAAGTATTTAGAAATCGACGGCAATCGATTTCGAGCAACGCAACTCAAATAAATCAACTTTGAACATTTTAATCAAAATTAAATACCCGAAAAATAAAAATTATGCTATATCCGACAGAAATTCGTAGTATTAGTATATAATGATCCCTAGCATGCAAGGAGCAATAATCTATCATCAGATTTCAATTCTAACGGTTCAATCTTCATTTATACGCAAAAACACAAAAATGACATTTTGAGATCTAGAACTTTTCTCTCACCTTAGATGCGATATAAGCCTAGGAATGCGTGCAATGCGTGCCCAACAAGCAGAATCCAAGTCGATGCTAAGTTTCACGGACAAAAACTAGGTTTTTCTTTCAAAAATTGGATTGAAAGCTTAAGTTTTTCTCTTCTCTTTTCTCTCCTCAACCTCACGGAAATGTGTGTGTGTGTGATGGTGTTTTTGTGTTGTGTGAGTGTGTGTTGAGGACATTAGCTTATAAGGTCAATTATTTAATTAAAGTCAAAGTTATTTTAATAGGTATTTTTGTGTTTTTAATGTCTTTAATTGCATTTTAATGCTCACAAAATTAAAAATAGTTATGCAACCCCCAAGATATCTCAAGTGGATTATTTTTAGGTGACAAGAAGTTTTACATTCAAAGAATTCCACCCGAGTCGGCTTAAAACTCGATTTTCGCAAAAGTCGGTGTAAAAACCCTAATAAATTCTTAAGCCGATTTTAAAACCGTTTTCATCAAACACAGGTCTATTAAAGTCCGTGGACTAGGTCTAGAAGGGTTAAAAAGACCAGTTTCAAAATTATAGCGGACGTGTTTCGAAAACACTATTCACTGAAAATCGACGATAAAATTTCTGACTCCGTTTTTGATGAAAATTTCATGAATGCACATTTAGCACGTATTAGAAGTATTGAAATCAAAATTATAACTTTCTAGGTCCTATAGCACATAAACAGATCATATGCACGCAAAACGAGGTAAAACACGTAAAACGAGATAAGCAAGAAAGTGGGGTTTCACATTCTTTCCTCAGCATTAACGGTGACTGAGGTTATGTTACCACTATCTTCGGAATGACTGGGAACATTGGTGATCGGTTGCGGCATGACTACCCGCGGAGTTGCACGACGAAGCACGATCGGGCCTCGGAAGGGGCTCGTACTTAGGGCCTCGGATGAGCCGTAGCTTGGCATATAGTTGGGGCACGACGTGGCAAGAAGTTGGGGCACATTGGGGTCGCACATGGGGTACGATGGGGCAAGCAGTTGGTCCACGTGGGACGTGCGCATGGGGCGCACATGCCGCACGAAGGTGAGCGCATGGGGCGCCCGTGCCGTACGATGGTGAGGGTATGTAGCCTGCATTCAGCATGAACGTGCGCGCATGGGGCACCCATGCCGTACCATGGTGCGTGCATGGGGCGCCCATGCCGCACGATGGTACGCGCATAGGGCGCCCATGCCGTACGATGGTACGCGCATGGGGCGCCCATGCCGCACGATGGTATGCGCATAGGGTGCCCATGTCGCATGATGGTGCGCACATTCCACACGAAAGTGCATGCATAAGGAGCCCATGCTGCACAAAGGTGCGCGCATGGGGCGCCCATGCCAAACGAAGGTACGTGCATGGGGCGCTTATGCCACACGATGGTACGTGCATGCTACACGAAGGTACGTACATGGGGCACCCATGCCACACGATGGTGCACGCATGCCGCATGAAGGTGCGCGCATGGGGCGTGTATGCCGCATGAATATGCGTGCATGGGGCGCGCTTGCCGCAAGAAGGTGCGGACATCGGGCGCCCGTGCCGCACGATGGTGCGCGTATATTGCCCGCATGCTGCACGAAGGCACGCATGGGTTGGCCATGCCACATGATTATGTGTGCATGCCGCACGAAGGTCCGCGCATGGGGCACCCATGCCGCACGATAGTACGCGCATGCTGCACAAAGTTGCGCACATGGGGTTCCCATGCCACACGATAGTGTGCGCATGGGGTGCCCATACCGCCCGATGGTGCGCGCATGCCGCACAAAGGTACGGGTATGGGGCGCCCATGCCACTCGATGGTACGCGCATCGGGGGTGCATGCCGCATGATGGTATGCGCATGTGGCTCGCATGCCGCACGAAGATGCACACATGGTGCGCGCATGCCGCAAGATGGTGCGCGCATCAGTCGTGCATACCGCACGATGGTGCGCACATGTGGCCTACATGCCGCATGAAGGTGCGTATGGGGCGCCCATGCAGCACGATGGTGTGCACATGCCGCATGAAGGCATGCAGATTGGGCACCCATGCCCCATGATGGTTAGCGCATCGGGCGCACATGCCGCACGATGGTGCGCACATATGGCCTGCATCCCGCAAGATGGTGCGCGCATGTGGCCCGCTTGCCGCACGAAGGTGCGCACATGCCACACGAAGGTGTGCACATGTGGTGCCCCTGCCGTACGATGGTGCGGACATCGCTCGTGCATGCCGCACAAAGGTACGGGCATCAGGCGCGTATGCTGGACGATGGTACAGGCATTGGGCGCGTATACTAGACGATGGTGCGCACATGTGGCCCGCATGCCGCAAAAAGGTTCATGCATGGGTCGCCCATGCCGCACGATGGTGCGCAAATGGGGCGCACATGCCGCACGATGGTGCGCGCATGTGGTCCGCATACAGCACGAAGGTGCGCGCATGGGGCGCCCATGCCGCACGATGGTGAGGGAAATAGAACCCGCGGGGGGGCCCGCATGGTGCTCACGGGGCGCTGTTGGGGCACAGCTGTGGCACTGTTGGGGCCCTATGGGGGTACACTTTCAGGACGATAAGGGATGTTGAGGGACGGCTTTGGCACTACTAGGGGACGTTGGGCACGACGGACAATGTTAAGCATTCCGGGGTATTGGGCATGCGGAATGTATTATGACACGAATGTGGATATTCATATTCTTTTACAAGTGGTTTCCGAATCTATGTAGTCTTAACATTTGCCATGTCCGGCAAATAGTTTGTCACTTTTGTGAGGCGAAATAGATTAATCGGTTTCCTAATCCTTCCAAAAAAAATTTTAATGCTAAATATCATGTAAACAAATTAATTTATGAATTAATATAAACTTTCCTGAATTTTCTAGTAGTTTGTATGATTTTTCCCTATTTTTCATAATTTTTAAATATTAAAAATTAATTTTTCAAAAAAAATATTTTTGAATATCATTTAACAAATTTATGTATGAATAAATATAAATTTTTTCTGAATTTTCTACTATTTTTTTCTAATTCTTCCCTATTTTTTGCAATTATTAAATATTTAAAAATATTTTGTCGAAAAAAATAATTTTGAAGCATTTGGAAATCATATGCTATCAATAAGGTGCAAGTTGTGTACGAAGATCATGCCATATGGGGCCTTTTATAGTGTAAAACACCCATGACAAATCTCTAGCAAAATGTACGCTACTACTATCACTTGGGTTTTTGCATCTAAATGTACTATAGGGGGGTATGTGGTGTCAAGCCCCCTGGATGAGGTCCATGCAGGGGGACGTTGTAGGCATTTTGTGGCACATTGTGGGCTATATCATGGGCTATATTGTGGGCGGGAATGCCTACTGAGTGAATCACGCCTTGGTATTGCATTGCATACCCATGCGTTGGGGCCGTGCCACCCCCGCCCCGTGTCCCCTGGCATGTCCCTCGGCGTGGCACCAAGATTGCTAATGAGGAACGTGGTGGCTTCCCTAGCCCCTCATTATCCATCTTGGTGCCGCAACACCGTCGACGTGATTGGGATGGCTAATGAGGGGGCGAGTGGTTGCCCAAGCACAAAATTAGCCATCCCCGTGCCCCCGGCTAGGTAGACATTGGGGGACATTCCCATCCCCCGACGTGTCGTTGGGCCTACGCGATGCACGAATTGCCTAGCACATGAAGCCGCCATCGTTGCCGAGTGGATGTGCGGGGCCATGGTCTAGTGTCGTGGCGATCCAAGTACCGTGTGGGCTTGGGTGGCTCTTTGGGGACGGTGGGGGCAAGGGTGATGTGCAAATCGCCTAGCACACGTGGCATTAGCTTTCGTTAAGCAACGACACGAGCGTTGCGATGAGATGAATGCTGATGCTTCAATGTCGTGGCGATCCAAGCACCATGCGGCCTTGAAGCTATCCCCCTGTTGGTTTTGACTTGCCTGTGCGATGCGCGAATTGCCTAGCACACGATGCCATGGTCCTCGCTCAGTCGTAATGCGACGGACGTGGTCTAGTGTCGTGGTGATCCAAGCACCGCGTAGGCAGGAAAGTAGTTTGCTTGTCCCGTTCCGTGAATAAAGGTACATACAGGGGGACAGCGGGAGGTATGCATGATGCGCGAATCGCCTAGCACATGTGGCATTGGCTTTAGTTAAGCAACGACGAGAGCATTACGATGAGTCGATTGCTGATGCTTTAATATCTTGGCAATCCAAGCACCATGCGGCCTTGAAGCCGTCCCCCGATTGGTTCCGACGGGCTTGTGTGATGCGCGAATCGCCTAGCACATGACGCCATAGTCCTCGCTGAGTCGTAATGCTACGGACGTGGTCTAGTGTCGTGGCGATCCAAGCACCGCGTAGACAGGTAGGTAGTTTGCTTGTCCCGTTCCGTGCTTACAGGTGCATACAAGGGGACGGTGAGGGGCATGCGTGATGCGCGAATCGCCTAGAACATGTGGCATTGGATTTCTTTCAGCAACGACGTGAGCGTTGCGATGAGATGATTGCTGATGCTTCAATGTCATGGTAATCAAAGCACCGTGCTGCCTCGAAGCTGTCCCCCAGTGTGTTCCTATGGGCCTGCGCGATGCACAAATCTCTTAGCACACAATGCCATGCCCATCACTGAGTCATAATGCGACAGACATGGTCTAGTGTCATGGCGATCCAAGCATTGCGTGGGCAGGAAGGTAGTTTGCTTGACCTGTTCCGTGCATGTGGGTGCATATATGGGGACGGTGGGGGACTGCACGATGCGCGAATCGCATAGCACACGCCCTTGGCTTTCGTTAAGTGACGATGCGAGCGTTGCGATTTGGACGATGGCTAGAGCTTCAATGTTGTGGCGATCCAAGCATCGTGCTGCCTCGAAGCCATCCCATGGTGTACTTCCACTGGCCTGCGCAATGCGCAAATTACCTAGCACACGACGCCATGGTCCTCGGTAGTCATAGAAGTCAAAATCTGCTAAGGAGTGTGTAACAACTCACCTGCCGAATCAACTAGCCCTGAAAATGTATGGCGCTTAAGTGCGCGACCTATACTCGGTCGTCGGGGCGAATGCCAGGCCCCGATGAGTAGGCAGAGTGGCCGTCAGTGCAGACCTTGGTTGTAGTAGCAAATATTCAAATGAGAACTTTGAAGGCCGAATAAGGAAAAGGTTCCATGTGAACGGCACTTGCACATGGGTTAGTCGATCCTAAGGGTCGGGGAAAGCCCGATAGATAGCCCGTTCCGCGCGTGCACTGAAAAGGAATTGGGTTAAACTTCCTGAACCGGGACGTGGTTATTGACGGCAATGTTAGGGAGTCCGGAGACATCGACGGGGGTCTCAGGAAGAGTTATCATTTCTATTTAACAGCCTGCCCACCATGGAAACAGCTCAATCGGAGGTAGAGTCCAGCGGCTGGAAGAGCACCGCACGTCATGCCGTATCCGTTGCGCCCTCGGCGGCCCTTGAAAATCCAGAGAACTGCCTACCGTCCATGCCTGGTCGTACTCATAACTGCATCAGGTCTCCAAGGTGAAAAACCTCTTGTCGATGGAACAGTGTAGGGAAGGGAAGTCGGCAAAATAGATCTATAACTTCGAGAAAAAGATTGGCTCTGAGGGTTAGGCATGGGGGTCCCAGTCCTGAACCTGTAGGTTATCAATGGACTGCTCGAGCTGCTCCCGAGGCTAGAGCGGGTCATCGCGTGTCGGCCGGGGGACGGTTCTCTCGGGGGCCTTCCCCGGGCATGGAACAGCCAGCTTAGAACTCATAGTGACAAGGGGAACCGACTGCTAAATTAAAACAAAGCATTGCGATAATCCTTGCGGATGCTCACGCAATGTGATTTATACCAAGTGCTCTGAATGTCAAAGTGAAGAAATTCAACCAAGCGCGGGTAAACGGCACGAGTAACTGCGAAGGTGCGCGAATGGGGCGCTCATGCGGCACGATGGTGCACGCATGCGGCACACATGCCGCACGAAGGTTCGCACATGGGGCACCCATGCCGCACAATGGTGCATGCATGCCGCACGAAGGTGCGCTCATGGGGCTCCCATGCCGCACGATGGTGTATGCATGGGAAGCCCATGCCACCCGATAATACGCGTATGGCGCCCGAAGGTTTGCCCACGGGGCGCCCATGCCGCATGAAGATGCACTCATGGGGGGCCCATGCCACATGATGGTACTTGTATGCCGCACGAAGATGTGCGCATGGGGCGCCCATGCCGTTGGATGGTGCGCGCATCGGGCACGCATACCGCACGATGGTGCGAGCATGTGGCTCACATGTTGCATGAATGTACGCGCATGGTGAGCCCATGTAGCTTGATAGTGTACGTATGCCGCACGATAGTACGCACATGTGGCCCGCATGTTGCACGAAGGTGCTCACATGGGGTGCCCATGCTTCACGATGTTGCGAGCATTGGGCGTGCATGCCGCACGACGGTTGGCACATGTGGCCCACATGCCACATGATGGTGTGTGCATGGGGCGCCCATGCCGCACGAAGGTGTGTGCATGGGGTGCCCATGCCGCACGAAGATGAGCACATAGTGCGCCCATGCCACTCGATGGTGCGTGCATGCCGCACGATGGTGCCCGTATGGGGCGCCCATGCCGCTCGATGGTGCGTGTATGTGGCCCGCAGGCCTCATCGGGAGCGCATGCTGCACGATAGTGCGCACATGTGGCCCGCATGTCGCACAAAGGTGCTCTTATGGGGCGCCCATGCCGTACGATGATGCACGTATGGGGCGCCCATGCCGCACGATGGTGCTCGCATGGGGCGCGCAAGCCGCACGATGGTGCGCGCATGTGGCCCGCATGCCGCAAGAAGGTGCGCGTATGGAGCGCCCATGCTGCACGATGGTATGCGCTTCGAGCGTGCATGCCACATGATGATGCGCGCATGTGGCCCGCATGCCACATGATGGTGCACGCATGGGGCACTCATGCCGCACGATGGTGCTCGCATGCTGCACGAATGTGCGTGCATGGGGCGCCCATGCCTCACCATGGTATGCATATCAAGCAGGCATGCCATACGATGGTGCGTACATGTGGCCAGCATGCCGCACGATGGTGCGCGCATGGGGCGCCCATGTCGCGCGATGGTGCGCGCTTGCCGTACTAAGGTGCGTGCATGGGGCGCCCAAGCTGTACAATGGTGCGGACATCAGGCGTGCATGCCGTATGATGGTTTGCGCTTGTGGCCCGCACGCCGCAAGAAGTTGCGCGCATGGGGCGCCCCTGCCGCACAATGGTGTTTGCAAGTGGCGTGCTCGGGGCGCTCAGGGGGCGCTGTTGGGGCATTGTTGGGGCATAGCTGTGGCACTATGGGGGTACACTTAGGGGACGATGGGGGATGTTGGGGGACGACTTTGGCACTACAAGTGGTCGTTGGGCACGACAGGCAATGTTAACTATTCAGGGGTATTGGGCATGCGGAATGTATTATGACACGAATGTGGACATTGATATTCTTTTACAAGTTGTTTCCGAATCTATGAAGTAGTCTTAACCTTTGCCTTGTCCGACAAACAGTTCGTCACATGTGTTAGTCGAAATAGATTAATCGGTTTCTCAATCCATCCAAAAAAAATTTTTAACGCCAAATATCATGTAAACAAATTAATTTTTGAATTAATATAAAATTTTCTGAATCTTCTAGTATTTTTTCAGATTTTTCCCTATTTTTCTTAATTTTTATATATTAAAATTTAATTTTCTGAAAAATATTTTTTAATATCATTTAACAAATTAATGGATGAATTAATATAAATTTTTCTGAATTTTCAACTATTTTTTTCTGATTTTCCCTATTTTTAGCAATTATTAAATATTATAAAATATTTTTTCTAAAAAAACATTCTTGAAGCATTTGGATATCATATGCTATCAATAAGGAACAAGTTGGGTACGAAGATCATGCCATATGGGGCCTTTTATAGTGTAAAGCACCCATTATGGATCTCTGGCAAAATGTACGCTACTGCTGTCACATGGGTTTTTGCATCTAAATGTACTATAGAGGGTATGTGGTGTCAAGCCCCATGGTCGAGGTCTATGCAAGGGGACATTGTGTGCACTTCGTGGCACATTGTGGGTTATATTGTGGGTGGGAATGCCTACCGGGTGAATCACGCCGAGGTATTGCATTGCGTACCTGTGCGTTAGGGCCATGCCACCCCCGCCCCGCGTCCCCTGGCATGTCCATCGGCGCTGCACTAGGATGGCTAATGAGGAACGTGGTAGCTTCCCTAGCCCTTCATTATCCATCTTGGTGCCGGAACATAGTCGATGTCATTGGGATGGCTAATGAGAGGGCGAGTGGTTGCCCAAGCACAAAACTATTCATCCTGTGCCGCCCGCTAGGTACACGTTAGGGGATATTCTCGTCCCCCGACGGGTTGTTGGGCATGCATGATGCGCGAATCGCCAAGCACACAAAGCCATGGTCGTTGCCCAGTGGATGCGCGTGGCCATGGTCTAGTGTCGTGGCTATCCAAGCACCGCGTGGGCTTGGGTGGCTCTTGGGGGATAGTGGGGGCATGCGCGATGTGCCAATTGCCTAGCACATGTGGCATTGGCTTTCGTTAAGCAACGATGCGAGCATTGCAATGAGACGATTGCTAATGCTTTTATGTCGTGGCAATCCAAGCACCATGCGGCCTTGAAGCCGTCCCCCGGTGGGTTCTGACATTCTTGTGCGATGCACGAATCGCCTAGCACACGACGCCATGGTCCTCGCTGATTTGTAATGCGCCGGACGTAGTCTAGTGTCATGGCAATCCAAGCACCGCATAGGTAGGAAAGTAGTTTGCTTGTCCCGTTCCATGCATACAGGGGGACGGTAGGGGGCATGCGTGATGCGCGAATTGCCTAGCATATGTGGTATTGGCTTTCGTTAAGCAACGACGCGAGTGTTGCGATTAGACGATTGTTGAAGCTTCAATGTCGTGGCGATCCAATCACCATGCAGCCTTGAAGCCGTCCCCCGGTTGGTTCTGACGGGCCTGTGCGATGCGAGAATCGCCTAGCACACGACGCCATTGTCCTCGCAGAGTCATAATGCGATGGACATGGTCTAGTGTCGTGGCGATCCAAGCACAGCGTGGGCAGGAATGTAATTTGCTTGTCTCGTTCCGTGCATACAAGGGGACGGTGGGGGCATGCGTGCTGCGCGAATTGCCTAGCACATGTAGAATTGGCTTTCGTTAAGCAACGACGCGAGTGTTGCAATGAGATGATTGCTGATGCTTCAATGTCGTGGTGATCCAAGCACCATGCGGCCTTGAAGCCGTGGCCCGGTTGGTTCTGACGGGCCTGTACGATGCTCGAATCGCCTAGCACAAGACGTCATGGTCCTCGCTGAGTCGTATTACGACGGACGTGGTCTATTATTGTAGCGATCCAAGTACCACGTGGGCAAGAAGGTAGTTTGCTTGTCCCGTTCCATGCATACGGGTGCATACAGGGGGACGGTGGGGGGCATGCGTAATGCGCGAATCGCCTAGAGCATGTGGTGTTGGTTTTCGTTAAGCAATGACCCGAGCGTTGTGAGGAGACGATTGCTGATGCTTCAATGCCGTGGTGATCCAAGCACCATGCGGCCTTGAAGCTGTCCCCCGATTTTTTTCGACGGGCCTGTGCGATGCGCAAATTGCCTAGCAAACGACACCATCGTCCTCGCTGAGTCATAATGCGACGGACGTGGTCTAGTGTCGTGGCGGTTAAAGCACCGAGTGGGCAGGAAGGTAGTTTGCTTCTCACATTCCGTGCATACGGGTGCATACAGGGGGACGGTGGGAGGAATGCGTGATGCACGAATCGCCTAGCATATGTGGCATTGGCTTTCGTTAAGCAACGACGCGAGCTTTGCGATGAGACGATTGCTGATGCTTCAATGTCATGGCGATCCAAGGACCATGCGGCCTTGAAGCCGTCCCCCTGTTGGTTCCGACGATCCTGTGCGATGCGCGAATCGCTTAGCACACGACGCCATAGTCCTTGCTGAATCGTAATGCGACAAACGTGGTCTAGTGTCGTGGCGTTCCAAGCACCGCGTGGGAAGGAAGGTAGTTTACTTGTCCCATTCCGTGCATACAGGTACATACAGGGGGACGGTGGGAGACATGAGTGATGCGTGAATCACCTAGCACATATGGCGTTGGCTTTTATTAAGCAACGACACGAGCTTTGCGATGAGACGATTGCTGATGCTTCAATGTCATGGCGATCCAAGTACCATGCGGCCTAGAAGCTATCCCCCGGTTGTTTTCGGCGGGCCTGTGCAATGTGCGAATCATCTAGCATACTACGCCATGGTCCTTGCGGAGTCGTAATGTGACGGACGTGGTCTAGTGTCGTGGCGATCCAAGCACCGCGTGGGCAGGAAGGTAGTTTGCTTATCCTGTGCCATGCATACGGGTGCATACAGGGGGACGGTGGGAGGCATTCATGATGTGTGAATCGCCTAGCACATGTGGCATTGTCTTTCGCTAAGCAACGACGCGAGCGTTGCGATGAGACAATTGCTGATGCTTCAATCTCGTGGCGATCCAAGCACCGTGCTACCTCGAAGTCATCCCCCGGTGTGTTCCCACTGGCCTACGCGATGCGTGAATCGGCTAGTACACGACGCCATGGTCCTCGCTGAGTCATAATACGATGGACGTGGTCTAGTATCATGGCGATCCAAGCACTGCAAGGGCAGGAAGTTCGCTTTCGGTTGGTACCTCAATTGCATGCAATCGGTGCATGGTCGGTCACCACGAAGTAGACCCTTAAGCTTACAACATGCTACTTGGTCATGCACCTCGTGCTGTTCCCGTCCCGTGTCCCTCAGAAAATCTTCTTGCCTAGCGGTGCGTGCTCGGGCCATCTCGTCGGTTCCGTTTGCCTGAAGGGCTTCGTTTGCCTAGATGGTGGGGCGGTTACCGGCTTGTTGGTCTAGGCATAGCGAACGTGATAGTGCGTGAGTGGTGGTCAGCTTGTGTGGGTCGGTTGGATCCCTGCTTGAGCAGCGACGTCCGCCCCTGCTTGCCTCTTAATTCGCGGGCTGAGTGCTTACGTTGCCTCGGTCGGTAGATCGATTTCCTGTGTTGCGTACCTACAAAGAAGGCAGTCTAAAGTCATATCGTCCATCTTTTGCCTTGCGTCTGCCTTTGTGGATGACGTAGGGCGAACCCCTAAGCACGTCCCATCTTCCACGCTGCTCACTCCAACAAGTGCGGCACATGTGGCCCGTGGGGCGTCGCTCGATCTCTCAAACGCGGCACACCATGATGGTATGGGGTCCTTGGCCTCTCTTTGCCCGAAATCAGTGTTCGTCACTAATCGTGTACAACGGTCATGCGCTCGTCTCGAGCCGTCGACCCTTAGCGGACGATGTACCTCACACGACGCCAACGTCGGTGAGGAATGCTACCTTGTTGATCCTGCCAGCAGTCATATGCTTGTCTCAAAGATTAAGCCATGCATGTGTAAGTATGAACTAATTTAGACTGTGAAACTGCGAATAGCTCACTAAATCAGTTATAGTTTGTTTGATGGTATCTACTACTCGGATAACCGTAGTAATTCTAGAGCTAATGCGTGCAACAAACCCTGACTTCTGGAAGGGTTGCATTTATTAGATAAAAGGTCGACGCGGGCTTTCCCCATTGCTGCGATGATTCATGATAACTCGACGGATCGCACGGCCCTCGTGCTGACGACGCATCATTCAAATTTTTGCCCTATCAACTTTCGATGGTAGGATAGTGGCCTACCATGGTGGTGACGGGTGACGGAGAATTAGGGTTCAATTTCGGAGAGGGAGCCTGAGAAACGGCTACCACATCGAAGGAAGGCAGTAGCTTTGCAAATTACCTAATCCTGACACGGGGAGGTAGTGACAATAAATAACAATACTGGGCTCAAAGAGTCGGGTAATTCCTTAACGAGGATCCATTGAAAGGAAAGTCTGGTGCCAGCAGTCGCGGTAATTCCAGCTCCAATAGCGTATATTTAAGTTGTTGCTATTAAAAAGCTCGTAGTTGAACTTTGGGATGGGTCGGCTGGTCCGCCTCAGGTGTACACCAGTCGTCTCGTCCTTTTTGTCAACGATGTGCTCCTGACCTTAACTGGCTGGGTCATGCCTCCGGCGCTGTTACTTTGAAAAAGTTAGAGTACTCAATGCAAGCCTACGCTCTGCATACACTAGCATGGGATAACATTATAGGATTTCGATCCTTTGGAGTTGGCCTTCGGGATCGGAGTAATGATTAACAGGGATAGTCAGGGGCATTCATCTTTCATAGTCAGAGGTGAAATTCTGGGATTTATTAAAGACGAACAACTGCGAAAGCATTTCCCAAGGATGTTTTCATTAATCAAGAACGAAAGTTGAGGGCTCAAAGACGATCAGATACCGCCCTAGTCTCAACCATAAACGATGCCGACCAGGGATCGACGGATGTTGCTTTTAGGACTCCGCTGACACCTTATGTGAAATCAAAGTTTTTGGGTTTCGGGGGGAGTATGTCGCAAGGCTAAAACTTACAAGAATTGACGGAAGGGCACCACCAGGAGTAGAGCCTGTCGCTTAATTTGACTCAACACGGGGGAACTTACCAGGTCCAAACATAGTAAGGATTGACAAACTGAGAGCTCTTTCTTGATTCTTTGGGTGTTGGTTTATGGCCGTTCTTAGTTGGTGGAGGGATTTGTCTGGTTAATTCCATTAACGAACGAGACCTCAGCCTGCTAACCAGCTATGCGAAGGCATCCCTCCGCAGCTAGCTTCTTAGAGGGACTACGGCCTTGTAGGCCGCAGAAGTTTGAGGCAATAACAGGTTTGTGATGCCCTTAGATGTTTTGGGCCGCACACGTGCTACACTGATGTATTCAACGAGTCTATAGCCTTGGCCTTGAACGAGGTAATAACAGGTCGTGATGGGGATAGATCATTGCAATTGTTGGTCATGAACGAGGAATTCCTAGTAAGCACGAGTCATCAGCTCGCGTTGACTACGTCCCTGCCCTTTGTACACACCGCCCGTCGCTCCTACCGATTTAGTGATCTGGTGAAGTGTTTGGATCGCGATGACGTAGGCGGTTCGCTGCACGCGACGTCGCGAGAAGTCCACTGAACCTTATCATTTAGAGGAAGGAAAAGTCGTAACAAGGTTTTCGTAGGTGAACCTGCGGAAGGATCATTGTCGAACCCTGTGAAGGTAGAACGACCTGCGAACCCGTTTAAACAATGCGAGGCCGACACAGAGGAGGCGGCTCATCCCCAGCCCGCATGTGGGTCCTGAGTTGGGGCAAACGCCTCGCAAACAATGAACCCCGGCACGGAACGCACCAAGAAAAATGAAAAATGGGGGCCAGCCTATCCCTGCCCCATTCGCAGTGTGTTAGGTTAGACATAGGTCCGTTACGAAAGAAAAATGGTTCTCGCCAACGGATATCTTAACTCTCGCATCGATGAAGAACGTAGCGAAATGAGATACTTGGTGTGAATTGCAGAATCCCGTGAACCATCTAGTCTTTGAACGCAAGTTGCGCCCGAAGCTGTCTGGCCGAGGGCACGTCTGCCTGGGCATCATGCATTGCATCACCCCCTACTATGTCCCCAACATTAGGTTGCCGGGTTCGTGCGTGGGGGCGGATTATGGCCTCCCGTGTCTCGAGGCGCGATTGGCCGAAATATGAGTCCGGCGCGACTCACGTCACGACAAGTGGTGGTTGTGTCACACCCCAACCCGGCCTATAAAGGTTAGACTAGGGTGTGATTTAAACATTCAAGTCATGTCTCGTACTTAATCGTTCAAGAAGTTTGACGCTTAACGTTTTTGCCTAACTCCAAAATTTTCTGAAAAACTGGCAGCATAACGGCTGTAATTGGACTCTTTGGTTTGACCTAATTCTCCAAACACCTCAAATTTTCCAATCTCAATTTCATTTCCGACTAAGATTACTAATTACTCGCAATTGAAATGCCTACTGGTTATTCCGAAGCCTTGTTTGATTAATAACCTAGTAATAATACTATGTCTCGTCTGTTTGTTAATCCTCGTTACGAAAGTACCTATTGATATTAGCTTAATAGTGTGTACCTGCTTAAGTTTGGATAGGTTCATTTTACTTAGTCCTTACCTGATACTTCATAATCCTATGATAGATACTAGCCAATGACAATAGCAAAACGATCATAGTAGTGTCTGTCTAGTCATTATCGGTACAAACCAAAATTAGACCCCAAATTACAACGGGGGTCTTTTACATTACAAACATTGAACAACATAAAAAGAAATGGTCTTCAAGTAGCATAGTGTTCACAAATAGCCATAATCACGCAAAGCACATAGGACAGGTAATCACTCCAAGGAATCATCGTTAGGCACATCGTCCTCAGGTACCTGGTCTTGATCTTCTTCACCTGAGATGATAAAAGAGGGTGAGTCCTTATGAACTCAGCGAGGGGGAACAAGAAATAGGTTTTGAAACTCATATTCCGGTTCAACTTAAGAAAATCCTTTGCAAGCATGAATATAACACAATTAAGTACATAACAATAATATAAAAGTAAAGGAACACAATTACCTGTCTTTCCTCCCCGCGGTCCTCTAGGAACCAAGCGAGAGTACTTATACACATAGTAAAAAGGATACTTTGAGCTTTTGCTCTCAGTTCATTTCCAGTATCAGTTGTTGCGGCCGACTTCAAATCATCCCCTTATCACGCCAAGTGGGTGTACTCTGGATGTACCCCGAAATCCTATGATCCAACTCTCCGAGGAAGTCTAGCCCCCAAGCGAGAGAGGGAATTGGACAATGGTAGTCACGGTTGCACCGGCAAGCCCGATGCCGCCCAGTGTGCGTGAACGCTACCACGCCAGAATGAAAGGTTGCAACCTTATATGCAATGCACATTTATGACATTTAATATATCACATTAGGAGGACAACAAAGTAGGTTGCCTCCGGACAGTCATAAGATTGCACATTGACAAGTAAACAAGCGAGGCACGAATAGACAAGTAATTTCAATTGAAAAGCATATGGAGTCATATGAACATTAAACGGGCAGCCATGCAACGCACGTAAATCAGGTCATATAACTCATTTTATCATCCACGTAATCAAATAATAAGGTTATTCAACATGCAACAACAGTCTACGTGGTTCGGATGCCAGAAAGGCCTATTTGTCAACATGCAACGAATCAAAAGCACATTTAGGCTATAAGGCAACTACGGGCAGCCTACTAAACATATAATTACACTCAATATTCAAAGGATCAACACTTAGCAAGTTCGCCTAGTCACTAGGGTTTCCATTTCGTGCTTACGCGTGCAATTAAGCCCCAAGTCAACTCAAAATCGATCTCAAGCCATGCATCAATTAATTCAACATCTCCAAGTACTCAAAACAGTCCACACAACATCTCAATGCCACAATCCCAAGCAATTAATACCACAAGAGAAGTTACAACAAATTTTCTAAGCATATAACTAAATGAAACCCTCACTGAAATAGGCTGTTTTCTCACAATCATTAAGACAAGAAAAAAATCTCCAATTCCAGTGAATAAGATTTCAAATTAAAGCTTAAGAAATGAACTAAAATCAGAAACAAACCTTGCATCATTTGGAGTTTGAGATCAATAGTTATAGCCAAAACAGTGGGATTGCACAAAACTGTCCAGATTTGCACACATTTCAATAATTGTCATTTTTGAGGTCTTTAAGGTCAGATTCAGCCTTAGTACATTTCTGACAAAAATGTCCAGAACTGAAAAATATAACAGCACACTAAATTTCATTCATTTTGGACATCATTTACTAAGTCAAAACTAGTTCGTTCTACAAGGTCAGTGCATCTGCCAAAACCTGCTTCATTTTTTCCAGATTTCTAGATTTGGACACATCTTAATGATTTGCCATTTTGAGGACCTTAGAGTCAAAATTAGCTTTGGTCTATTTCTGAGAAAACTGTTAAAAACTGGAAAAACTAGTTACCTACCAATTTTCATGCATTTTCAACATCATTTTCCTAGCCAAACTCACCTCGCAACAATAAGACAGAGAGCTGTTACCAAACCCGATTTCATCTATCATCAACTTCAAGCCAAAATCTTGCCATGCATGGTTGTAAAAGCTTATGAACACACATATAACTCAAGTACAGAAGCAAAGACATACATTTAAGAGCATGCATGTGGAGTTTTGAAAGGTTTTCAAGAAGGTTTGGCTCTCACCTTAGGAAATCAACAAGAAGATGCACAAAACTTGATGAAGCTCAAATTTCTTCTTCTTCCTTGCTTAGCCGAGACACGAGCCGATTTCTCTCTATTTTTCCTAGCTTAGTGACCAAGTTCTTAGTAGGTGCATGTGGTTAGAACAAGAAGAAAAGAAATGGAAGCTAGTAAAACTCA
The DNA here is from genome assembly GCA_037974665.1 of Ehretia macrophylla. NCBI lineage: Eukaryota > Viridiplantae > Streptophyta > Magnoliopsida > Boraginales > Ehretiaceae > Ehretia > Ehretia macrophylla. The sequence continues at coordinate 28,520,529 of CM075765.1, read as the reverse complement.
CCAAGGCCGAAATGGTTGTTCAAATGGCTTGCATGTGTGATTCTTGCATCCTAGCTAGCTTGATCGAGTCTCCTTGCTTGTTGCTTGTCTTGATTAACTATGGTGTGATGAAGATGAGCTATGAAGGGAAGAAACTCAGCCAAGGCCGAGAGAGAGAGAGAGAAGAATGAGAGGGAGAGGGAGAGAGAGAAATGTGAGGAGAATGAGAGAAATGAAAGAAAAATGATGGCTTTGCAAAAGATGAAGCATGTTCAGCCTTGGGCATAGCAAAAATCAGATTTGTGTCTTCAAGAAGCTTGAATTTTGAAGTGTTTAGCATGGGCAAGGGAGCATTGTCGAGAATGGTGGAGTTTTGAGGAGGTTTTGAGCAATTTTTTTTGCA